>JBBKCR010000027.1:1510137-1532637 GCA_037577295.1 Ladigesia roloffi | reverse complement strand
CCTAACCACTAGGCTTCCCCAGTCCAGGACTAACTTTAATGGGCCACAATCAATGGCATGACATTTGTCACACCTCTGTCTCAAACATTAAGACTGGATACATTTGGATGAGTCTGTTACATTTATTCATCATCGATGAGAATCATAATCATAATAAAAAACAATAACAAGTATAATAACTACTATAAAAATAAGTAAATACTAACCATAAAGAGTTATGTGGTATTAAAATTGGCATTCTGTCAGAGTCTCAATAGAAATGCATGGATCTGTCTGACTTTGGTTCACCTACTGCGTGTATCATGAATAAGTCTGTGAAGACAGACCTGACTCTCTACTAAAGTCTAAATCATTAGATCAGACTGTTACTAACCAAACTAACTAAAAAGTGCCTAAGATTAATTTGCCAATGTGTTCATTTTCAGTTTACTACAGCATTGTCAGATTTATATAAATTTTACTTGATAGTTTTCCAAAATAATACTCTACTCATGAACTATGTAAGCTTCATGCTAGGTAGCCATAATACAACATATAATCGCATACATGTAGCTGTAATTATTTACGGACTATAAACTCTGTGATCATTTGTTGATTTACCAGGTGATTTAAAAGATATCATTATTTATTTCGAGTATTTAAATCCACTTACTAACCACAGACTATTGTTTACATAGGACACTGAGTATAAAATAGTATTTTTACAATAAATGTGCACAAAAAATTCTTGGCTAATTGTATTTTAACATTCAAAGTACTGCGTCAGGTTCCATTCGAGCAGAATATCAGTACTGAGGAACCATAGATTTTAAATTAGAACTAATGCATAAGATACTGCAACAGATATTGTGATGAATATTGTGATTTATTTTATTGATATCTGCCCAGCCCTAGCTATTTGGAGCTAATCCATTGCTTGGTAAAACCCCTACTACTCATTCCAGTGACGTGTAATATCAATAACATAACATTCCAGTTTCCCCTCAATTAGGCATGACCAAAAACACTGATGTACCAGGACATATGGCGGCAACATATTCAATGTGTCTCAGTCATCTCTTAAACAGTCACCTCCTCTGGCCCTTGCATTCATTGTCTTTTTGGAGTATTGCCAGGCTGAGATACTTGTAGTCTCACTGCGAGTGAGCTGTGGGTTATCGTAGCTCACTGAAGCTCTCCTCCTCCCTCATTAAGGGAGCACGTTCGCCGGGAGCCCGCAGCCGATTCGCACACACACTCTGAAACCCAACCTTGCAACCGGCCTCGTATTAACAGTCTGACGGGGTCCGACCAGCCGGCTTCGGCTCCGTCCAATTACCGCAGAGTACATTCGAATGTGCGCGTGTGATTTGAGTGCACAAACCATTCAGTGTCCTCATTATTGCGAGCCCTTGTGTTAACTGCTCCGCTAACGAGGCTCCAATTAATGGCTGACTTGTTGATTAAAGTGCAGGCACACCAGAAACACCACTGAGAAGTGTGTGTGGGTTAGTGTGTATGAACAAGAATAGAGGCGAACAGAAAAACCGTGTCAACCAGTTTGCGTTTGGACGGTTGCAGGCCGACATTGTTTCCAGACTGCTCACTTCAAAGGCGGATTATGAAAGCCAAAGGGGCTGAAAAAAATGGGTGAAGGGGAAAATAATACAACAACATCAAAGTACAGCACATTTGACTGCAATAATTCCAAAACATTTGTTGTCAGGGTGCCGACTCCTATCAGATGTTCCTTTCCCATCTTTTCCCGTAGATTAAATCCTGGTTTATTTCTGTTTGTCTTGCCTGAAGTCCTTGCTTTCCCCTCAATCCCTAGAAAAGGGAACTGAAGCTCCTCCTCCACACAGTATTTAAACAAATTTCCATTAAAGTCACTTAAGATGGAAAAAATGGCATCATAAACTGCACACACCACATTAACCTCCCTTTGATTAGATCAGTTTATGTTAAAGTAGGTTAGAAATATTGTTTCTCAAGTCTCCTCACAATCATATTGTCACAGAGTGAAATTGCAAAAAAAATTAAAAAAAGCTTGTGAGCAGTACTTTGAGAAATTGAATTTCTGCATTTTTTCAACCCAAATGGAGTTAATTCACACAGACAATGTTTGGTTCTTTTGTTCTGAGCTGTTAAGTAATACCAAATAACCTTAATTTTCCAGACATACCCCTGTCTATAAAATAAATAAATAAAAACAAACCTGTGTGGACAAAAGGAGCCATTCTAGAAGCAGCCAACATTAGGCCTGGGCTTTATCATTAATTCTGTCCAATTTTACAGACAATATATCACAAAGTGTTATCAAGTGTACTTAAGAGTGATTAATTTATTAACTGGCTTGGGGAACGTGTGAGATTTAGCTGTGAAATTTGCCCAATTCAACCTTCAGGCCACAACTAATGGGCTTCAGATCCCAAATTTATCTTTATTTGAGATAAACTTAAATTTGTTTGACGAGTATTTCTTACTCTTAATGTGATGTGCTTTCCTAAGCCACCTACAAAGAAGTTCTGACAGTGTGAGTATAGAAATTGGGATGTTGCTAACAAGTCAAGTGGTTAGAGAGTTGCCCCTACAGTCAGAAGGTTGTGGCTTTGAATCCCAGGACTGCTAGTAGCATCACTCAGGTACCCTTTAGTATGATCCCCAGAAGCTGTGTTCTTGGCTGCCTGCTGCTTCACTTGGTGAATGGGTTAAATGTATTAAATGTAGAGAAAGAATTACACCCTGTTCAATTGTGAACACAATTGGTCAATTCACTTCACTTAAAAAAAAAAAACAATAATGATATTCTTAAAATAGAGGAAGTCAGACTGATGCGGGTGTTGACTAGGAATGTAAGCGTACAAAATTGCATTGTATTGTGTAACACTGAATCACAGAGATTATGATTATCATTATGATTATGGGACAGGTGGTCGTCTGGTGGCTTGGGTGGCTTGGGTGTTCCCCTTGTAATCAGAAAGTCATGTGTTTGAATGCCAGGGCTGCTAGTGGCACCATCTCTGTGACCAGCGAGGGGTCTTCAGAGGGCTCCAGTGGGGCCTGTAGGGAAGGCTCCAACCCTGTGACTGACGAGGGGCCTCCAGAGGGATCCAGGGGGGCCTGTAGGGAAGGCTTCATCCCTGCAGACAGCAGGGGACCACCGAAGGGTTCCACAGAGGCGAGTGGTGAAGGTCACCACTGGGACTGGAGAAGCCGAGAGGCTCGAGGGTCGGGCTACACTCCAGAGGACAGTGAGGGAACTACTGGAGAGTGCCTGGTCACAAGAGACAATGGGGGGTTCCCTGCGGAGGGCACTACCTCCAAGGACAATGAGGTGCACCAGGGTAAACCTGGGGACTCGCAAGGATGCAGACCCATGGGACACACCAGGGCCGCCCTGGCTGTGTGGGACGCCGGCCAGGAAGTTCTCCTGGGTCTGACAGCCTGGGGCGGTGCCCAGGGGATGCTGCCCGTTGCCCCTGCCTCCCCACCTCCTCCTTTTGTCTTTTGATGTTGTTTTTTTGTTTGTGTGGGATTTTTGGGTCCCCCAGGAGTTGCGCCGTAGAGAGGGGGGTACTGTAACGGTGGGTGACCATTAGGGGTCACCCTTGTCCCCTCTAATTTAGTTTAGACCCCTAATCACACCAGAGCCTGATAAGTGCTTAGTAGAAGCTGCTGCTGGTGTGATTAGGGGCATTTTTTTTTTTACTTAGTAGCGCTCTGTTTGCTTGATCTTATGTTTCGGCCCAGAAGCCGCATTGCTTTACTTCGTGCTGGTTTTAATAAAGCATTCCAGATGAGATCAAGCCTCCGTTCCTGCTTTCTGATGGGGAAGCCCCCTCGTCACGACAATTTTAACAGTCATAGAACTGGGTAAGGTACCATCTTATAGGATTTACTAAGGTTACACTGGCTGGATACATTAGCTTTCAAAAGTAAGTTAATTTACTGCAAAAGTACAAATAATAGAAACACTCTCACTCCACACACAGAAATACTAGATTAACAACTAAACATGACTAACCCTGAATTAAAACTAACAGTGATCACTCATGACCACACTGTGTTAATATTATTATGGTGCTACCAAAAGAGGTATTTCTGTAGTTAAGCTATTGTTTTCCAACGAAAGTCATCAGTGAAGTCAAGCCCAGGCTTTAGAAGTCTTACTCCAGTGCCAAAACAGAGGAGTTCAAACTCACTGTAAAAATCACACACTTGGCTGATAATCTACTCCAACCCATCCTTAACTCCACCCAAACACTAAAGGAAGCAAACATGCAAAATTAAATAATTAATTGAAAAATAGTGTATTGCACTTTGAGTTTTAAAGTATAGCTATATGAACAAAAGCTTAGTGGTTAGGGCATTCGCCCTGCGATCAGGAAGATATCGGTTCGGTTCCCAAGACTGCTAATCATCTCTGAGGTACCCTGAACAAGGTACTACCCCTTGCTTCACCTGGTGAATGGGTTAAATGGTTGAAAGGTTGAATTTCGTGCAGTTCACACTCTGTGCAGTGTTCACATATAATATATGGGCTAAGTCAGTCTTTGTTTTGATACACTATTTTGTTGTAGGCCTATCAAGAATGTTATTATATCTTTTATCACTTTTTAAATCACTGAATGCAATTTGTTCATGTACTTCGCTCAAAATATTTAAATGCACTTAAAATCACATGTTCTATGAGAGGAGGTATTTAATTGCTTTTAGGCTATTCATGAGATGGCCTAAGTAATTTTTATTTTATATTGCACATTGTTTTTATAATTCTATAACAGATTTTTTCTTTTAGTATCTTAATAATAATTTTCTTCGGTTTTTGACCAAGTGTTTTTTCATTTTCAGTTCCTAATAATTTTCAGCATCCCTAATAATATAAATAATTCATGTGGTAAGAAAATGAAATAGTTCACTCAGTTATTTCTGTGTATCAATGCTGTGGTAAGTGTGTGTGTGTGAGAGAGAGAGAGAATGTGTGTGTGTCTGTGAGGGTTTCGGCCTTCACCTTGTTGGCCCGCTCGGCATCATGGCTGAGCTGTCTTCTCTCCTCTTCCCACCGAGTGTGTGCTTCCTGCAGCTGGCGCTCCAGAGCCTGCTGGGTCTTTTTACTCTCCTCCTTGACCAAGGATAACGCTGTCTGCAGCTCTGCCACTGCCTGGAAAAACACACAAGCATTTGTTTTGTAGCCATTAGAAAATGATTCCATTTACTCATTGAATAATACATCTTAAGATAAAAATGAGTAAAAGCCTAGGTTAAATCTAGGCATATAAACAATATGTTCCCAAGGTACTCTGGGCTCAAAATCTGAGAAGAATGAAATTCCACAGAGTGACCAAAATAATCTGTTTTCATAGGCCCAAATGAGTTTGACCACTTAGGGTCCAACAGCCTAGCTGTGAATTTGAGCTTGTAATCTAGTTTATTTTTATCTGTAGCATCTCTGTAATACATGCATGGGTGTTGTATGTGTGCTGTGAATAAGAAATAGAAGACTGGAAGACATGGAAAATGAGTCCTGACAGTTACGCTAAAGACAATTTGGAGGCGTTTTGACAGGAAAACACTCAAAAACACCCGTGCATACAAATCACAGACAAAACGGAGCTGAACATTCACCCCCAAAAGGCTTTCCTACAGAGTTGTTTCGTTCACTTTGTAGACTACTTGCTGTGTACATAATTGTAATTAGCAGTTCAGTTGCTTCTTCATTGTGTGTGTGCTGATCTAGTATTATTGTGTAAAGATGCATATACGTACATTCATGGAAAAAGAGACATAATTGTTTTATTCTGGTTGTTGCTTTTGTAATGCGTGAGAGTGTAAAATGTGCATGTCACCAATGTTTTATCCACTACTGACCAAATGAAAGATGTTTGGAGACAACTGAAAAATAATGAATATTAATAATTTAACACTCTTACTTTATTTTACAACTGCAACAATTAAAACAGTGAAAAATAATGAAAAATAATTAATATTAATAATTTAAGACTCTTACATTATTTTACAACTGCAACTATTAAAACAGTGATGTTAAGAGCAGAGTGTGTGCCTGTGTGACTCTGTTTCATACATCAGAAACTGATTCAGGAGTGAAGCACACAGAAAAGCTGCTCTACACACACTACTGCACTCACAACACATATGAAGGTTATTCTTATTTTTGCACAGCTCAAACTGCAATAGTTCCGAAAAGTATAGCAACCTGTGCATTTTTACAAACACACACACACACACACACACACACACACACACACACAGTTGCAAACTGTAAGGAAATATTGTCATTTTAACAAAAAAAAAGACAAAATTACCATAAATTGTTTCAACAATTGTTATGTTGTCTAATTCCAATGTTTTATATTATATTGGTCCAATAAGATTCATTCAAAAATTGTGAACATCAATATTGGCAGCATCGTTTTATCACACTCAAATGTATTAGCTTGCATCTATTAGCAAATGTATGGACATGTATTTACTTCAAAGTTAAAAAAACATAACAAATTCAATGATTCAGCATTTCAACTAGTGTTGATTGAAAGTCAACAGGGAAAAAGAGCCCTAGAAATGCAGAATTAGTTCCCTGGTGTGTAGTAGAGGTAAGTTCGTTTTCAGGATTACTGCTGGTGAGCTAAAATTTTTAGACAACCACTAGACAGTTGCACTTGGTGAACTCGGCATGGCTGTAAAAGATGTGTTTTGTAAACTAGCCTGTAAACAATCATTCTCAACCTCCCAATTAAGTTCACTGGTTTAAGGAAATAAACATTGGTGGTTGCTGTATTGCTTATTTACACAAGAATTACTGAAGACTTCCTGGTAGGATTACTTTTGCTCTCTTTTTAAAATGTATTTATTCATACCCACTTCTCTTACTGGCCACAGCATTATGTCTGTATAGTACAGTGTATTTAATATTAAGCATTTTGAGCGCTCTTTTTTTATTTACTTTTCTATTTTATATTATTCTCATTACTGTGTTTCTGTTTGCCTGTTCAGTCATAGAAAAAGCAATTTCCTCTGGGATTAATAATGTTTTCTTAATTGAACAGCTCTAAAATATTGCTTTGATGAAGTTATTTTACAGTGTTGAGTAAAGACATGTCAAAATCCTCTGAAAAATCTAGACTAGACAAGAGTGGCATGCAACTGCTATGTAGGTGTGGTGCTTCCCAACTACGGCATGGCATCTGTGTCCTCGTATCACAGGAAGCCTGTGAACTTGTGGCAAGGTGGCGCAATGAAAAGTGAGAAGCTAAGGGTATGAAACGCTTGAGTCTAAATTAACACTGTATTTAGACTATAAGTAGGGGAAAGGCGAGAGCCGGCCAGTGCTGATGCTTTGGGCTAGACAGATAATTGTTTATTGTGTGTACACTTTCAGCAGGCACGATCTGACTGGAATTCATTCATCGTGTGGGAGTGGGGAGTGAAGACTGGAGCAGCCACAGAGGGAGAGATTAGGCTTATTTTGTCAGTGGGTGGACCACATGAAAGCAACAAACGGCCCATTATTACGGTAACATCAGTTCCCTTGGAAATAATTATTTCGCCATATAGATTCCTGCATCTAGTCTTTAGCCTGGAGGAGCACACTCATCCCTCCTTTCTTGTTATTCCTGTATCTTTCCTCTGATATTTAGGCCCTTTTGACTGTAATTGCTTCGGCTCGCCTTCTGTAATTTTGCAGCCGCTGTTTAGGCTGGGAGTAAGCGGACTTCCCGCTGAAGTTGGATGAGTTGAGTTGTCGCTCCGCAGCTTGGCAGATGCATCTGTCTCGATGCTGGCTGGCCAGATTTTTGAAGAGTGGCTAGACTAGAAAAAAGCCACTTCATTCTTTTCAGGCATTGTTTCATAAGCAATCACTCCCTGGAATGGACAAGCAAGTAATCAACAGGTGATCGGGTGTTCACTAGGATTTTAAGGTCAATATTCTTTCTTGTTTTTAGGTTTGGGCACTATCTTAGCGATTTCTCAGTCAATCATGGCCAAATGAGCAAAACGGCTCTTGTTCTTTCAAGTCAAGTCAAGTAAAGTCAAGTCAACTTTTATTGTCAATTTTGCCATATGTGCCAGACATACAGAGAATTGAAATTACGTTACTCTCAGACCCCCGGTGCATACACGTAACATTAAACACAGAAGGTACAAATTTTGAAAAAAATGCAATAAATAATACAATTTTACATGAGTATGAGTACTGTGCAAAACAGCATGAATGTAGTGGTATGTACTTGGTTGTAAACATGCCTCTACCTCACTATCAATCCAAGCTTTGTTAGTGGAGAAAACCTTCAACCACTTAGCCTTAGTAGTAACATGTGAGTGGGCTAGCAAACTCGCTAGCAAATGGGATTGGACGTGATTAAAATTGGGGAGAAAGCCAAAAATAAGGAAAAATAAACCTTTATTAGGCCCACAGTGGAAAATTTGGATTGTCATTTCAGAAAGTTTTCAGAAGGCAAAACAAAAGAATAAAAACTATACAACACAAAGGCACTCTACAAAAAAAAGTGCATCATACAAACAATCTAGAAAAATATATCTGGATGGGTATTGTATATTTCAACTCAGATAATTATAAGTGGGTATGTACACACTGAGTGCACTTATGTAGAGAGGATGTATAAATATATGTAAGAACACTTTGGGTATATGTATACACAGTTACACAATTAAGTGATATGCATCGACAAAAACAGTAATAATGCACCAAAAAACTGTTGTAACAGTGCAGACCAGGCAGACAGGTTTCATACAAATAAATGAACCAAAGTTTTGCAAGTTCTCCAACAGAAATTTTTCAACAACCACCACGCCACTTTCTAACAAAAACCTCCTCATTTACTTATACTTAGTATGGACAAACTGCTGCAGCGGCGGACGTGAGTTATCGAAGGCATCTTGATGTATCCTCATCCAAGTGCTAATCGTTAGTTGGAAGGCTGCAAACTCTTAAGGTCAAAGGTGGGTGGAGGGGGAGGCATCTTTGCGAGAGTCCAAGGCAGCTGCATTTGCCAGCTATCACTAATTAAAAGCTTCAGTGAAGTGAAAGTACTTACAGTCACAGCCAAGATGCCCTCTAGACTAACATATAGCTTGGCTTATGTTTAATTGGGCCAATACACATGCACCTCTGCTGGCTCCAGGCAAATAAGAGAGATACTTCTGGATAAGTGGCATAGGTTACTAGTAGGAAGCTGTTTAGAGGTTCAAAGGATGTTTGACTGCACTGCTTAGCTCAACACCTCAGGGAACATCGAGCAAAAAGCAATCCGTTTGTAAAGGCAAAACAGATACTAAGGTGCTTTAGAAACAGATAACAATAACAACCAGAATGCCAAAGGCAATCTCATGCTTAGTGCACAAGGAGACAGTAAACTGCCCAATCCTTTGGAATTACACGCCTCCAAGGGATTAGTTTCCTTTCAACAACATGAAATGTGATTTTCTGACTGCTGAACATTACAGAAACGTTTGCATCTATGACGTCAAACTTGCTCGAAAATGTTAACATTTAACGTATTAAAATGTTTTGAAAACTGTTCTGCTCGCAAAGTCATTGAAAATTTCCAAGAGTGGAAACAATGTGACATCAGTACATTCTACGAGTGCCACTGCTTCACAATCGAGTAGCATGTTTCTTACCAAAAGGGTAAATAAGTAAGTAAAGTAAAGTGTGAAGGGATCACAGCACACAGAGTGAACGTAGTGAAATTCTTTCTCTGCATTTAACACATTTACCAAGTGGGCAGCCAGGAACACAGAGAGCAGTGCGTGGGGACTAGCAGTGGGACTAGTAGTCCTGGTATTCAAACCCACAACCATCTGATCACAGGGCCAACTCCCTAACCATTATACCATCAGCTGCACCACAAATATACTAAGACTATAATAACAGGCAGACAGACTTTGAGCTATACAAAAATGTTTACCCACAAATCTGTTGTTGCAAATTGAAGGCGTCTCAACCTCACATTTCATGGCTGAAAATGGTAAATGACAGTTCGGCTCTAGAGCAGAACCTGATAAATTTGTTATTACTGTCATAGGCTTGAAATAAATGAAGTGACGTTACATGACTTGAACTCTACTCAAGAAATTCCGTCTGACAGAAAATTTTATAGTAATAATTTAATGTAAAATTAAGTCTACTTTGGTTTTCCAATTTAATACTACAATAATACTAAGGAAAACATGTAAATGTTCAAATGTTAATATTAGGATATTCTATATTGTATTCAGACTGTTCCGATAATAACACTTCTGCACTGGTGCAGAAAACCCATAAAAGCAATTTATTTCCACACAGGAAACTGATCAGGATTTGACAAGGGAAATTACAAAGAATTCAAGCAATGAGTCGATTTGATAGTGGCCCCGGTATCAATAACATTTGACCAATTTCCATTCCAGTATGCAGGACTTCCACTAATTTGGAAGTTAGCCACAAAAATATCTCCCAAAAATCTGCAGCGTGAGGCTTCATCAAATTTAGTACCTTAAAAACAGAGGAGGGATTAAGAACTTGTCTCGGAAGTGCAACAATAGACAAAAACTAAAGTTGGGCTAGCGTCCGCAGTATCGTAAGCATATGCACCCGCATGTTTTATTTTGTGTGTCAACAGTTGTGTAACTTAATAGGCCGTTGTTTTCACACGACATCTGCTTGTCAACCTCACTTTGAACCCTGTGTGTTTTTGGGGGGAAGCTCTTGAAATGGAGTTGTGAAAGAGGACAAGAAAGGGTTCTGGATTTGGGAGTTAGGTAATGAGGGGCAATTATGGCAGATGAAAATGCCATTGGATTCTGCAGCGTTACGGCAAGGGGAGTGTTCTTTTTGTTTCGTTTTTCTTCTATGAAAGAAACAACTCTCAGGAGTTTGGCCGGAGTGTTGGGGCAGCCCGTGTAACCTCACATGCTGAGAGAGGAGTGAGAGGAACAGAGAGAGAGAAGGTAGAGAGAGGAAAATAAAGGACAGGACCCGCAGCTTGATTCACGAGCAAAAGAGGAGAAGCAGGCTGTTTTTTTTTCTTTTCAGTTTCAACAGATTAAATCTAATGTTAACCACATGGCTGGGTGGGGGTGGGGGCCTTCCAATAACAGACATGTCAGCATGTAGGAATGGAAAACAAAAATAAGGATCAATGCACAGATGGTCCTGATGATTCTGATCACAATGCCTTCCATCACACAGGGTAGTCGTATTATTAACAACAATATAATAAAAAATACATTGTTTGATTGGCTGTCGCCTGCATTTGATTAACTATGACTGGACATCGTTTTATACATAAAAAGATAACTAATTAATATATGCAGACTGACAATAAAAGTCTAGTTCAACCTTCATTTACATAGTTTGAGTATTTTAACTCAAAAACAGCTTCATAATGGCTTTTAAACCTTTCACTCCAAAGCGTAGCTGTTTATTTATCTCCACAGTGTTCTTACAAACACACACACACACACACACACACACACTCATACACACACAGACATACATAAATATATCTCCATTCTGTACATATACTTGTCCATTCTGTTAATTTATACACATATATTTTTTAATACACACATCCAAATGTATATATTTTTTTAATTATTCGAATAGTGTTGAGTCTGTACTGTTGTTGTATGATTCTTATTCTATTGTTTTTGTTGCTCGTACCTTTGTCGACATACATATGTTGGTCAATTTCCTACTTGTGAGCCCTGTGTTCACATGACGAAAACAATATTATTTCATTATTTAAAGTAATACATATGTGTGCATTGTACATGTGTGTAATTTTAGCCCAGGGAGGAAAGGAGGAGACATTTTTTTAAACTTCTCACAGAGCATTTGTATATCAATTCAAACAATACTTCAGGAGGTGCAGGAGACTGTTTACCTGTGTAGACTTGGCAAGTCTCTGACTGAAGTCCTTCTCAAGCTGCTTCTGCCGACTGTTGGTCTGTAGAGAGGAAAAAAAAGAGTGTGGGGTGATGGGAGAGAAAGAGAGAGAGGCAGAGAGACATGAAACCCGATCGGCTGGTAGGAAGTGTGCACACAGACACTTTGCTGTGACCTCTGAGGTTGGCAGGCCCTGTGGTGGGCACTGTGCCAACTGCGACGCCTTTCCACAGCAGCCAGGAGAGAACAGGGGTCGGCCTTTGATCAGGAGCCGAGTATTCATTTACTTAACAGGAAAGAGAGACACACAGAAACAGAGAATGAAATCAACCGTCAAATATTTGCAAACACAGGAACGGAACAGAAAACATGACACAGAAGAACAAGAAGTCCACAAACGCCACTTATAGTGTACAGTCCACCCCCGAAATTCAATAAGGTTACGTTCCAAGAGCACCCAGGAATTGTGAAGTGTATTTACAGGCTAAACCCTAAGTATGCCCCCAAATATGCACCAAAAACACTTTATTTTCATTTTAAACTCAGATTAATACATTACACTTAAAGAAAAAACTGCTCTGAAGCAGGAATGCTGGACTGCAGCTGCCAGAGATGCGGAACAGGGCATCAGCCAATCAGCAGCAAGGAGAATTAAATAACGCTCAAGGATTGTGTAGTCGGATTGGCTACTGTGTAGAGCGGTATTACACCATCCCAAGATGTGTTTTCGTATCGGTTGCTTTGTGTTCTCTCGACAGTACAAAAAAATGTTAACAAATATTAACATTTGTTAATATTTGTTTCAAAATTAGTACATTTGTAAATATATATATATATTTTGCACTAAAATGTATGAAATATTATTGCCATGAAAAATGCAATGAAGAAAAAAACGTGAAGGATATTTGCGGTTTCTGTGGATGTGTGCGGCAGTTCCCGCAAACAATTATTAGTTCGGTTCAAAGAAAAATTCTGCAAACGAATCAAATGATGTCTCTGTTTCCCTCACACCTAATTACAAACAAAGAAGTGATGCTTAATGCTGAACTGGAATTAAGTCAAGACTTATCTTACTGAAAAACGAGGTAAAAAAGGAACTAATCTGCCCTTCATTAATCAATGTAACATTTCCTCCTTGCCTGGTATTGTATTTCAAGGGATAAAAAGCACTGAGCTTTAACAAAACCTGCCTCTAGGCTGATGGACAGCAATTGGTTGTTGGGTAGGTCCCCACACAGATGTTCTATATGTGTATTCAAGTTACAGTAAAGTGTTTTAAATTCACACTGTATGTTGTCGTTCTGTATGTCCTTTTGTTTTATGTTAAATCATATACAAATAAGACTATTCTGCTGCTACCAAACACCAGTGGGCACTTCAATGTGTACCTGTATATTTAGCCACAGTATTCATAGCTATATATACTTTTCAATATGTATATTTACATAAACAGGTTGCTTAAAACATATATTTGCACATATTTGGATACATATGTCTATATTTTTATTTTTTGTATTTGTTGTAAAGTGTACTTTTTATTTGATCTTGTTGTAATAGCTTTTATTCTACTGTTTCATTGCTCTTAACTTTAATCTCTCCACTATCTGCTGCAGCAATGGTGGGACTAATAAAGATGAATTGTACCATATCTTAAAACACTGAGCACTAAACAACTGGGTATGAACACTTTGGATGCTAAATGTTTGAAATGTGTGTGTTTTTGTGTTTGAGGTGCTGAATGCAGTGTGTGTGCTGTGCTAGAGCCGGGCCGAAGACTGGGCCGGTCTGGTGTTTGCAGAGATGTTCTGCAGTCAGAGCCACTTTCCGGAAAGCTCTGCTGAAGCTCTGACAGAAAGACGGAGCTCGCCGCAGGCACCAACACCTGAGCCACCTTTTCAGCCTACACAGAGACGCATTCAAACGCACGCACACACACGAGCCGCCACACACTGATAGCCATCAGCCCAGCCTAGCCCAGCTCGCCCTGCTTCACTCTCTTTTTCTTCCCCCGCCTCTGTTTCAGTCGCTGTTCGTCCATCTCCTGGGGCCTTTTCCACCTGATGAGACTGAAAACAAAGCAAAGCGAGGCAAGGGAGGAGGGAGGGAGAAAAAAACCCCACACAGGATGGACATTCTTTGTAGCCTGTTGGCTGTGTACGTTGCTATGGAGACGCCGCTGACTTGTCTGCCGTTTCATTAAATGCACCGCAGGCGAAATGAGCAAATGCTTGTTTACTGGGAAGCTCAGATTTAGTGAAAAGAGCGTTTAGTGGTGCTCAGGCCGTTTTATGTCCACGCTGGCATCTTAACGTTGGAGAAAGCCAGGCTTTTAAGGCAGAGCGCTGGTGTGCGTAGTAATGGACACTGTGTAGATCATGCAGTTCCCATATTTCAACTCATATAAGAGATAACAGAACAAACAAAACAGGCTCTAACTGTGCATTATTATTCCAGGCCACACTTGATCCAAATTTGGCTTCTGGAGCCTCTTCATCACAAATTTGGATTTTGATTGCAATCTTTTTTTTGCTGGACATTAAGACTGTTGCACAGGGGGGAGGGGTAGTGTGCCAATGATCATAAAAGTATATTTGTGTTGATCTAAGTTCATTAAATACACCATGATGCTATATGACTGCCTACAACTGTTCCTTACATATTATTCTGTAATGCTGGTTTATGATTATTAGGCTTTACTACCTGATCCCTCTCTGTGGTGGTGGCAGTAACGTTCGCTGTGGAAATCATGAAGTTACAATACCTCAACTGATGTAAGAAGAAACAGAACAAAAAAAACAAGCTCTTACCATGTGACTATAATCACAACAGTGTGTGTCTGTGTTTGAATGTGTTTGGGTGCATTTCCTCAGCTGAGTACCTGCATTCTGTCGCTCGAGGCACTTTGAGGAGCTATCAGACACTGCAATCACTTAATAATGCTGCCGAAGCGGCGCTCGGCCGTTTGAAGTGTACACAAGCGAACGCTGGCTATTTTTGAAGGTAAAACCATGTGGCGCAAAGCAAAACTTAATAAACGAACCAACACTGGATCGCAGCCAGCCATTGGGTAGCTTTTTCTGATGAGAAATTATGAAACACATACACACAAAATTACACAAAATGCAGCTTCTTTGGAGACAAATGCACGTAAATGCATTGCACTAATACAGCCATGTGTTCGGATGGTCTCCCACACCAAGTACCTCGATTATAGTTTTAAATGCAAGATTATCTGGCAAGGTTTTTTTCTACCTGCTTACTGATGTGGGTGCATGCTTGTGGTTGAATGAGAGGATGTTTTTGGGGAACCTGGATTCCGTCCTATTGCTTGGAGAGGAGGAAAGGGGCTGTTCTGTAAACAAGGCATTAAAAGCTTCAGGCATCCAAACTGCCTTCGGTTTTATTGGTTCCTCATGTTAGGAAAAGACGGCATGTTACAGACTTGAAAGCACTCGAATAAAGGCATCTCTTCCACATGGTCAGATGGGAATAATGACCATATAACTTAGGCTAGGAAAAAAATCCGACATATCATTGTTTAAAACGATAAGAAACTAGTGAACGTTTGTTCTCAGAAGGAAGTGGATTTACCTCGAAGGGCGTGAACCCCACACAGGTAACCCAATAAACCCGCTCATTGTAAAAGCCGCTCATGATAGACTAACAAATATTTGCGTAGGCTCTGGCTCTGAGATAAATGAGCAGGGTTGCAGCACATATGTTGGCTGCGCTGGTGGATTCAGTGGCTTAGCAAACAGAGGAGGCGGGAGGCGAGGTGTGAAAAGCTATTTGTTTAGTTATTGTCCATTATTCATGCTTTTTCAGACTGCGGCTTCTTCTCGTGCTCAGGCCACCAGGCTAATCACATGCATTTCTGCTGGTACCCTGGATCTGCCTCATCACTAGTTCTGTCACTTTTGATTTTTGTCAAGGCTCCTGCCCTACTCTGCTCTATTCCCCATGCACACAAATGTTGTAATGGGAAAGTGACAGCCTTCACATTTAGACGTCAGCATGGATGAGGCGCAACAAGACTGATAGGGTTTGGATTTTTCATTCTAGGCTGTACAGTAAGGCCTTCAGCAATCAAGGATAATTTAAAGCATAATTAAGTATTACACGTTTAATTTAGTGATTTGGATGTAAGCAAAGCAATATAAAAAGGTGCAATGTGAAATGTTCAGTGTGGGAGAAACTTCAGAGCAGTTCACAGTGGTGACAATAGTAACCAAATTTATAAAGGATTGAATTATTCTAAAAACTGCTTCACATCTGCTATACAAAATAGTGATGTATTGTAAAAGTGTTGTAATATACATTTTACATGCCAGAGAATTACATACCAGGCTGGGATGTGGACAATATTTGAACGGTCATTAAAATATAAAAAAATGTTTATATTTTGCGGCAATAAAAAAAAAAAAAAGTTAATAATGTAGGAAGAATTTACAACTCTCCATCAGTCATCATGTTTTGTTTCTAGCTGTGCACGATAATGTTATTTATTAAAATGGACAGAATTACAAAGTCTGCTCTAATGTACATAGTAGTGTTGTAGTACTCAAGACCGGTCTCGGACTCAAGACCGGTCTCGAGACCATTTTCTGCTTTCTCGTCACGGTCTTGACCCTTCAAAGACTCGGTCTTGACTCGGTCTCGGACAGCAGTCGAATGAGGAGGACTCGTAATTTCAGACCGGGTCCTCGAGACCAGTTTATTTTTTATATGTTCATGGTAACAAAAAACTCGATTCCTGAAAGACTCTGTCTTGACTCGGACTCGACTGCATTTGAAAACCAATGGTCTCGGTCTTGACCTGGTCTCGACCCTTCAAAGACTCGGTCTTGACTCGGTCTTGGCATAGGCGGTCTCGTCCCCATCACTAGTACATAGTACCACTTCATGGTTTATGTAATGCATTTCTAATGCATTTCCAAATTCACTAACACTCTCGTCTCCTTGTGGGACACGTTTGCCAGGGTACTCATGATGCTAACCTGTGAGGATTTAGGCCTGCAGCTGCTTTCCTGTTTAGCTTTGCACTGAAATCACAAGTCTAATATAATCCACACTTTCCTCTGACATCCAAAACACAAAAACCAGTTCCTTTCAGAGACTGTCGACAATGTGTTGTGGTTTGAGGCAGGTGTGTGATCACATAAACAAGCATATATCTGCGGATTGTTCTTAGCACCAAACTAATAATTGTTCACAGAATCCCCTACAAATTCGTGGAAACTGCAGATATCCTGCGCATATTTGTTTAGCTGTTCTCATGACAATATATAATTTCCCATGCATTTTAGTAGTGTTGTAGTACTCGAGTCCGGTCTCGATTTCTGAAAGACTCGGTCTTGACTCGGTCTTGCTTCCTCAAAGACTTGGTCTTGATTCGGACTCGACTGCATTTGAAAACCAATGGTCTCGGTCTCGACTTGGTCTTCGACCCTTCAAAGACTCTGTCTTGACTCGGTCTCGGCATAGGCGGTTATATTATAGTGCTACGATATTAAGAAAATTAGAATGTAATAAATTTCTAACATATGAGTTAAATTAATTTAAACTATTGCTGCATTTTTCTATTTATACCAAAAAACATAACAGCGCACACCAAAGAAAACGCACATGTGCCTGAATTACAGTGTAGTTTACACAGGGGTAACATGAATATTTTACGTTCTAGCACTGCGGGAGACAGCAGGTCATTATAAACTGTACATTATGGATACGTGTTTATCTTTACATTTTCTCTAAGAGTAACATATTAAGATGTGTATAAAATAAAATGAAAGTGTTATTTAAGCATTTTTAGGCAAATACACATTTTTTCACAATTTGCGGGTTCTCTTGGAACGTAACACTTGTATGTCAGGGGTCAACTGTAACTAGTCATTGGATGCTTTAATCTTGTTGTTTCAGGGAAAACCAAGGAATCGAACTTCATTGCTGATGTATTAGAATTGTTTACACATTTTCTTGCTTTTGCGTGACACTTTATGAGAATATCAACAATGTGCATCAGTCCACAATGCCTTTCTACAAGCCTCTCCACACTTACTGAAGCTTGTAAACTGAAGTCTTCCCAGTCTGAATATTTGGGATCATAATTTTCATCACAGGTTCATAAGGCTCTCCCCAGACAGTACAGCTGTGTTAGGAACTGTGACAGTTCTATTAGGGGTGGAGGGCCACATACACATCTGTTATAGGGCTTAGGCCAAAACACTTGCTTTATTGGCCTTAAAGAGCGTGGACCTCCTGCCTACCCTCCTGTTTGATGACCTCCAGGGCTGAGTTGCAGCCAGGGCTGGCACTACAAAGCCCAGATTAGAGAATCAATATGAGATGAAGGCAAAGAGCCCTGCTTTGCTGAAAGAGCCTTTTATCCACCCAACCACCCCACAGTGGCCATCACCATCTGGTAGTGTGATTAAAGCTTGCTGATGAGTGCTGAGCTTGTTTCACCTTTCTAGTCTGGGTGTAAAATGAAGAGACTTAAGGTGTAACCTAGACTTGTTTTCTTTTTGACTGTTTGAGCCACAGACACTTAAAAATACAACTCTTGACAAAATTGAAAACACTAAAAACTTAGCTGTGCAGATTTGAGGCCAGACTGTTGTTGTTTGGTCTATAAAACTGCATATACACCCTTAGTCTACATGATTTGCGTTCTGACCAGTACATTTAACTTTCAAACAGACTCCGTTTTACATTTTGTAGTACCATTTAATCACGGGGCTCATGACGTCCCAGACACCAACAGGCTGAGCTGCTCAAAATATTATTAAATGTAATATATTGAGGCCTGTATTTAAAATCATAGTTATGAATACGCTGTCTGATGTCTGAGACATTTACTAGTCATTTGGCCATTTTGGTCTACATGTTTTTCATCCCAGAAGAATCCATACTGAGCTGTGAGCTACAGATGGGTCACGATTACTGAATATTCGAACGGTCTTTAAAATATAAAAAATCTATTTTATTTTTAGTTTATGGAACTACAGTCTTGTGTCAGTTGTCAAGTAACACTTGAACAGTTCCCAGAGAAAACTGAAGTACATATTATTGTCATATTTTATAAGTTTATATACCTGTCCCCACTATGAGGAATGTAGATTTGTTTGTTTAACCTTTACTTTCCTGAAGTCAAAATTTTGATTCTGACTGCAACACTGACTAACTTTACTTGACAATTAAGACTGTTGTATAAAAGTATATTTTGGTATAAATCTAACTTGCGTGTAGACTAAAGCATAGTGTGCACGTCTGCTGACCTGTGATTCATTAATTTGCTTAATTACGTACACCACTGTGCTGTAGCACTGTCTCCAATTGTTTTATACGTATTGTTCTATAATACTGCACACATAGGAGGTTTATGAGTATTACGCTTCATGACCTGATCTGTTTCTGTGACTGATGGTAGACTGTGTGAAATTCACCAGTAGACTAATGTAACGTACCCCCTCACACATATTTTGGTTTTAAAGTTGGGGTGGGATATTTAGATTTGTGGATGGAGTGTGGTGGGACAGCAACTCTGCAGACATCTTCTGAAATTACAGGTACAAAAAGTGGAGTCACAAGACAACACCAGGTCTAACTGATGGAAAGCCACTATTTCATTTACCGATTTTCCCAGCTGAGACTGGTTTGGTGTTCTTTAGTTTTACACAGAGGGTTCTAATGTAGCTAAAATATAAATGTATATAACACCCCATCATTAGCACTGGACAAACTGCATGTCAACCTCATCAAACATTTGTTTTGTAATGCAATCTTAAACAGGCACAATGATGTGCATTCTGATAATATGTGGTACTGTTATCTATCTAAGTACACACATGCACATCACAGCTAAAACACTATTAGCATTCAGGCAAAAGCACGATTTTCAAATAAATTGACTGATTAATCACTTTTTAGTCCATAGTCCATTTAGTTCATGCTACCAGTTCTGTGGAAATATTTCACTGTCTCTCTCTCTCTCTCACTAATGCTCAAACACACAAAGACACACATCCGCATATACACTTGCAGCCATAAATAAACCAGCCACATTCAGGGAATAAATGAAATGAAGGGGGCAGCCCAAACTTTCATCTCCACACAAGAAAGAGAAACAGAATCGCCACATCCATCCACATGCCTGGCTGGTCTAAATCTGATTTTCTGCTATTAAGCCCAATTTCCCTCCCTCAATCTGCCACTCAGAGGTGATAGCGACACGTCTTTGATCATTCCTCCCCCCACCACTGTTTTGCTTGCCATAATCCATGACCAAAAATAATGGGATTTGGTGTATCTCCAAATGGCAGCGAAACCAGTTGACAGAAATTAATAAGTTTGCAAGAAAAAAAGAGAAAGACAGAGAGCGAGAGACAGAGAGAGAGAGAGAGAAAGAGAGATAGACAGAGAGAGAGACAGAGTCCCTTTCCCCATCATCTGGCATAGTAAGTAATAAAACAAAAAAAAAAAAAAAAAAGTCACAAAATCATACAGTGAAAAGTATTAGCGAGGCACTATTCAAAAAAAAAAAAAAAAGAAAAAAAAGAATCTGACGTCCAAACTTTGGGCAGAATGACAGCTGACAGGGCTGCTGAGGGAGAACGGCACTCACTGATGTGTGTCTCGGGTTTGAAAGGAGCATGTGTTTACAGCGTTCCTATCCGACAGCGGCAGCCATGTCTGAAGTGTTGCTTCAGTCTAATCCCTGCTGTCACAACTGAATCGAAAGCCTGTACGGATGCCACATCCTCTTTACTCAACAGGTGCGTGTGGTGCACTATCAAAGTGGTATTCACAAGCTTCTTTGCATTTTGGTGCCAGGCTCTGAAAACAGAAGCGCGGAAAACATGGAAAGAGCTACCCAGCTGGCTAAAGATGGCCTTGGAAGAGGCTGTGCAGGGAAGAGCAGTCAGAAGCCACAAAAATCGCATACGTGATGTTTGTGGATACAGACATATCAGAATGGACAAAGCAGTTTTGTCACTATCATTTACAGACAGCAGGTCTTTGGTATTGCACACCAACTAGAACAAGCACCGTTCACCAGCGGCAGCTCTTCGCTGGTGGGGTTCTGCAGTGACGCGTTATCCATAACAACCCACTGCGTAGCAACATTGATGCAAAATATGGCAGCATTCTTTTCAACCCTGTTTGTATTCACGCTGGTATTTATACCTTTCTTTGCCAACTAACATGCTTCGCATTTTCCTCAGATATTATGCCACAGCAGTCTACATTTCAAGCTGGTATCGGAAAAACACATGCACCCACAGGCTTTACAATGTGGCTCTGGTGATGTGTGACGGTATCTTACCCCGCTGCGGCTGGGTAAAAGGAAGAAGGTGGAGGGAAGAGGGGTGAAAAAGAGAAAAATGAAGGGCTTGAAAAGTAGATCACCTAGCAGGAATAGATTCTTTGGCTAGTCAGTGCGCCAACAAACCGAGACAGGCCATTAGTGGGCACCTCGGACCTGTGGTTCCTCTGCGATGACAACTTCCCCTTACTAGGCTTCTTTGCAGATATGAGGTCTTGAGGAGTTATCATGCAGGTGGAGGCACCTGCTGAGATTTCTTTTGGGCCACTCACACACACAGTGTAGAATATGTGTCCATATTCCATTCCATAATGAGGAGGTGAGACTGTATAGTTTGTCTGTTTATAAAGCCTTGCTGTAATATACTCTTGCACTTTCATTTCTGGATCTCCCGGCTTTCCTACCTTCTCTCCCAACAATGGAGAGAAAAGGGGAAGAAAACAGAAGTTGTGTGCCGCACACCTTGTTACCATGGTGATCTCCTGGTGAGACAGGAGAAGAGCATATAGCTGGGAGCGAACACATACAACAGCTTCTCTATGTAACCAAACCCACTGGGAGGGAAAAACAGACAGGCACTAAATAGTAACGATCCCATTTGAGTCTATTTTGCTAAACAGATGAAAAGTGCACCGCTTTAAGTGGAAACGAAGGGCTTGTGGTGGGCAGATGGAACAGAGCCGCACAGGTCTTTCCTCTGATGTTAGGCCCTCACAGATGCCTCAGTGGCTTAGGATCAGGCAGAGGGAGAAGAGAGCCTTCTTTGAAGAGGAGAGAGAGTAGATGTGGGCCTTCTTCTGAAACAGGGGTCCTTAGCTGTAAGGCAAAAGTAGGGTGGTGAGATAATAGTCACTGGCCATATGAGAGACAGCCACATCCACTCTGGAGCCTCTGGCACACTTTGCCATGTAGTTTACCCAAGCAGAACTGGCCCTGCTCTCTCTGATGTGGGACACAAACCTCAAAGGTTGGGTATCAACAAAAAAACAACACATGCAGAAAGTGCCAATCCTGATTCACTTTGGTGTGTTTTGATCAGAAAGGTAAAGGAGCATTTGACAGATGCATGTTTCCAGAGTGACTTACAGTCATTAGTTACAGAGACAGTCTTAGTCATTAGTTACAGAGACAGTCTTACAGTCATTAGTTACAGAAAGAGTCTTACAGTCATTAGTTGCAGAGACAGTCTTACAGTCATTAGTTACAGGGACAGTCTTAGTCATTAGTTACAGAGACAGTCTTAGTCATTAGTTACAGAGACAGACTTACAGTCATTAGTTACAGA
>JBBKCR010000027.1:1485538-1502610 GCA_037577295.1 Ladigesia roloffi | reverse complement strand
TGTGAAGCAATATAAAAAATTCTATATCTTATATACAGTAAATAACAGAATTACAGTGATGATGTGAGTGCCATAAAAATAATACTTTAAAGAACAATATATATTTTTTTTAATTTTATATGTCATGTGTTCTTACAAACTTAGAAAAATCTGTTCAGGTCAGTACTAGCAGCTATAAATATAAAACTTAAGAAATTGAACATTTGGTCTCTTATTTTTTTTTGAGAGGTGAATAGCAAGAGCACAAATATGGCAAAACAGCCAAAGTGAGGCAGAACATTCACTGATGTGAATTCTTGTATGAGACAAACCCGCACGTGGTTCCGAAACGGAGACCAGGGATTTATGGAGGAGGCTGAGTGGCACGGTAATGTGCCGCAGATGGTCCAAAAGGAGGCTGTGCGGCGAGGGACACATGTGTCTAATGAAAACTAATCGCTTTGATGGGCCTAATCAGGATTACCGTTCTGATCAACACCACACCTTCAGACGGTTTCTGGCCAGTATGCGCTGGATTAAAGGAGTTTTCAGTCCTGGTTTCTGTTACTGGGATCAAGAGCTCTGTAAATATAAGGGAGCAGGGGGTGAGAACCTCAGGAATTCCAGCAAAGTCGCCCAAGCCTGCCTGCTCAGCCTAGATAGGGCTGGAGCAAAGAGGGCTAATGCATCTGTAATGAAATGCTAACCCGACCTCGACTTGCAGTGGCACACTACAAAAGGGTGCCCCGACTAGAATCATATTTGTGTGTGTGTGTGTGTGTGTGTGTGTGTGTGAGTATGAGCGCTTATGATTGTATGAACATGTGAACATGTCTCACCAGGTGAGAAGGCTGGTTGGCACACTTGGTTTGTCTGTTCACATGCAGTCAAAGGCATACAGAAGGAGAGAAGCTGGAAAAGAAAGCATCATTTCCTCACACTTTTACCGTGGGGCCACAGAAAAGTGGAGGGGCCAAGAGATCAGAGACACATTGGTTGTTTTTCTACCCTGAGACCACAAGTAATAAGATACCATCAAATCCAGCCTCCGACACTGGAGCACCACCAAAAGCCACAGGACTCCGACGCACCGGCTAAGCGCGAACCTGCGGCAGAACTGTCCCCTCTGCTCGGGCTGGAGAATTCCTATATCTAACGGAAGGAGGATGCATGACAGACAACTGCAGAGCGGCAGTGCCAATCCAGCAGACATGAATCAGCTGGGCTGGAAGCAAAGAGAAGCAGGAAATTATCAACATGATTGACCTGCTGAAGTGTCCTGCCAACAAAGGCTTTAAGTCATATCAATCATTCTGGTGTAACCTGAGGAATGCAGGTCTCACATTGATGACGGATATGTCTGAGGAGCAGGTATGCTCTGATCAATCAGATGCTGATCGAGAAATCTGGCTCATTTTCATTCAAAATTCTCAGATCTGGTAAAAATACAGATCTGGTGGGATGCAAAATATGAGAGCCTCATTCTTGACAAAATACAACACGACCTCACCAGCACTGAGGTTTTACAGCAGTACAAAAGTATATAAAATATAAAAAACCTCTAACTTGTGAAATGAATAACATTGATTCTGTTGCAGTAGGAGTGAATGATGCATTCAAGTTGGAGGTGGGTTTACACCAAGGATCGGCTCTGAGACCTTTCTTATAATAGTGATAGACAGATGAGGTCAGACAGGTGTCCCGCGGGCATCTGATGACTCTGTGATCTGTAATCAAAGTAGAGAGCCCAAAAGTAAGTTTCAAAAGTAAGAACTGAATTGGGGAAGGAAGCTTTTATGTTTTCGGCTGAGTGATTTTAAAAGTGTTCTCTATGCAAGTGATTTATATAAGTTTGATTGGATGTAACTGTGTATGTAAATGTTTTTACGGTGGCCCTGAAGTGCAAACCACACTAAAAATTGCTAAACACAAAAATGTATAAACACAACAAATTGAGAAGCACAAAAACAACGACAAAAACAAATGGGCAATCAAAAAATTAAAACTGAGGAGAACAAAACCAAATTGATTATCACAAAATCAAATTAAGTATCACAAAAACAAAATTGAGAAGCACAATAACATTAAGCACTCCCGGAAAGGGGAAGTACCAGTCAGCAACAGGAGATATCACTGATAGGACGACTGCACTGTTTGTCTTTGGAACTTAAAGTTAATCTGCCTGTGGCACATTTTTCTAAACATGAACATTCAGGACTACATGTGTTCACCTCGCCCTGGTATACTTCAGTACCCCATGAAAGGTGCTCGCGGCTTTTCTAGGTGGGCAACCACCAATCTCTAAGAGACCCCTGTCTGCCATCAAACAACCCCCACCCCACCACCCCGTGATCGGGAGTTAATAGAATAAATTGATTGAGTCGGAAAAAAGTAAAGGGACACGCAATCGAGTTTTTATAACTCGGATCGCCGGGGCTATTATAGAAAACGAGGGGTCTTTGGAAAGGTCTCATTGAGCTCTCTCTAAATGTGAAGTTTCAAGGAGATTGGTGATTGCCCCTCCTAGAAAAGTGAGCGAGAAGTTTCCATGGGGGACTAAAGTATTTAAAGGTGAGGTGAACATATGTTGCATGTCCTGAATCAAAATATTCTGGAATAGCGAGAGCTGCGTTTGGGTCATGGTAACAGGAAGAGCAACTTTCGGTTCCAAAGACAAACAGTGTTGTCGTCCAATCAGGTATGTCTCCTGTTACTGACTGGTACCTCCCCTTTCCGGGAGTGCTTAATGCAATTGAGCTTCTCAATTTGTTTTTGTGATTCTTCTTCAATTTTTTGTGTTCTTAATTTTATTTTTGTGATTCTTCTTTTGTTTTTGTGCTTCTCAATTTTTTTGTGATTCTTCTTAGGTGTTTGTTCTTCTCAATTTTGTTTTAGTGCTTCTTAATTCGTTGTGTTTCTCAATTTGTTGTTGTGTTTATTAATTTGTTGGCGTGGTTTGCACTTCAGTGCCACAAAATATTGCAAAAGAAATCTCTGCTCGCAATGCGACAAACCTTAAATAAAGCTTAATAATAATAAATTACAAAAAAAGTAGGTTGAGGAGACCCCGGAGAGATGAAGAAGAGGCTCTGAAAAAGAGAGGAATTAATGAATGAACTTCAGTAGGCTTCAGTAGGACCAAGACAGAATACCTGTGCCTGAATGAGAGGGAGGAGGAACAAAGAAGATGCTGGAAATAGAGCTGGTGATGTGGAGAAGAGAGGGCAGGCAGGTTGGAATGAGTGGAGAAGTGAGTGCGGGCAGGGTGGAGTGGGTTGAGTAGAGTGTGCAGGAATGATCTGTGACAGGTAGTTAACTGCAGGTGTGAAAGGGAAGGTGTAGAAAAGGGTAAAAAATGAGCTGTGTTTCTGGTCTGGAGACAGTGGCACTGACAGAAAGGCAGGAAGCAGAGCTGAAGGTGGAAGAGCTGAAAATGATAAGATTTGCATTCAGAGTGATGAGGATGGACATGACCAGTTTATTAGAGGGACATCTCAAGCTGGACCTTTTGGAGAAAAGATCAGACAGACAAGGTCTGGACATGTGTTGAGGAGAGACTGAGAGTGTTGGTAGAAGGATGATGAGGAGAGACTCTGAGTGTCTTGGGAAAAGGATGCTGAAGGTAGAGCTGTAGGGAAAAGGAGAAAACGAAGGTCTAGTAGGAGGTTTATGGATGCTGGGAGGGAGGAAAAGCTGGCAGTTGGTGAGAGAGAGGAGGATGCACAGGACAGAAGGAAAAGGAGACCTTTGATCCTCTGTGGTGAGCCCTAATGAAACAGGAGCACCCGGAAGTAGAGGATGACTTTGTTGCAGTGGCACATATGTACAATTGATGCATCGGGAGTACGACAAATGGACAAGCATAAAAATACATTGTGACTCTGACAGAGGTGAAGTTATTAACTAAACTTGTGCAAAGTAGAACAACCGGGTTCGGGGTGTCCACTGATGAATAACCTGCATATCCCAGTCCTACATTAGAGCTGTACGCCCTGGCTTTCACACGGAAGTTCCTTTGACATATAAAACCCTTTATGCCACTGGTATAAACAGGAGAGTTCAACCTCCCACAGGAATGTTCAGGAATGGAATGAGGAACAAGACACTTGTAAAAAAATCTCTGCTGAGAAATGACCACCTTCTCTTGGGCGAGCTCCTTCTCTGCAGCATAGGTCCTCTCGAGGTCCTGCCGCACACGCTCCATCTCAGCCCGAACACGACTTAGTGCGGCTTCTTGGTCCTGAGTTGCACGCTGGCGTTCCTCTTCACGAAGGAGGCCTAGCTCAGTCAGCTGCTGCTTCCTCTGGGCATGAGCCATCCGCACTTCCTCCCTCAGAGAGTGCACCTGGGCCTCTAACTCAGAGATAGTCTGGAAGCACAGACAGACAGACAGACAGACAGACAGACAGACAGACAGACAGACAGACAGACAGACAGACAGACAGACAGACAGACACAGTCAGCCATTATTTCATCAATGAAGTAAACCCATAATAAAGGAAATATCGGAGGAGAATGATTGTTTAACCTTGTATGTTAGCGCTGCTAACTCATTAGCCTTAAAGACAATTAAAGGTACATATCCGTACGGGACAGTTCACACTATACTCCTGCACTGCTAATGTTAAATATCGATGGTAAGCCTGTATAGACTGCACTGTAATTCATGCACTGCCGTTTTCTATAATATAAGTAGAGTACATACAGTAATAACCACATTTAATTTTAAGTAATAATAATAATACAGGGATTTATTTTTTATATATAATTTCAGCCAATTTTAAACCAATCGATAGGTGCTTACAGAGTTCTGCCCTACAGCAATGCATTCAACAAAAGGCAGCAACATGTTCCTTTAATTTAAGAACAAAAAAGGGAAGAAAGCTCCGGTTCCACATGCTGATTCTTTTTGTTATGCTCAGAATGGACAAAGATATGCTGTGACTCTGCTGGGTCCAGCTGGGTGGCCTAGTGGTAGGGGAGTTGCCCCTGTGGTCAGAAGGTTGTGGGTCTGAATCCTAGGACTGCTAGTGGCACCACTGTGGTACCCAACACCCAAACACTGCTCCCTGGCACCCCTTGGTGGCAGCCCCCGGCTTCAGTTGGTGAATGTTAAATGCAGAGAAAGAATTTCACATTGTTCACACTGTGTGTAGTGCTGTGGTGTGTTTACATGTGACTGGGGCCACTTTACTTTATTTTTAACTGAAAGGGAGAGATGGCGAGACATTAGGTTTAATCTGTCTGAACTGGACAGAAATGTTGTGTTTGTTGGGATGCGGAATGAGGGGAATCCCATACTTGCACAGAGAGCAAAAAGGAAAATGAAGAGAGGGGAACAAAAATAAGTTGAGCGAGACCGATGAAGCGTTTGTACTCTGCCTGGCCAGGAAGAGGAAAACAGAAACCGCCCCTTCTGATCTCCCAGCCACAAGGGTTCAACATCAAAGGCCGGCATTCCACAAAGGTCAGCGGTTTGATTTAATGAGCAAAATTAGCGCAAATCAAAGGTCAGTTACTCATGGGGATGAGGCACCGCTGCCATTTCTCATTTCAGGAAGTTGAAAAAACACGGGCATGACCGTTTTGCCATGAGTCTGGGTTTGGGGAAACTAAAAAAGGGAAAAAATACCAGTGAGAAGGCAAAGGCATTAGGCCCTACTAAAGCTGACAGGGACCTCCATTAGAGAGTCAAGCAGTAGTTTGTGTGAACACCACACTGATGGACTGACCCTCGGACTTCACCTTGCTGGCTTTGAACCTGACAGCGGAGCTTCAACTTGAGGAGGATTGCTTTGATTCAATTGGCCACTCTACAGTACTAAAATACTGCCTACAGTCTAAAATACTGCCTTTAAGAGAAGAATTATCACAACACTTAAACCTAATATGATACCACTGAGAGTAATAGTAAATGTAGAAGTTTTCATCTTACATAAATTCGCAGTACAGTGAATTGTGAACAAATGCAATTTTGTAGAGGGGTAACGAAAAAAAGGTTATAAATGCCTCTACTTTTATTGTCTAGAAACTTAATATGCCCCCAAATATGCTCCCAAATGATTTAAACTTAATTCTGAACACAGCTTAAGCTATAACCCTTAAAAAAATGAGATAGCTCAACATGGGATGCTGTTCTGAGACAGGAGTTCTGGACTGCAGCTGCCAGAGATGCGTCGCAGGGCAGCAGCCAATCAGGAGACATGAATAACCACCATCCCAAGACGCATTTTCATATACTTTTGTATATAGTTATTTTTTATATGGAAATTTACCTGAATTTACGTTCATATTTAAGTTACAAAATTAGTCACTTATTTTTTTCTTAATAATTTAGTACTAAAATGCATGAAAAATATATATTCTATATATACTGAATATATATATGTGTATAAGCAAAAAAAACTGTAAAGGACATTTGTGGTTTCCGAAAGAAATTATTAATTATGTTCTAAAAAATCTGCAGCGAACTTTGAACTTCCGGGAAGAACACTGTAGTGTCATGATAAGTTTCGGGCCACTTTATCACACGGCCTGAGACATAATATCTTACATAAACATTTCATACAGCAATCAAACATGCAACATAAAATTCATGAAAGACGTTTTTTTTTTGTTTCAAATTAAAAGCCACTGATCATCATCAATGGATTGAAAAGGGTAAATCTGAATATAGTAATTATCTCACACAGTCCTCCAAAGATTAAAACCTGAAAATCAGATGTAGTTTGTAAGCATACAGGACCTTTAAAGTATGTTCACACAGATGTGAACCATCACATCTATTGTATTAAAATGACCTGAAAAGTCAAGTAGGTCATGCTAAACACCTTCCACCCACTGAGACGCACTACACTCCCAGAGCGTTTAACCTCAGTCTGGACTGTGATGTGTGAAGGTTGGTGGTGACGCTACCGGAGGCTGGCAGGTCTGGCAGCTCTGCTCCTCCTGCTCCCAGACATCCCGGGGAGGAGAGCGGTTAGAGCGTCACGTGGCAGGCCTGCCGGAAAAACGTTGGAAAGCTGTTGTGAGTGAACTTTTGGGGGAGCTGGGTGGGGAATCTCTGCCACTTCAAAGGCGGGTCATGAGAAGAGGAAAAAAAAAATCACATACAGCCAGATGCAGAGGCTGTGCTCGGGTCCCAGGCGACAGCAGCAGCAGAAGCAGAAGCAGCAGCTACTGGCGCAGAGCTATTAGATCTCGGCTCGGAGGAACCTTTAATCTATAATTCCTTCTTAAACTGGACTGGGAGAGGCTTTTTTATGCCTCTTTTGATGGTCCTGGAAATAATCTTGTAAGACAAAAAAAATCTATGGCTGACTACAGAAACTAGCACAAGACACCCCCCACCCCAAACACCCCCGCCAGCCCCCGATAAAAAAAAAAAGAAAATGATGAGAAGTTGTGCAATTGTTTAACAGGGTTTGCAACACAGTGTGTATGATTCAACAAAATAAAGAATGTAGGATAGACTGCTATGCACCATTTATGCAAGCAATTTTGTCGCCTCATTAACTTTACACTTATACATAAAGCTTTTTCAATATCCATATCCACATAGATAGTCTGTATACTGTACTTTTTATACTCTACTGTTGTTCTAGTTGGTATACTGTTGGTTAGATGCTCTAACCTTCGTTCTGTCCACTTTCTGCAAAGACAATACAAGTTTCCCTCTGTGGGACTAATATAGGTTTATCACATCTTATATTGGTGAGGCACTCGAAATGGAATTAGGCCACACCATGTCTGTGATTTTTCTGAGCTTGAATAATGCCCTCTAAATGTAGGCAAGAGCTAGATAGATGCTGTTCCTCCTACACATCTCTATCTGTCCACAAAAAGATTCAAACTAAGGGTGCTCAAGACTTTGAAGTGGGCATTGTGGTTATCCCGTAACTACCACTACTTCACATTGCTAGATTTCATCAAGTGTGTTTATCAAGAGATTCTGCCATGGCTACAAGTGATCAGCAAGTCTCTTTCCTGCCTGCTCTATGGTGGTGTCGTTGAGGACAAAAAAATCCACATAGCATGACTTATGCATAAAAGCTCACATCAGCATCTGCATCACACAGAGAATGCATCTACAAGAAACAGCATCATCACAATAATGCAGAACTTTGAGGCTGTTCCAGCAGCCATGTACGACTATGAGCCTCGGAGTCACATGAAAGAGACTGAATGGAACACAAACTGTACCCATAGAGATACAGGTGCCTTGTATGTGTGTATACTATACATCGGTACAGCACAGATTGCTAAGAGCAACATCTTGCCAGGTCATGTATTCAGGACCGGGAACGCTCCTCATTTCCATTTCCAGAACCAAGCGCAATCGCCCTCTGCCTAAAAGAGAGACAATGTCCTCCTGATATTAGTCTGAGACATATTTGCATGTCTTCAAGAAGCAGGTCCATGTGTTCTAGGGCCAACTCAGAGAGAGCCTGTGCATGCTAGACCAGGCTGATGGAAGTAAGGTCTGGCCCAGGATTAAAATCATTTTTTATCACGGAAGGGTCCATCTGGGAAAGGGAAACTCTGTATGCCGGAGCCCCAGAACACATGGAGAGTATACACACATAGCCATGACAGCATGAAAACACTGGTGTTGGCAAGGACAAGATAGAAAATGATAGAAATTACTGTCGTAATTAAAACACTGTCATTGCTCGTCTACTTCTGAAGCCCTTCTAGCTCAGACTGCTTCAGTACTGCAGGGACGATTAGGGATCCTGGGATGGTATGCAGGGTCCTTTTAGTTTAAAGTCTTATAATGAGGCAACCAATTTCCACATATTTTTGCTACTAGACATTAGTCTAGGAGTCTGTATTGATATAACTGATCGTAGGTGACATAGCATGATAATACTATGATAATACTGATGTTTAAAACAGACAAGTACATTTACTGTTATACTGTTCATACAACTACATTGCTTGCACATTTTTTTAGAATGCAGATACCTTTAAGAATGCATATGTAAAGATATTTTCACTTGTTTTACATTGTTATTCTGTTTACACTGGTTACACTGTTGATACTGGTTAAAATGTCTACACTGGTTATACTGTTTATACTGTCAATACTGGCTATAATGTTTGCACAATTAACTACACTATTTTTTTGCAAATTTCCACACACTAAGAACAGGTTCAACCTTGCTGTTATTTTATCATATTTTATTTGTTTCTCAATGCCTTTTGTCTGTTGCTTTATATATATATCCAGCAGACAGGTTTGGGTCAAATAAGCAAAAAAGCAAAAATAAACACAATTTTGATAGTTTGCTGGACAAATAAGGAAAATTATTAAGTTCTAGCCACATGTTTGTGTGGTGGCACATATAAGCTGTTATAAATAAATTAAATAAATAATTCTTGCATACAGAAATATTACAGCATGTCTGCTAACATCCATGTACTCTGAGTCTGCAGGCCTGTCCAAGGTATGTAATGTTTTCTGGTGGTTTTAGTCCTTTACGTTTTAAACCAGAGTGGCAGGGTTTTTGCACTAAACTGCATGATTACAGATTTGCTGGGCAAGTCTACAATTTATGCTGGGGTGGGGGGTACCTTAATGCTGAACACCATTCAAATGTAAAAAAAGAAGGTATATTTCATATCCTGAAATCTAAGCTGGAATTCTGCATGAAAATGTGTCAAACAACATGTCAACAGGAAAATATTGCTTTCTATTCCAATGACAAGCCCATCTGGGTGTGCAGACTTATTCAATTAATTAATAGCAATTTCTTTAGAACGTGGGAATAATATGGGGTAATGGAATAGTGGTGGTCGTGGCCTTTTGGGTAGGATACTTGTCTCTGGACCAAAGGTCATAGGTTTGAATCCTACTTTCCACACCACCACTGGGTTCCTGAGCAAACCCTAGTTGCTCCAGGGAGACTGCCCCCTGTAGTTAGGGAATGGAAGTCGCTTTGGATAAAAGCATCTATTAAATGCCTTAAACATGAATGTAAACAGGAGCCCTGTGAATTCAGTCTATGCAGTTAAGTTAAACAATGTGATGGTTACTAAATGCAATGCAGTCGAATTTGACAGGCATGTTCCTGTGTAGAAAATTAACATTTAAATGATCAAATCAACATAAGGTAAACTGCTGTTGCAATTATCTTAAGCAACAAAATATAGAGTTTATTACCTGCCAGTCTGGGCTGAGTGTGCCTTTGCAAAAGAAACTTTGTCACAACTTGAAATATCATGCTGAATATGTGGACACGTAGCATCTTACATTCCTATTAGTCATCTTGATTGTCTTGATGTTTGCATTTGATGCTTTTGCAAGCGGCAAATATGACGTGACAATTATTGAGACTGGAAACAAGCTCTCCCGCCTGAAAGAGGGCATCGATACGGACCTACTTAACGAGTCTGTTGTTTCTTCCACACCAGAAAAGCCAGCCAGGTCCCCTCTGTCAAGCTAGCCTTCATCTACTGTGGTCTAATCTCTTATTGGGGAATAAAATTCTTTGAAAGTTTGACTGCGTCATTAATTTGCCAATCAAGGCTGCAGAGAGCGGGCCCTAGTGCTCTACTCAGAAGATCAGATTCTCTCCCATGCTGTTTGAACTCCATGTTATATTACTAAGAAAAGACAGAATTTATCAAGGATGAAAAAAGGGGGGGGGGGGGGGAATCTGACACTGGCCAAATGGAAAAAAATAAGGAAAATAGATCTTTGAATAAAGCTGAAACACAGGAAATGTAATAATGGAGTTAACTGACCAACCAAAACATCTGTTGTTCATACAATCTGCCTAAATTATATTTAATAAGTTTGGTCTCAAAGGGAGGCACAGACAGAAACGTCTGCACAGGCCAAATCTGTTCAGGAAAGTGTCTGTTTTCATTTCCACAGCACAAGCTACAAACAAAATTAACATTTCAGTGCAGCCAGAATCCAAGAGTATATTGTTTCTGAACACCACCACTGGAAGGAAATGGACTAATGGAAGGAGAATTTAAATTCTGATCATAGTTCTCCCCCATTATACAGTCACTCTAAGGTACACACACTCCTCATAACAGTGTGCCATAAACATGCAAGGAAACTAAACATGTCGAATCTCTGGGGTCGACTGTGTGTAAGCACACAGTACTGGCTGCAGGCAACCATATTAACTGGGAACTGTCCTGGATCAGCTGCCAAATGACTCTTGGTCTTGTCCTTTCATCTTCAAAAAGACTAAGGAAAACTAGGAGCCTGGAGGGCACCAAAGCAGCAATTCCAGGTTGCGGGAAAACTAATACTCCAGTTTCAGCCCAAGGACGAGGATTTGGGCCGAATCCCTCAGCGTCCTCAACAAAGACTCCAAACTGAGACACGGAAAAGCAATAAAACCTTCTTCAGATTACTATTAGTAGGTGTGATCTAAGAGCAACAGTTTAAAGAAATTGGACACATTTTATATAAATATTTCAACAGCTTTAAGTCATGAATGGAATTTACTTCATTAAAACAAAAGACTGCTGAGCTGGACCACAAGCCCCCATTCAAGTTCCTGCAGTCTCGGCCAAACCCCATGTTTATTAGTGTGTTGACCACACCAATAGATAACCCTGAATTGGTCTTGATCCTTAAGTGTATCTGAGGGATATACACTCACACTGCCAGCTTTCCACAGCGCTATCCTTTCACAGATTCCAGGAAGAAACACGAGCCTACACTCAATCCACAAATCTTTTGTCCGTGGCTGTGAAAGAGATGGGTTTTATAACTTAGTGGTGTCCATATTTTCAATCTAGCAGGGTTCAGGTCCTTGTTGTGTTAAATCTAGCAGGGTCCTTGTTGTATTAAGAGCCTAACATGAATTATTAATCCATAAACACATTAGTCTTTAAGGCAAATATAGATTCTGCCAAATATTTAATATAAATCTATAATGTAGGCAACAGTGATCCAATTTGAATTTAAAGCCACTTCAACAAAGCAGCAATCGGATGGTTTTCTATAGTGCTGCCTTCTCTCTTTTTTCTCAAATTCAATCTCACAGAGCATGCACAGAAAAAATGTGCTTTCTTGAGAACAGAAGAGTGGTCATGATGGCCATCTTATCTCGTTCAGACGGTGTCGAAGCAGCCAGTTTTCTGTCAGCAGTAGCTGAGAAACGTATCTTCTTCCAGCAGCAAGTGTAAGCTTGATGGACACCAATTCAAATGCAATGGGACACAGAGAGAAAAAGTTTTCAAACCAACCAGCATCACTTTCATGTAAAGTTCTGCTCTGCTGTGGTAAGGGGAAAAAAAATACTGACAGTCGGACATTCAGAAGATTGTGTTTCGATCTCATGTTTGCCGTTAGCTATAAGATCTCGGCCCCAAATTCAAAAGGTATTTCCGTCAGGAAATCTAAATCTCTGATCAGTCTGGAGATCTTGAATTTCAAGGGGCTCTCAACATCACCCCATCCGGAGGAATATTTAACACATTGCCTCTGATGCATAGATTGGAATGCGGACTGCTCCAGTAATTCTTGCCATGAATCTCTTCCCATCCGTGAGAGTCCTCGCGCAGTACCAGTTCCTGATACATGAGAATTTTTTTAAAATTTTTTTGCTGGAGAAGGCGTTGAGGTTCAGCACACTTTTGACCACAATCTCATCATCAGTTGGAGGAACACATACAGAACAGCCAAACCACAAAGTCTGCTCCCTTGAGTGCCAATAAATTGCTCAGTGTATTCTGGAAGCTGGAAGAGAGGGAGACTGGTAATCCCACGGCAGCCTAGTAGGCCGTCTCACTACCCTGCGTCCACACGGGCAGTCCACGATACAAGCTCAGTATGGAACTGACTGATGAGGTGCTGACTAAATGGCTTTATTTATTTTAAATCTCTGTTTAAACGAATTAACCCACAAACTAGTGTTTACAATTGAAAGTGAAGCGTGAAGATTGATGAAATGGTGGCTAAAAGTGTTTTAAAAATGATGTGTTTTATCTGTAAAAGAACAATTTATAAAACAGACATCCATGCCATTACACATCAATCTGGTCTGCTTCCGTTAGTAGCATTTTAAGTTTAATACCTTAAAGTTTAATTGGCTTTTATTGAATGTTTTTCTAAACTATTTAGAATTTCTAAACTATATCTACTGATTAACAATTAAAATGAATTCAGGTCCAGTTTTTCTGTTGTAGATCGTTGTAAAAAGAACATATAAATGAAGATTTGCGCTCTTACATTTAGTCAATTCATTATGGATCCGCCATACGACACCATCTCTGCTGGACTTGATTCTCCAGCTAGGGGCCAACAAACATGGTTTAGCCATGCTGACAATTTATATTTCATCTTGGGGTTTGAAGAGTCAAATGCAAGCCCCAGTCGGGGGTTTGGCTGTCAAATGGCTTCCCACAGAGACAACGTGAGAGCCAGACCGAGGTGGGGTATGGGGCTTGGCGGAACAGGCGTAAGGAACCTGCTGCTAAACAAAATGGAGGTTCCTAGCCGTCCTACTAGGAACATCATTAATATATGCTAAATGCCCCATGAACACATGTTGAGGCTGAAAAATGGAACGAAAAAATAAACCTTTATGAGGGGATGATGGCTACCTGCAGTGCAGGGACAGAAACGGTCTGTCCGCTTACAAAGTGCGCTGCGCTCGGCGGTGGAGCGTCGGCTCATGCCAACCCATTCTGAAAAGACGAAAGAAAAGGACAAAAATGCTACCCACGGAGTAGAATGAAAGGCCAGAATCATATTATGTTTAGAGATTTGTCTCCTATCTGGCAACCTGTGGTTCCAGCAGCTGGTGCTTTTTAGTTTTTCCATTAAATCCGGCTTAAAACACAACGTATTAAAGCAGTTCACAGTTTCTTTATCATATATAATTTCACGGAAATGTCCTTTAAACCAGTATTCTTCGGTTTGCGAGGCTAAAAAAGTGATCACAGTGTCATTAAGTATCTAACATAATAATGCTTAAAAAAACATTTGATATTTTGCTTTAAATCACTCATGGCGCTCACGTTTGCCAAAACAAAACTCATAGCAAAGCGAAAATTAAGTATAACAAAAATTCTTTGGGTTCGTCAACACTAGACCAAAATGGTGACGCGGAATGGAAGAGACCCCCTACCTGTCCATCGCGCTTCCTCCACTCCTGGGTCTGGGTTTGGTGCTGGACCATGGCGGCCCGCGATTGTTTCTCCAGGCTGCCGATCTCCCGCTGGTGGTCCCGGACCAGGCTGTCCTTTTCGGCATTGTGCTGCTGGAATAGGTGCGTCCTCTCCTGTTCGTGCTGCAGTTTCAGTTCCACGATCTGATTGGATAACAAGCATCGAGACTTCGTCAGCAGCACATCCCTGTCGTCATGACGACTTGTGCATGCCTCAGCGAAAAAAAAAAAAAAGTTCGGTGCTAGCTTCGCTGCATAATTAGCCGAGGGGAGTTTTTGCATCACGATTACCTCACAGCCTCTGCTATCCTCCCATTCATTGGGCTAATTGTAAGCTCTTCTCGGGCTCTGTCTCTTTCGCCTCCCCTCTGCCTTCCTCTGATGCTCATTATAAAAAGAGGCGTGATGTCTAGGCCAGTCAGAGAGGCAGGGTTGAGGTAGCCATCTGCCCCATCATGCAAGCCTAGCCCTACGCACTGAACGTGACAGGATGGAAGAATTGGCTTAGAGGAATGCTAAAATCATTACTATTTAGTTTATTCGTCCAACATGGAGTGAGAAAAGAGCAACAGCATAGAGAGGAAGGTGAAAAGAATTAAGCTATCTATACCTGTATTTCAATTTAGTCCAGCAGACTGCTAAAAAACAAAAAAAGATGGTTTGGGGGTTGTTTTAGCTAGAGTTTGATAACCACATTCCCTGGCAATTATTACAAACAGTTTTGTTTACTCACTACCAAGCTAAACCAGACCAAAACCAGACATGAATATGCAAAAAAAGAGAAAAATGTTACAATTCTCACTATGAGGAAATGTGTCCAAATCCTCAATGTGTGAGATGGAAGAAAATGCTGAAAGAGCACACAAAAGCTGGAGGGGAGCATTATCTCGATGTCCTCCACCTGCTGTGCGATGAGGCAGTGCTGAGCCTTGAGAAGTCGGCTTCATCGGTTCCCAGGGTCCGTTCCCACTCCCCTCCTGATGGGGGGGACTATGACCTTGGCCGGTCCTGCCCCGTCTCCCTGCCGGCTGTGAAAGCCTGCCCAGCATGGAGAGGGCCTGGTCCCCACAGCTTTGATGCTAATCCGCAGCACATTGTGCGTCTCGGCACCCTACCTGGTCTGCCAGCCAAAGACTGCGGGACCACTATTGAGAGCAGGTGATGAATAGGATAGATGAGAAGCCAGAATTTTCACCCAGCGAGATGGAGAGAAGGCCACAAAGAGATGCTTAAAGGAGACCCATGTCATCAGCTTTCAGTCAATTTTTTGGGATTTATGGAACAGCAGAGAGGTTTCGTTGCATTTTTTACATGCATGCAGACTTCCTGCAAGAGTAAAACTGACCAGCCAAGAGGAAAAGTCTGGAAAAATGGCAGAAGTCAGGCAACAGAAGAATGGAAGGCTGGATCTGAAAGCTGTATGACAAATTTCCAGTCTACTTCATAACATTAAAATATTTGGTGCGTTTAATACAATGTATAGAACATAATCTTTTACACAAATATGCATGCATGGCAGAGTGATCAATGGCTAACTCATGCTGAAGTCTTCAGAGCATGGTTTGCTGTTGTTCGCTCCGGGGCATCGGTCACATATTCCAGCTAGGCACCGACGTATTTCTCATTTGTGACAATTCCGATCGAAATCGCTTTGACGCTAGAGTGGATCCGTGGTAAAGTGTGGTAACAAAAGGACACAGGGAGACCAACAAGGGGAAGAAGAGGATCGAGAAAAACACAGCCGCCTCATTGCAGACGTCACAGGGAGACGGGGAGAAAAGCCTGCTGGGTGCCAGGCTCTTAAAGTGGCAGTGCTGAATGGCTGCTGTCAGTGGCTTTGGATGTGATTAGCTTACTCCCCCCCCCCCAACCACCACCACCACCACCAAAGAAACCAAGGTGCTGAGGTAATGTGGGACAGTGGCCCAGTCAAGCAGCCTCCCTAGGGGCAAGTAGAGGGCCCGGCTGCACCCAGCAGGGGTGTGCTATAAAGGAAAAGCCAGAGGGCTTGGTAGCTTTTACAGAACACAGAAAATGAAGACACTTCTTGGTGCATGCATGAGTCCATGGAAAAACGTAAGAATGTGTGTTAAATTTCTGGAAGGTTCTGAATGTGTGTGCTTGAGTGTGCCATGGAGAAAGATCTAAGTAGAAGATCGGATTAGTCACCCAGTTATGACAGAATGGAAGCTCAGTCTCGCCCTCCCCCCCTCTGGCCACAGCTTTAGATGTCAGTTCAATGTCAGGGGGCAGCGTTCACAAGGGCCTGGCCATGACGTTGCAGGGGGTGGAGGTCACAGAGCCTTTCTATAGAGCTCTTCTCTTTAAAAGTCTTATTGAGGTGTGCTCTGGGGAAGTTGGGGAATGTCCCATTGTGCCCACATGAATGACTGTACATGACCTTCACACACGCACACACAGACACACACACAGAGACACACACACACACAGACACACATACATAGGATATTAATACAGCAAAATGGGAATTAATGTTAGTGGTTGCTTATTCATGCCCAGACCAATACTTAAATAAATAAATCAATACAGTTTCAACATGTAATGATGTAATTACACAAACACACACACACACACACACACACACCACACACTGACACACACACACACAGACACACTAGAATGTATACTAATGATACTATCAAAAGTAAACTGGGATTTAACGTTTGTGGTTGCTTATTCATGACCAGACAAATACTTAAATAAATACATAAATTTTATAACAATTTGTAATAATGTAATTACAATGTAATTTCAGTGATGTAGTTATAACTATATACAAACACACATAAACATGTATGTATATTGTTATAACAACATTACTGAAATTACATTGTATTTACACCATTCTAGACAATATATTTACATCAATAATGATGTAAATACATTGTAATTACATAATTACTAATTACATATATAAATATATATATA
>JBBKCR010000027.1:1436801-1454891 GCA_037577295.1 Ladigesia roloffi | reverse complement strand
AGTTCGGCGGGCCGGATTAAAAAGCCCAACGGGCCGTATATGGCCCGCGGGCCGTAGTTTGCCCATGTCTGAGCTAGCATCATAAACAGCTACAACACAAAAGTGAACAAAATTTGGCCTATCTCAGATTACACTCTTGTGAGATAATAGTGCTGAAAACTGATCTGGACTGAAATTAACAGGCATGAGTGGCAGCAAGAAAGTGACTTAACACAGCTGTTGCATCCAAACTGCACTTTTGCTGTTTAAAAAATAGGCTACACACACCGAAAATAAGGACTAATAATAACACAAACTGTATATAATATCAGATGACTATACACCTGCTGCAGCATACAGCTGTTCACACTGTGTGCTTTGCTCTGTTCATATCTGATGGTAACATTCCTCTTTAAAATGTAGGCATGTGAATCAATTAGACACAACACTAATTCAGACTATAAGCTCCCAATCCTTGTTACCCACATTCGTATAGAAGCTCTAGTGCAAAACTAAAGAAGCAAACTGGACATTAATCAATTCTTGACTTATCTACAAGGACAAAATTAAGAAATTCTAATGTTTCAACCACCTGTCACTTTAGGCTACAATAGGAACTTTGTTAAACAAAAGACAGCTATTAAAGAATAAAACCTCACAGATGCACATGTAAGCACGCACAAATGCTCTTCTGGTTTCATCCTTAATGGAACCCACTGTCCCTAGCATGGCAGCTGGAATGCAGGTTGATATATGCGATGACAGCTTATTGATTTAAGATACACATCCCAGCTGATGAAAGCGGCCCGTGTTGAAAGGAGCTGATTCATGGACAGTGGAAGAGCTGCAAAACAAGCCTTTGTTCACGCCCGGGATGAAACGTGGCATGAGCTAAAAAAAATGACAAGTTTTGACCATGACGCATGTTGGCAATTAATGTGCAAGTCCTTGCCCTTGATAACACAGACAAGGAAAAAACACTGTCGTCTGATCGGAAGCCCGACCTTAGCGAGTATATCTGCGCGTCGAAATGAATCGTGCAAGTTATTATGCACTCATTCCAAAACAAGTCTATTAAACATCCATTTTGACCATTTCTTAAACGGCCCTGATGACGCCCACTGCAGTAATACGATAATAAGAGGCCAATACACATGTGTTGTCCAACTGTACTTACAATTTTTGCATATTCACCTCAGCAGCTAGAGTAACTGCACCCATGTGAGTCCACTGATTGAAGAAATCAAATCAGTCACATTTTTGTAAAGCAAGGGAAGTCTCCAATTATTACACATGAACACACCACTGCTCACAGAGTGTACAGCATCAAATTCTTTCTCTGTTATTTACCCATTCAACAAATGAAGCGGCGGGAAGCCAGGAAAACGATGCCCAAGGAGCAGGGGGACCCCATAAGCAGCAGCTTCCCCAGAATGGATTTGTACCATTGCCTAATAGCTATAACTACTAGCTGAAATGTCCTGATATATTCTGACTAAAGTGCATAAAGTTAAACATATTACATCAAGAATCTGTTAAAAGCACTCCACGTTTAAGCTAAATGTGCAACACTGATGTCCTTGTCAACAAATGAAAAACTAAATTTAATTTTCTGCTATTCAGACTGTAGTAAATCAGCTCTGTTCAAATCAGATATACACAAAAATCTGAAAAGGCATTAGTGGCAATTTATGGCCATTTATATTCATTATCCTACATAGGGTTTAAGGGTGTTTTCATCCTTGGTCCCTTTCAGTCCTTAATGTGAACTAGTCAGAATTTTTTGCGTATATGTGAACACGCCAAACAAACTCAGACCCACAAAATGTTGCACAAAAATACAAAAAACTGATCAATTGATCTAAGTTTGCTTTAATGGCTCAAACAGACCAAGTGTGAAAACACCCTGAAAGCAAACCAGACTGAGACCGCCTCCAGATATGGTCCCAATAAATACTGACTAATCGATCTGAGTTGGCTTTAGAGGATGAACATTTTGAAAACATTTAATTAGCCATTCTATCTGGCTAGCATGTCGCTACACCATTCTATCTGGCTAGCATGTCGCTACACCATTCTATCTTGCTAGCATGTCACTATTTTTTTTTTATACCATAATAATAGCATGTCACATTCAATAAGTGTAAATTGTTATCCTTATATGACAAAAAACTTGAAACTATAAAGCTACAATCACTTTACCAGCACATAACTGCCTAAAATCACTTTTTTTCAAATTAGATCCAAGACACTTTCACATGTGGTCTTGATTCTGGCCTCAATGTGAATGTTTTGTGCTTCATACAAGTCCAGAAAAGAGGGACATCTGTGTTATTACATAACAAACAACTGAGCATACAGTGATTAAACTACAAGTGTTAAGCTCCTTAAGTGATAATACTCCTTAAACTCAAGCCACAAAACTCCTAAAGAAAATAGATTTACTATCCGTAAATAAAATAGATTATATCTTTGGGGCTTTTCAAAATTCACTAGAGTTTGGGTTTCTATTATCTATTATTTTTCAGTTTTTATCAGTTGTTTTCATAAAAATATGTTTTTTATGCTAAACACTGCATTTTTCAAGTTGCGTATTAGCAGTTCAGTCTGCATAGCAGAGATAAACAGAAACAGATTATGAGTTTCACTTTAGTAGCCTTTACAAAGTCTGAGAAGGAATGATCAGATCCTAAAAACCAACTGGTTTTCAGCACAGGCTGACTTTATCCCCCTATATGTGGGTTTGTTAGGATAAAATATAGAATATGGCTAAAGTAGCTTTGAAGATTTGCCTTTTTTGTGAAAAAGGTGGATAGTGCCAGAACATGGCACACAAAGGAATGATGAAAGAAGGCAAGGCAAACAAAGGCTTTCAAAGGCTGTAGCATTGAGACATCAAACAGAAACAGGGCACGGCACACACCCGCTCACCTCTCCTGACATACTGACAACGGCGGCCCACGAGGAGAGTGAGACAAAGAGGTGTGTGTGTGTGTGTTTGTGTGTGTGTGTATGTAGGTGTGAGCGTGTGTGTGTGTTTTTTGGGGGGTGTTTGGAGGGAGATGGTTCTGAAGGTCAGCCTAAACCAACAGAATGAGAGAACCTAATTTCCAACGACAGAAGGCCCTTTCATCCGAGGCCCTGCCTAAAAACACGCCGTGTTTAATTATTAAAGAAGGGCCTTTGCTCTACAGGGTTCTGAGTGCTTTTGAAGACTCTTTAAATTCGGCCTTGCTGACAGAACCCGATCGGCCCGCCTCCACTTGCACCCTTACCTGAGCAAGAGCCGCCAAATGCTAATTTCTAACTCTTTTAAATGCCCCATCACACTAAAACCCTACACAGTACCAAGATACCTTTAATAGGAATGCTCTGGCTTGCCCCAGGATGGAGGCAAATTTGTTTTTTTGGTCCAGTATGTGATTACACCCTGCTTAATGACCATTATGTTCCAGATAATGCTCTTGTATGGACACTATGGAACCTGAGCTTCGCCATTTTGCCTCGCTGTATACTGGATATGGTTGAGATCACAAAGTTCACTTTGACTTAAAGCCTGTCTTTCACCAGATCAATGGTAGATCTGTCCAAACACGCATCTTCCAAAGTTCCAGGGTGTTTTGGGGGGTATTTTGATGAACCAAGGTATTCACACAATTAATACATTACTATTGTTGAAATAATAAAGACTAATAAAGTATGTCATATTCTGGGTTCACTAGTGTAATATCATGAAACATGCCATGCGGTATAATGTGACATTAACATTTTATCATGGAGTACTAATAAAGATCACTGTGTTCCAGCCACATTAGGGGACTCATGAGGACCACAGGGGCATTTAGAAGATCAGAAGAAAGGAACAGGAGCATGAGCGATATGTATCCCAAGACATTCAACAACAATAACTGGCTACAGAAGACCTTCTGTTACTGTAAAGGGTGTTTGGGAAGTTCACTCACAGTGATCTGGGCTTGGGCGCTGTACTCAGCCTCCATCTTGGCCAGCCGCTGCTTGGTGTCCTCCAGCAGCTCCTGTATGTTGTCTGTGTGCTTTTTTTGCAGAGCAAATTTCTCTTGCTCCATCTGTGTCATCACAGCATGCAACTGCCAGGAAAAGTTGACAGCAGGTCAGTGGGGCTGCACCAGGTCAAACAACTCCAGCAATATAGAGCTGCATTTATATTACAAACTGCTTTCCTATTAAGGACTTATTAGAGACACTACATGAGAAGCACGTTTTTTGTGTTTTCACACATCATGATAGAATCAAGTCCCAGAATTCTATTTGTGAAATCTAAATCCTTAGTTTAGAACAGCAAGGATCATTTATAAGGATCATACAACATGGTATACCTTAAAACAGTCAGAATCTGTAACTAAGCCACATAAAACGTCATACGCCAAAATAAAAACAATGCTTGTAGCAGCTCACTTAGAAACAATCGTCATATTGTTTTCTAAAATTTACACATTTGTCCAGGACAATTTAAAAATGTTATAAACAGCAATATGTGGCATAATGTACACCACTGCACTACACCAACCAATTCCTAATGTGTCAGTGTAGTCAAGACAGAAATATGGAAAACTGACACAGTGTTATTAATATGATAGTATTAGATGCATCATCTTGGACCAAATTCTTAGTTTTTGTGACATCTCTGATGGTCAGGCAGTCAAACATCTCAGTGCTGAAAATCTGCCACCACATCAGCCTCCTGCTACTGTGTATCTAACTCCAAACAAATCTCTACCTTCTCCATGTACAACATAAATGTATTCATTGAACCTCTCCTCAGACAGGTTTGAACCTCCAGCAAAGGGGCATCGGGGGTCCAAATCCTACAGCAAGGGGCCTACAGTTTGCCTGTAAGGGAATAATTTATCTTGATATGTGGATATAACATAGTGAACGCTCTGGGAAGCCCAAAGCAAGAATAACTTCAATTGCAAACTTTTTCACAAAGACAAAGGAACTGAAGAGAAGCTGGAGAATGTATGTGATTTTCTGCTCCACCATAGACACACACAGATACTCAGAACTTGGAAAAGACTGCTTTTTTTCCCTCAAACATAAAGAGAGTGCTAGGGCTGTGTAAAGTCTCCGGGTGCGCTGCGTTCAAACGCTCTCCTCCACAGGCTTTGGCTGGCCGGTGGAAATCGAAGGCGTTCAGTCCGCCCGTACCTTCTTCTCCCATTCGTTTTTGAGGGAGTCAGCACTTTGATCCAACATTTTTTTCAGCTCAGCGATCTGCTTCTCTTTGCTCTGGCGGATGACCTGGGACTCGCGCAGCAGACTTTGAACTGCAGGGGAGAGTGGGAGAGAGGGAGAGAGAGAGAGAGAAAGAGAGAGAGAGAGAGAGAGAGAGAGAGAGAAAGAGAGAGAGAGATAGAGAGAGAGGGAGAGAGAGCGCAAGAGAGAAATGGGTAGCGAGAGAAAGAGAGAGAGAGCAAAAGGGAGATAAAGAAAAATAGAGAGAGAATGAAAGAGAGATTGATATAGAGTGAAAAAGTAAGACAGTAATGGAGATAGAGAGAGAGAGCGAGCGAGAGAGAGAGAGCCCTACAAGGCCAAGTAGAAAACCTATACTATAATCACTGATGGCTTATACAGAGAATATAGAGAGAAAGCATTAGTTAAATAAACAGTGGACCTGACCGCAGGGCATCCCTCTGTCTACCTTCTCCCTGTCTCTCTCACTCTCTCTCTCTCACACACATGTACATGCATGCACACACTCAAACTCACAATCCGTTTTTTTTTGCATATGTGTAACTGGGTCAAGAACAAGCTTCCTGAGAAACACTAAACCATTACTCCATTGCAACATCCATCAGTATTTTTAGTAATTTGAAGCCATATAAATTCTCAAATAAATATTTACAAATTTGATGTAGAAGTAGTAGTTAACTACATGCTAACTACTAGTAGCAACACTATGCCAAATTCTTGCTTCTGGCATGAATGAAGCCAGGAGAATAAATGTATTAAATATTCAACATACAGCAGAACATACAGTGTAAAGCCACCAGTGATTATAGTATAGGTTTTCCACTTGGCTTTGCAGGGCTAAGCCCAGTCAAAAGCTATAACAGAGAGGAAGGGTCAATACATAAACTAGCACTGAGGTGACGTAATACAACACATGATGAAAGACAGTCGTTTATATAAGCTCTGGGTACAGAAACAGTGACTCTATTGTTGTAATCGGAATGTTGTCATGAAGATAGATTCAGGCTGGGTGGACGTTTAAGCATACTGCTATACTGTGTATACTGGCTATATTGTCTATATACTGGTCACATTTTTTTACTGTCACAATGCACAACTGTATGAATGCCCAAACTTTGAAGAATATATACTCAGGCTATTTTCACTCTTCTCATTTAATTTTATACGGTCGCGCTGTTGATACTGGCCGTACTATTTGCACGTCTTTAACTGTTGCATATCTTATTAATATTCATATAGAATACACAGAGAGCTGTCCACACAACCAGGACAGGTTAAATATCACCCTAATCTTATTCTTTTATACTTCTTATTTTCACCGTTTTCAAATATCTTATGCCTGTTACACTGTATATTCAAAGTGGAACCTGAGCTTTGCCATTTTAAGTCTCTGTATATTTATATCTGGTTGAGATGACAATAACGCTGACTTTGACTTGATTCTTAGATAACACAGCATCCTGAATGAGGGGCTTTAAAGATGGTGTCCCATCTCACCTTTCTTCTCCAGCGTCCTCACTGCCTCCTCAGCCTCCTTCTGCTTGGCCCGGTGCGTGCGCTTTAGCTCCTCTATCTCACGATTCTTTCGGTCTAAAATCTGCAAGACAAGGCAACTTCTGAAGGCCAGCTTCAAAGGATTACTCACTCACAGTCATGCCCTTCGGAATCTCATTTACTGTGTTCTTGTTTCTGGGGTCGTGGTAGGCCAGCTGCGAGAGAACTTCCGAAAAACGCGGCTAAAATACTTAACTGAGGCTTTTTATGACATTTGAGTAAGTCTATGGCGGAATACTCCAGGCCTTCCTGCCTAATCTAGTGTCCTAAACACAGTTCTGTGGGAAGCACTGATTCTGCGTGACCCGCTGGCTGTACAATACAAGGGGCTAACGCTCTTCAGAAGATAACTAATAAGGAGGTTGACCTTCTTCTCCAGTGAGCGGTGGAATTTGGAGCTTTGAAGCAGGCGGTCCTGCGTCTGTGTTTGTGTGTGATGGGGATGGAGGGGAAAGACAGATCCTGCTTTTTGGCCCCTTCACCCCGCTACAGGCTTTTCTGTAAGTGCATTATCTGTAACGACAGAGTAGGCTGAGAGCAGAGGATGACGAACCCTTCTGATTCCCACATCAACACGGGCTACTCCAGCATCCAAATGCATGACCCTGACATGAAACAGATAATGCAGAGGAGAATTTGACAAATTTGTTTAACGGTGGAGAAAATGAGAGCAGGAAGGAAGCTAAAAGAGACGTCAACGTTTATATTATATTCAGTTTTGATTCACTACTGTCAAACTGTAAATGAGAGATTACTGTAATGTCTGCAGTCATTTAAGCCTGATTATTTTTTCCCCCAATGTGGGCTTGACATTCCTCAGTTTTGAAAACTAAATTGAACATTAAATACTTGTGGAATTACAGTTTTAATAGCTATACCATATGTGTATTATTTGAAAATTCAGAAGACTTTCATGACTTTTAAGACAAATCAGCATCTGTCTTAGTATGACAACAATAAACAATTCCTACACAAGCATCTCACTCTGCTGATTTGCTGATTACCTGAATCTTATTTTATGAGGAAAAGTATAGAAACACTGCTGTAATCAACACTCTCCTCTAGCAGTGTGACCTGTTGGATGGTAAAACACTACTAAAAGGTGTCTTATTTTATCTGGAGTAGTATTTCTGTATTTTACCTATGTTGTATTACCAAAAAGATTTCACCTGGGTAACTGCAAAGCATGTTCATGTTATTACCGTGCACCATTACAATTTCAGATACCTCCCCACTGGTTCCACTAGTCCTAATATGAATAAAGGCAACTGGTGGCAATGTGCACAGAAACAGGTGGCTCTGACTCTCGGCCTTGTCTCTCACCTCCTGTAGACCTCTAGTGATAGCTCTTCTTTTTGCCTCCCGGGTCTGCATGGGACCGGTTCTGCAAGTCTTCAACAATCTGCTCATTGTGTGACACTGCAGAGCTGCTGTTATTGTTTTACAGACTGAGAGCGGCGCCTTTGATGAGACTCAGCAGGAATTCATAGCTCCTTCATGGAGGATGGACGTTAGCGTGCCCCTTATTTAGCTCGCTCCAAACAAACACCAGATCAGCCTGGGGCTGCGCTCCATGCTGGCGGGCGTAGTTGGTTACGTGCATGGTCAGTGAGACCAAGAATTTGTATGATAAGATGCTCGCACTGCCTGGTGTCGGGACAACCAGGGTTAGCATTGCAGAATGTTTTATCTGAGGCACGGAGTGGGGGGTGTTTGTTCGTGCTCTTTTGATGGGTTGACTCTCCGCAGGTCGTGCCGAGGGACTTGAGTGGGAGTTCAAAGGCAGACGGCCAGCGCCCCAGCTGGACTGGCCGGTGGCGCCGTGACCCTAATTCCACGTCTTACTGAGGAGGAGCCGGCAGAGATCAACACCCAGCAGGACACAAGAGCGAAGGGGGTGGGTGGACAAGGGACACCCGCTGGCCGGGTCTCATCACGACGGAACTTTCAGATGGACGGCGTCCGCATGTTTTGTGTGGTGTTTTGTAGTGTTTATGAATTCCTCGGAGCAAAGCAAAGATGCACCTGAGCAAATATTGACATCCTCCTCAAGCAAGCTTTGATGAAGACGATGCACATGTGGATCTACAGAGTCTCCGAATCCCTCACATCCTAACAAAGCAGCTCATTAACACAGAACTGCACGCGAGCGCAGACATCGTCTTTATCAATTACGATCTTAATACGAGCAATACTAAGATTAATTAATGCTCAGTGTCCATGGAGCGCTATTGAGGTTTCTACACAAAGCCCATAAGGGGGGGAGGGGGACTGACCAAAATAGTCTTCAAAGAGCTTTGGCAGTAATAAGAGGAGGCTGCAATGGAGCTCCTAATTTGAGATGTACTTTCTGGGGTCCGGGCTTCATAGCCCTTTTCTCTCTCATGTATCCTAATAAAAGAGGGTGTTAGCTGAGGAGAAAGTGGACAAAAGGGAGGGGGGGCAGTATGGGGTACATTTCAGAGAGCCACTCTGTCCTTGAAACACTGGTGACTTCTGATTAAAAAAAAACAGCCTCCCCTAAAAGTTATTATTATTTTCTCCCTATGAGAAAAAAGTCACGGCGTCCATCAGAGGATTATTTGTCCTGCTTTTTGTCCATCAGAAGTGCACTCTGTTGCTAAGCTCGACATCCTACTAGCCGGCCTGGCTCCCAGAGATGAAAGCTCTGGGACGAGAGCCGGGGGGTGTGGGGGGTGGGTTGGTGGGGGTAGAAGGGTAAAGAGAAGTTCATGGAACATTTAGGGACACACACAATTTTCCCATCGCCTTCCTAAAGAGTGTATTTTGGTCACACACAGGAAAGTCACAAGACAGAATGAAAGGGGACGTGAGTACAGAGAGCGGGGTCAGATGCAGAAACCCTGGCTTTAGGAAGTGCTGCTTTTAGGAACTTCCATTTCAAAATTTCTATAATAAGGAGACACCAAGTTGCCTCAGGCTCAGTGTCTCATTTTTACAAAACTGACATTCAGTGGAATATGATACACCAAATCAGTACAGACAAATAAGCTGCATCTCAGTGGCCCTTGCTCATCAGACCAATATGATCCTAAATGAGGATGCGATTTTCAACACTTCACTGTGTCTGTACAAAATTGTGCATGTGTAAACTGACTCTAAAAATATAAAAGAAATGAATACCGTATTTTTCGCCCAATAAGACGCTCCGGGAATATAAGACGCACCCAATTTTAAAGGAGGAAAAGTGTCCCATAACTTTTGCCCACTCTTAATACGTAACGTCTCGTCTCGTCTTAGTCAACAAAAATGAAGAGATATTTTAGCACAGTTATTCGTCAACAAAAATACATTATAGATTTCAGTTCGTTCTCATCACATGACCAGCATTATAACGTCGCGTCTGGTCTCGTCTCGTTTTTGTCACGAGGGTCAGAGACGTCTCCACAGCCTGCATTACATGCCACAAATCCAGCCTGCAGTACACACAGCATAAACAGAGGACTGCGAGCAGCACCACACAAAGTTAGGTGCAGTTTTAATGCAGGCAAAATGTATATTCGTCATATAAGACGCACCAACTTTTCTCCCCCAGTTTTGGCGAAGAAAAAGTATGTCTTATACGGCGAAAAATACAGTAACTATAAAAACTGAAAACATCAGTTATAAAATAACAGCCACACACCATGTGTAATAATTTATGGAATGTGTGTACTAAAATGGTTGGTATTTCTATTCAAATGTCATTTCCATTTACAGCATTTAGTAGATGCTTTTATCCTAAGTGACTTCCATTTCCTAACTACAGGGGGCAGTCTTCCTGGAGCAACTTGGTTTAAGGGTCTTGTTCAAGAACCCATTGGTGGTGTGCTGAAGGTAGGATTCAAACCCATGACCTCTTGGGTCCAAAAGCAAGTGACCTTTAATAGAGCTGTAGAAGATTTTCTATGTTCCTGCTTTGATAAGAACCCTGTCAAAACATGAGACACAATCTCTACACTACCCTCTGGTCAGTTACAGCCCACCCCCAAAATTCGCAGGGTTTACATTCCACGAGCACCCATGAATTGTGAAGAACATATTTAAATAGTAGAAACTAGGGCTGTGTGATGAATTGAAATCGATTTGAGCATGCGCAATTTCTACATCGTCTTACATGATTTTTTTAGGTGCTCTCGATTTTTCCCACAGTATGCTATTTGAAACAATCACAATGTAGTGCGTTCCAGTCAAGAGTCAATGCGTTATAAAGCGTGAGATCAGAAAAAACGAAGCAGAGTGTGTACACAACTTCAAAGTCTATTAGAGATGTAGGGCTCTTTGGAAAAGTACCCTCGATCTAACTGGGAAGTTTGACGGGAATCAGTGCTTGTCCTGCGGAGCTTTGGCGTACGGAGTGCGGAGGCTCCCGGGCTGGTAGCTCCACTCTCACGAGGAGTAGTGCTTCATGCTTGGGCTCTTATTTCCAGCTGAGCGTCCATCTAGTTTTCTATAGTCCATATATTAATAATATAATTATAAACAAATAAACGCGAGCCCATGTTTTTTTTTCACTCATAGTGTTCTGAGAGTCACTTACGAGCCGACACATCAGGACAGGACAACTGACTCCGCCCACAAACCGGACAACATGGATTTTTCTTGAGGAAAACATGACTAATCTCGATAAAAACACTATAAAACAACACCAAACCAACTTGAAACCACTTTTATCACATTCACCAAGCTCTAAGACATTTATAAACCAAGTGTCATAATTTCAAGTGGCCTACCTTTGAAGAAAAACCCTAGAATCGTGCATCCCCCCCGAGTGTCTGCCCCACACGCACCTGGTATTTTCCAATGAATTCCATATTTGCTGGACAAATATCCCCATAAAATGTCCTTGAACTATTCCAGTAATAGTGGATGTAATCTATATTCTTATTAAAACACAGAGCACATTACACCTATAATATATATATTATATATATATAAATTAGGAGAGCTGGCCGCTTGAGGTGGAGCTAGTGAGGGTGGGGATGTTTTACGCATATAGGGTTTTCTTTTTAAAATAATTTGTTTAGAAAATTCGTTGCTTTTTTGTGATAGCGGCAGCCTACATCTCGGCTGGTTTTCATGGGGGTGGTGAGGATGCCTGACCATTACACCAAAAGGGTGATTTAATGACACTGTATTCAGATAATTAAACTTTCATATGGAGTCGGTCCCCTTTGCAGCTGCTATATTGCCCTGGACTCCGAGGGGAACTTGTTTTTCAATATCGAACTAGATAAAATCTGAATGACCTGCATCCCCATAAAATGTCCTTGAACTATTCCAGTAAGGAGGGTTGCAGAGACTTCGGAGTGGGCCCTTTAAATTCCTAACGAGATCCTCTACTTGTTTCTTGTGCACATGAACATCTAAATCAATAATTGTGTGTCAAAATCGCAATTAAAATCAAAATCGCAATATTATTCAAGAATATCGCAATAGGTTTCTTTTGTCCATATCGCACAGCCCTAGTATAAACACTAAACATGCCCCCAAATATCCCCCCAGTTATATACAGTTATATTTTATATGGAAATTAGTAGTTTTATATGGAAATTAGTAAATTATATTTTTTCTTAATAATTTAGCACTAAAAGGCATTTGGTTATGGCGAAAAAATCAGGAGGATTTTTCCACAAATAATAATCTGTTCTAAAACATAAAAAAATGGCGAAAGACTGAGGCCGCAAAACTCTGAGCTGCGACTGTGCAGAGGGCATGGATGGAAAGTTCTATCATCACTAGTGATGAGTAACCCCCCACACTGCTTGAGGATCTATGGTCAATAGGACAAAACATCTCAATTTTGACCTGAATTTTTTGCCTTTACATTAGGTGAGCTATACATAATCTCGTATGGGAAATGCTAAAGTAGAATATAAAATAAAATAAAAAATCTACATGTCTACATATCATTGATAAATATAGGGCAATGGCTTTATTCCTGCCAAAGTAATTTACAGTAACTCTGTGTAAGAGTAGCTTCATTACACCATTTAAGTATTAGTTTTAACTAGGCGATGAGGATTAAGACAGGGAGAAATGAATAGCAATACAATTATAATTGCTAGGCATGTCAGAGTCCATGAAATCACAAAGGAACCCACAGTAACTTTTAATTAAATAAAGGCTTCTCTCACAATTGCTAATTTTAATACTAATGAATGCGCATGCCAGGGTTGTAGGGAGAGCGTCACAGAGTGTGTACAATTTGAAAAAGATCACACAGATATGTAACTATATGTTGTAGCTGGATAAGACCGAAATAAATCTTCAAGGTTTAAAAGAGAAAAGCATTGATTGGAAAAAGCACTATATTCCAGAATGGAAAGCACTATATTCCAGACATATATCCCATTTATGAAACATGATGGTGGCAGCATCATGGATTGAGCCTGTTTTGCTGCAGCTGCCCATGAACTGATTCTCAAGAAAAATGATGTCATGCAGTGAGACAACACAAAGTCGCTCTAACAAAGAATTATTAAAGAAGGAAAAAGTTGAGGAATGAACAAGTCAAAGTCCTGAACTCAACCCAACGCAAATGTTTTAGAAAGACTTGAAATGTGTTATTTAAGAAAATCAGGACTGGTCAACTGTTCAGCAAAAGCACGTCACGCAAGATAGTGATAGCTGACTATTTTAGACTATTAGACTAGATTAGATTTATAGACTATTTTTCTTAACAAGTATTATTATTTGACTTTCACTTTGTTCGACTGGGATTTCTTAATCTACGTCTATGTAAAATATAATGTATTATGAGTAATAAAAATTATTGTGTTCACAAACTCTAAAATCTGTCAGTGCTTTACCAGCTACTATCAAAAGATATATACCAGCAAAACGCAATCCCTTCTGCGCACTCATTAGGGAATTCCAGCGAGAAGACAAACTGCAAGTAACAAAGCAAAAGCCTGCTGTGTTTACAGAACAAACACAGTAAAAACAGTTATAAATACACAGTGTATTGATCCATGGCATGTGTCACATAAATAACTGGCTCTCTACTTACCTAATCTGAAAACAGTGACCATCAAATTAATGCATTATTCATAAGGAGACTAATTAAAATTCACTTGGTACCAACTTCAAATGGATATGAAGGAAGAAGAAAATCTCATGTTATTCAGCATTTTAAGTTATTAGGAGAGCTCAGGCATATTATGCAAATTAGACTGGACATGAACGGGTTGAGATCAGCATAATAATTAAGGCATTTTTCCAGCATAATGACACACTCACAGTGAGGTCAGGCAATGCTGAGAAGGGTCAAAATCTCTTATCGCACAGTCTGAGGTCTACAAAAAGCCCGGGAAAGAGAGTGAAAGAAGTCGAAGGAAGCATTTTAAAACAAATTACCTTCTGAACATCAGTATCATGTTTCTGTTGTAGTCTCAGCTTCTCCTCTTGGTGTTTGGCCTCCAGAACTTTGGTCCTCATCTCAGTCTGAGAAGGAGCAAAAAAAATTAGGTACTTATTCTTCAGTGAGAAGAAAGAATCCTCTCGTGATGATATTCTTAATGAATGTAGGAGGTAAACTACAACAGTTTAATTTACAATAGACACAAGCATGGCTTCAATATTAACTTAGAACAATATATTGCAAAAGTACACATTTTTTATTTTATATAAACAAATAAAAAAACTATTAGCAAAAAAAGTAGCAACTCTCATTTTTGGAAAAGTGTACTTTGCCATAAAAGAATGAAAGCATGTTTTCCAAAAACTGTCAATTTTGACACATTTCTAATGTTTTTAGATAGAAATGGTTAAGCCAATCTAGAGTGTCTGTTTAAAGAACATCTAGCTTAAACCACAGGAGCATCTAGTCAAAGTGCCTCCTCTATAGTTACAACTGAAATCATCTAGTCACAGTGCGTCCTCTCATGTTCCAACTGACACCCTCTAGTCAGTGTGTCTCTTCAATAGCTCCTAATGAAGCCATCTTCTGGATATACTACCACTGACTCTAGTTCTGAGAGTTTAAGAGTTCTCCTTGGGCATAGCCATGCATGCACCCTTGAACAGATAAGATAAGACGCTTTATTTGTCACATGCATAGTCATACAAACACAACAGTGAAATTATTCCTTTGGAAATAGAAATGGAAACCGAATTTAATCCAAGTGAAGCAGTGGGCTACCAACAAGGCCCCCAGGGAGCAGTGTGTGGGGTGGTACCTTGTTCAAGGGTACCTTAGTGGTGACACTAGCAGTTGGAATTCTTTGGAATATACTTAATTCTAGTAGTAACTGATTCTTCTAATTGGGTTTTGTCGAAATGTCCTTCAATTCTAAAGAACAAATCTGTAAAATGCAAATCTATTTCGCAATCTAATTTTCCTCTTACCCAGAGTTAGCGGACCAGCAAAATGTACTTAGTTTTGATATTTTCTTAACCCAAATCATCTCTCCACTTGCTCCACCTATTTACAGCACATCTGGGTGTCTAATACCTCTGGTGTTTGTTAGTCTCATAGATCTAGGCTATAAATATAAAACAAATCCAAATATTTTGATCTCCATCCATGTTTTAGCTAAATGACTGGGATTAGTGGAACGTGGGTAACAATATTTTTTAAATTCTAATGAATTAGGCTTGGAATAATGACAATAGTGACAGTCATTGTTAAAAATGCACTTTAAAAGGCACTTAAAATTGAAGTTTCATTTCTAAGAAAGTTATTATTAGGCATACTACTGGATTTAGAACTGTAATTTGATCATTTTTATTGCCGATACTGATTCTTTATCATGAGTCTTCATCTTTTGTCACAATGCAACGATCCACATCAACTAACACTACATAATAAACTTTTGTTCATTTCTCAAGTTTTAATAGAAAACTCCACTCTGGATTCACTCAAGTAAAGTCAAATTGTAGCCCGACATAAAACCCACTAGAATGTTGTGCTGCAGTACAAAAAGTCATTAAGAGAACAAATGAAAGAAAGAAGACCATCTGCTCACTGAGCCTAAGACAGTTCAGCTCAGACGGGAAAAGGTAGACAAAGATACAAACCACCTATACAGAAGCGCTACAAAGTGATGAATCGATGTTCATTAGCATTTCAATGTGCTTCTTTGTTTAAAGCCAAAACTCAGTACTTCAGAGTGGAAGCTATGTGCCCAGCTGTAGTTTTTGCTGTGTGGTGCCCACGTCAATAACAGCACTGGAGAGGAGGAAAGCATGAGAGAGCGGTAATTAGATTCCCCTCACTGACGCTCGGGCAGGGCTTTCAATGCAGCTCAATATTTCTGGGATCAAAAGTTCAACAGTTTTCTGAGGCAAGTTAGAGCAGGGTTCCTCTAAGGCCTTTCAGGTAGTCAAAGTCACACACTTTAATTCAGGTACTGTTATCCAACACTGGGCGGGGATTTTTCTTGCATGTATGTCCTTGCACTGTATATGACAACTATACGGCTGCCAGGCATTACTGATGTGTTTTTTTTTCCTGGCGTACTTCAGGCGGAAACTGGCAAATGTTTGATCAGACAAGAATAGAACTTAGTGTCTCCCTCGCCTCAGGCTGACTCAGGAGCCTGACTCATGCCCCTGGTGCAAAGGTCTAGGGTCTCCATCAGATCTTACCAGGGCACAAAAGGGCTTCACAAGATGAAGGGAGGGAGGGAGGGAAGGATAGAGCGAGAGAGAGCGAGAGAGAGAGAGAAAGAAAACTTCAGCTGATATAAATTTGTTAGAGTGATGACAAAACAATCCCAGTATCTGAATAAAGATACAATAATATTACAATTGATCCATTTTCAGTAACTGCTTAATCCTTACTAGGGTCGCGAGTACCGGGAGCCTAGCCCCAGGTCAATGGGGTGGATGGGGTGCCAGCCCACAGCAGGGCATGCACACAAACATCTACAGTCAGTTCACCTGATATGCATCTCTTTGGATTGTGGGAGAAACCCGGACACCTCTAAGAAAACTCACACACCTGCAATGTAAACATGCAAAACCCACACACACACAGGACCTGGATTCAAACACCCGAACCTGGAGGAGTGAGGAACAGCCTACCCAATGTGGGGTCTCATTACAGTTTAAGATTCTATAATGTATTGGGTTCTCTGCAGACATTCTGTCAACTCCCAAAAGCATATTAAATACATGTGAACAACTACAATGTTAAATAAATAAGTAAATATCCTATGTGGTATTCCATCAATATAATATTGCACTGAAAAACACTGCAATACTTCACTGTATCCATCTTTTTTCTCTCAATTTTTATTATATACAGTGTATCTGCAGGCTTAAGGTAGCCAAAATTAAGACTTTTTAAGACTTTATTTAAGGCCACTTAGACTCTACATTCACCAAACGGCAAACAGCATGTGACCACCTTACAAATAGTTGGAATACTTATTGGAAATGTAAGTGCTGAAAAATAATTTTAAATGGCTGTATTTCACAACAAAAACATTATAGACTAACAAGTTCCTTGAAGTGAATACAGGGAATAAAATAATAACATTCCAATCACATGTATGTGTAAACTGAATACGTTTTAAAGTGATAGTTTGGGCCCGAAAAATGGACCCGACCCGAGCATCTTGTGTCCGAGGCCAGCCAGGCCGGACACATTGACAGCAGTTTTTGGCCTGGGACAATTTTTAAATATGTGGGGCATTATAACACACATGTTCTCAACTCTGGGTGCATTTTGAAACTGACACTCCAGCTAAGAGTCACTGAAATGCTGGATCACGGCCCGGCCCGAGGATAGTGGCAGGAAATATTGGCCCGATCTCGGCTCTGCGGACTGGCACCGCCCATTGTTTGAGAAATGCTGTGTTTATGTAACTAATGGTGAGTTTGGCGATGGAGCTGAAGTCTGTGAAACTGTTGAGATGGAACAGAACTGAGAAATGGCGTCTTAATTCCCACTGAACCAAGTTTAAAAAGCTTCATGCACAGCATACAGCACGCCTCATAGCTATTGCAAGGAACTGGTTTTAACCAGGTTTCAAATGTGGGATTTTCCATTCAGTTATCGTTAAATTTTCATTTCCCCATGATTGACGCAGCCACTAGCAACAAAATGCTAATGTGAAAAAGCCCCCCTCCCACCCACACACAACTAGAAATGATGGTGGTTCCACTCATTCCAATCTCTTACACAAAAAGGCAAAACACCGATTCCAAATTCATGCAATTCTTTAGAGACTATCAGAAAAAAATATAGCAATCTTGTTTATTGAGTCTGTGGTATTTTAAGATCTTTGAAATCTGGATTTAAAGCGATAGTTCACCCAAAAATGAACATTTGATGTTTATTTGCTTACCCCCAGGGCATCCAAGTCGAAGGTG
>JBBKCR010000027.1:1422942-1434007 GCA_037577295.1 Ladigesia roloffi | reverse complement strand
ATTTATATAATTTTTTACCTCTGAAAGACGACCGTCTCGAGCTAGGATACGCAAACGGCGGAATCTCTGTGCTCTGTTTCACGCAACAGATCACTTACGCCGTTTGCGTAACCTACGCCAAAGAGCATACACAGGGGTCATCTTTCAGAGGTAAAAAATGATATAAATACTGTTCAGTTTCTCACAAAAAACCATCGTTTCATGTCTTAATACATCAATGTGTCGTCACGAGCCATGGGGTGTAATCTGGACGTGTCTGTGCATGCCCTTTTTACTTGGAAAGGTTTGATGTCCATCCACTTCCATTAAATGACTATCAGACTGCTACGGCTAAAGCTAAAAATCTGCGTTTGTGTTCTGCTGAGGAAACAAAGTCACCTTCGACTTTGATGCCCTGGGGGAAAGCAAATAAACATAAAATTTTCTTTTTTGGGTGAACTATCGCTTTAAGGATTACTAGTCATTTTTAAAGATATTTAATTTTGTAAAATCTAATTTGAGACTTTTTAAGACTGTTCAAGGACCTGCGGATACCCTGTTTATAGTATAATGAGTAGTCTTGTGTTATTTTAAATATATCAATGTAATAATCATAATACAGAAGATTTAAAATTGCAACAACCTTGCATGAATCCATTGGCTTGAATAAAACACTTCAGTACATACTGTTTCTGCAAAACTATATAGGTATGCGACAAAGTATTTTGATCTGATTAACATGACAATGATATTAATCTGATTGGCCAATTTCTTTATGAACTACGATGTTGTTTTACTTCCTTTTTTACTTTACTTCCTTTGGTCAGCGATAGGCACAACAGCTCTTAACCTAACACAGAGCTGCAGATTTTATGTTACCAGTGCCTGTTATATAGGTATTTTACCTGATAAAAGCTTAAACTAAAGGTAAAATGGTTGGTAGCCAAACCCAGCAAAACCTTGAGAGCTGGATCTGATGTTTTAAGTCCAAACTTTAGACACTTAATTAAACTGAAATGTTCTGAACACATTAATCTTCATTAGACCTGGGTTTCTGTTGGAGGAAAATCTTAATGCTTCAGCATAGCGAGACATAAAGAATGGTCACAAATTCCCACAGAAACTCCAGAATTTTGAGGAAAGCCTTCCAAGAAAAGTGTAAGCTGTCATTAATGCAGAGAACCAACTTCATAATAAAGTCTACGGGTTTGAATGCATTGTCATTAAAGTCTCTATTGGTGTAATTGGTCAGTTGTCCCATCCAAACAATCACTGGTCAGCAGTGGTCTCCACAAATGGGCCCAACAGCTAGTAGAAACATCTTGTTAACAAGAAAATCTTATTCATGCCTGCAAACAGCAGAGAGAAAGGAGACTGACACGAGACGTGAGAGTGTGGAGCTAAGAGGGGCAGCTCTGTTCTCATGAGAACCTGCTGCAACAAAACCCACACTTAGGCACCTTAATCTGCCCTACTTCCACCAAGCCTCACGAAACAGCCTCCAATCCTTTCTGATTTCTGCCTGCGTTTTTCTTCTTGTGCAATCGGAGAGACCACAAGAGAGCTGTCAGAGAAGAAGATTGCGCTGATTGAAGCCAAGCAGTCAAACCGTTTCTGCCAGAGCAGGCGCTAACGTGGGCGGTACTTAGCGCTTTTTTTTCCCTCTTTGTTGTTGTTGTTGTTGTTTGTAGCGCCTCCAAAAGCCACCTTTTAAGCAAAGTTTGTCAAACTACATCAGTGGCAGATTGAAAAACTCTTTTCAAGAAGGTGAGTCAGGCAGGCAGGCAGGCAGGCAAGCACACACCTCGAGGTTTAATTTATTATTACTTTTTTAATGGACTGAGGGGGGGTTGGATGGTAGAAGATTCTGGCAAAGTGAGTGACACGCAGTTCCTCAGAGTCATCCTCGCTGAGCGATGTCACAACGCTGCTTTTGACAGTGGTTTCACACAAAAGACAAGAAAGGGAATGAGCTGGGGGTGGAGAAGAGATGAGCACTGATCCTAATGGAGGGAGGGAAGGAGTGCGTGAAAAAAGACAGCAAGACAGATAGACTGAAGCAGCTCTCTTTCGGCAAACCACAGTTGGTTGCACACATTTCCTTGGGGATTGCGTTCGCAAAATGTCTGCTGCGTTTCATGGTTGTGTCTCTATCGACTTTGAGAGAAACTCTTCAGTGAAAGCCCTGTGTTTGGATAATCAGAGAGGTAAAAAGGACCTCTCGCTCAAATAGTTTATCCATTTACTACTAATGACATCTCAGCAGGGATAGAGAGTGAAAGAGGAAGCAAGTGATGTGTGTCTTGGCACATCTAAAAAAAAAAAAAAGAGTGTGATGTAAAACCCGTCAAGTGTTTGTTGCATGTCCAAAGATATGGCATGTTCCTTGTACACCTTAATAGTCTCCAGATTGTGTACGAAGGCTGGGACTATGAAGATACTTTAATACATTAATTAAGAGCCTGCCCTTGCTGCCTTGATCTAAGTTCTACAAGCTGAAGTGTTAAACTCTAATGTAGGTCAAGTACAAACAGTTTTCTGGTTAAAAACAAAACATCTGTTCTTAAACAACACCTCTAAAGACACTTCACCAGTATTTAAAACATGGGGTGGAAACAGAACTGACTAATCAGTGCACATATGACAGTCTGTGCACTAAAGTTGGGGAATATGGGAAGAAATGCATTTGCAGAACAAATATGTTACCAATTAAAGGGAATGGGTGGCTAGTGGAGCATTTTCAATTTGTTCATTCTGTTTTGTTGACCATTTCAGAGACTCTCATTTTGACATCCGGGGGGAGCAGGCAAGCGAGTTTGCCTCTCCATCATATTTCTTTCTTAACAAAGAACTGAATATAACACAGCTGTATGTGTAGGCATACAATTAGAAGAGGTTCTATGTGTAATGTCCTTTTACAGTTACAGAAATTCTGTTTTTCATCTCATTTCCCACATTAGTAACTAATCATGCTCAGGATTTAATCCTACAAGGCCACAACGGTCTAAATGAACCCTTAAAACATACACAGACTGGGTGGCCTAAATCAAAGTAAAAGAATCCTCAATATCACAAAGCAATATTCAGGCAAGATTAAAACAAGGATGTGTGTGTTGTGTGTGTGTGTGTCATTTATCTATTTAGAGTAGATATCTGTATAAATACTTGCCAAAAATTCCTTATAGAACACAGTGATACAGTACTAGATCATCTGCTAATTGTCTCTGAAATTAATAATTGTAAGTTGCTCTGGATGCCAGATGTTGACACCAACGGAGCTTTATTCAAACTTACGAGCATTCACCAAAACACCAATAAAACAAACAAAAAAACACCCAACATCACTGAATCAAACACAGGCTCAATCTCTCACTCCTCATTCTTTTCTCAACACTCCAGCTCTCTGCCCTATTTAAATCTACCCTCTGTTCACTCCACGTGCTTTCAAGGGTCTTGTCTCCTCCCTGGATGCTGTTCAAGCGGCATCACCTGGTACTAGGATCCAAAACTGGACCAAAGCTTATTTCTTTGCTGTTTAATCAAATTTGCAATGTTACTGTCTATACACAACTTGTATCTTATCAAGAAACTTTACTGATCCCAGAGGATATTTTTAATTTCTTATCATTGCTTATAATGTATATTTTATCTTTATACTGTTTCACCACAAGAATTATGTTTAACACAATTGGAATCAGCAATGAAAACACGAAAATGCCGGGACTCAACAAGAAAATCTAGGGTTTGGAGAGCTCATTTGCAACTTAGAGTCCTTTGGGAGGTCTAATTTAATGTCTAATGGTGCTATTAGGGAACACAAGAACAATATTTGGAAATAATTCCAATTTAATTATGATGAACATTCCTGGAATGCTGCTCTGAGTTCAAGTAAACACCTCTATGTGTGCAAGAGCCTTTATAAAAACATACAAAGCAAATTTCTATGCTACATAATTTGTCATTCTTCTTTAGCTTTAAGAGGGTCTAATCAGTATTCCTGGGAACCTTGTGGTAGTTTCTTAGCTAAATTTTGGTTTCACTCACCAGTACAATGTTGCAATCCCTTGTTCTCTTTTTGTTGAGGCAGGTAATGTTTCTGTTCCACGGTTTTCTTTCAGTAGCACTCTAATGTTTGACATTTCTTACCTAATCTCTGTATCCAGCTACACTTTTCACAATATTGTCTTTATCACTCTTTTACTCTGAGGAAAAATGGGTATAAACTCTTACTGGATTGGTACCTCTCAAAGCTAGATTTTAAATATCTTTAAATAGGGAACATTACATAACATATTCTCCTCAGATACCTTATTTACAGAACACATTTTCAGGACCACTGCATATTTAAAGACCCCTGCAGGACGTTAGTGCATCTTTAAATCTACATTGTTTAAATTTATGCCCATGACCTCTTGGTCCAAATGTAAGTATCCTACCAACTAGGCCATCAACACCCTTTTGTTTGCACATCAAATTATTTTTGTGTACAGTGCAGGTTTTATCCTGACTGCATTCATTTCTACATTTGAGATAAAGGGAGACACATGTTTGGGACTATTAATGGCTGTGTTCTAATTAAATGTACAAAGTTAAACAGGGATGCTCCAAAGAAAAAAAAATAAGTGCAGTGATGAAGAGATCCTTACCAATACACTACATATTACACACAGAATTTAAGAAATATCAACACTGACTGCAATCCTAGGCTGCAGCTGTATCAAGATGCATTTTGTGCTTGATTCTCTAGTAATTATTTCACAATGGGGGACAAGGACAAAATGCATGCATCAGAATAAAGGTGATGGGTTTGAATCCCAGGACTGTTAGTGACACCACTGAGGTACCCTTGAGTGAGGTATCATCCTCACGCACTGCTTCCTGGGCGCTGTGTTCCTGGCTGCCTGATGCTTCACTTGGTGAATGGGTTAAACGGGTTAATCGGGTTAAACACAGAGAATTTCACACAGTTCACACGGTGTGCTGTGGTGTGCATGTATGACCTAGTGTTAAAAAATGAGGTTAATCTAGAGATGACTACTCTTGTAGGTGCTGTTTTGACTTTGATCAGTCACATAAACAGCTACCAATACTCAAACAAGACCACTGACAGTCTGCTTGGTGCAGTCTCTTAAACTGAAATCATTTAGACAGTTTCATATGTTTCACTGGCCACCCACCCACCAATACCTAATCAGAAATTAGAGCTATGTCAGAAAATAACTGGATTTCCCATTTCAACAGCCTATGTGTATTACTACTGATTCTGTTAGAAATAGAAAAAAGGAAAAATAGAGATATTTCCCTGTACTAAAAATGAAGTTTGGGCAGGATGCGTTTTGTCTAAAGTTTGTTTCTAGTCATAGCCATGTAGCTCTAGTGAAAACCTAAAGAGCACTGAACACGTAATCTAAAAACGACAAGCAAGGAAATCTTTAAAATAAGGTAAATAAAGGTAAAACATAGACACATGGTGGGCATGCCTGAGGCCCATAATGCTAGTAAGCGGCTGATTAATCTTGATTATTCAAGTAATTGTGACTAGTCTTCAGAGGCAGGCATTAATTTTTTACTTAAATATTTCCCTGATGTGGTCAGTCCTTTATTGTTAATTTTACTCACTTACAGTTCCAAAGAAAACAAAGCTAAAAAGGAATTAAGGTAATATACCATATTCGTGATCTGCAATGACGGGGAGATTAAACAGCCTAAGACTGTTACTAACACTAGTACTGAAGACACTGGGAGTTCCTGTAATGTTTCTCTACTGCTGCCATAGACTGTTTGCTGCCAGTAATTCTTCTCTTTCATGTGTGTGCAGTGCTTGAGGGGGTCTTAGCGATGCTCGCAGGAAAGGAGTTGCCAGAGTACTGGCATGGATAAAGACGAAAGAAGTGCTCCACACACTCTTAATACACATAAGCCAATGGTAGTCTCCCACTAGTGGACAGACACTTGCAGTGCATGGAGGTATGCAGCACGCATTACACAGCAGAAAAGTACCACAGAAACAAGGTAGTACTCATGAACGAATACAGAGCATTTTAAAATCAGCTTCAGTCCAGATTTGAATAATTCAAGCATCTTTGCATTTGCTGCCTTGTCCAATCATGATGGAAGCGACAGTCGATGTGTTTATTTAATTTAACACATCTACATTATATATGTGTATATGAAATATATTAGTCAAGTCAAGTCAACTTTTATTGTCAATTTTGCCATATGTACCAGACATAGAGAATTGAAATTACGTTACTCTCAGACCCTAGGTGCATACACGTAACATTAACACAGAAGGTACAAATTAAAAAATGCAATAAATAATACAATTATACATATGTGTATGAATACTGTGCAAAAAGAGCATGATTGTGGTAAAGTGTGCAAAAAGAGCATGGCTGTGGCTGGTGCAGGGGAAATGTTGTATGAGTAGACCCCATGCTGAGGACACCTGAATACAATGACCATTCTCTAACAGCATCAAATCACCCACACAATGAAGCTTAATTCAGCTAATTACTACATGCCGATTTTGGTGTTTGTTGCTCAAAGGAAAATGAGCGGAGGCAGGGAGGGAAAAAATGCACAGCCAAAATAATGACTTCTTTCAAGGAATATTTTACAACTGGAACAACGTGTCACAACTATAATGATTCCAATATCTCATACGGTCTAAAGCAGGGGTCGTCATCTACATTTGTCCAAGGGCCTCGGCAGACACTGTGAGGGCCAGATGTTCTAATATTGTAACTTAAGACCCACCTGCTGTCATTCTGTTTTGGGGGTGGGGGAGCGGAGGGGTTTCAACGCTGTCACATTGGGCTGACGTTCCATGGGTAAGTACACAATTTAGTCATCTAGCTCCATAGACATACATTCATTTTCCATCGGGGCCTCGTCTAAAGTTAGAACTCGTCTTAAGTTAGAATCTCAATATAAAGCATAAAGATATACATACAATGATTGAGGAAATCGGATTACAGAACTGTTGCAAGAAAACATTTCTAGGTTTCTCCTACCACTGTCATGCAGAAGATCCTCAACTCATCCTCTCCTTTCCTTCAGGTGATGCCCAGATCTCAGTCTGTCTGAATGACATTTCCTCCTGGATTTGTCCATTCCTCACCACTGACGCCACTCAGATACTCGTCCAGACACTTGTCATCTCGAGACTCGACTACTGTAACTCGCTACTGGCTGTCCTTCATCTGAAAACCTCAAGACCTCTACAGATGGTCCAGAAACATGCCTAGTCTTCAATACACCAAACTTCTCACACACCATTCCACAACTGTGGGATGCTTGCATTAGGTTAAAAACTTGCCAGCAAAAGCCCAAAATGATCCAGTTCATGTTCACCAATCAGCACTGATCAGGTTTCACAGCTCGCCATTTTAGAGCATCAAGCACAGCCCAACCTGACCAATCTTTTCTCAAAGTCAAAGAAATACATGAAAGCTTTTCTCAGCTTTTGGGACCAAAGTGGTGGAATTACTTTCCACCGTCAGCAGGCTTGTGCACAATTCAGAATTGAATTGAGAATAACTCCTAAATTCCAATTAAATTCTTGAATTAGAATTTGTGTCAAAAACAGGATCTAGAACTACAATTCGAATTTGAATTAAAGGAAGCAGAATTGCAATTCAAAACAAATTCAAAGAAATTAATATACATAAGTTAAGGGTTTAACATCGAAGCTTTACAATATTTGTCAGATATGATTGAATCACTTATTCTATAAATTATATTAGTTTGAACTACGGATTACATTAACAGGAAATGTTTGCCCCAGCAATTAATGTTAAAAGCTCTAGTCACAGAACACAAAATTAAGTTTGATTTATTGGAATTATAATTAGTGACTTAACACTCAAATGGGGGAGTATTTTGCTCAAGGTTTGGTTGGTCGGAGGAAAAGCTGGGACATGGTATTACTGGTTGATATTATATTTTCCCATCCACTAGTACATGGCAATTTACAGTAGACCACTGACAGAGGACCCCCTTCAAGAGCACCCCTAAAACAAAACCTAAACAAATTAGTAATATTTTAAAAACCCACTTTAATTTTAAACTCAGCTTAATACCTTACCCTTAAAAAAAGGTGAACCAGAAATGAATGACACTACTTTCACCATCCCAAGAGGTTCTTTATTTGTGTACCCTCGACAGTACCAAAAATGTCTGAAGTTACATTTTAAATGGATATTTAGCTGATTTTATGTTAATATTTGTTACACAATTAGTAAATTACACTTTTTAAAAAATAATTTAGCACCAAAATGCATGAAAAATTAGATACTGCCAAAAAAAAGACAAAAAAATAAAAAAGTGGAGGATATTTACAGTTTCTGTAAACAATTACTAGATCGCTTCTAAGAAAAAAATCACACTGACTGAGGCTTTGGGCTTTAAACTATGACTTTGTGGGGGTTTCCTGTATTGGTTAAGAACATCAGCAAGTTGCTGTAAATGTAAAGGCTTTAGAAACCCCTGTCAAGGCTAACACACTAGGTTCTGTGCATGCACTTCAGATCCACACTCACAATGTCCCTGCACATGCAAAAAAAAAACAGCTGTCATTAGCACACATTGGCCAAAACATCAAACCCACTGGTCCAATGTGCTACAAGTGAGAGAATGGGAGAGAGTGGGTGAGACAGGCATAAAGCGTGACAGCAAAAGAGAGAAATTTGTTTCTTTCCTCCTTGAAGAGAAAAAAAGCTGGAAAAGAATCAGAGGGGAGCAAAATAAATCTGTCTTTAGAGGAGTCTTTTGGCAGAAAAGGGACTAGAGATGAGTACAGGAAACAGTGTGCAGCAGTGTAACCTCACCCGCCTCCTATAACCCCCCCCCCAAAAATACGTCGCTGCCATTTCAATCATAGGCAGTAAAAGCCAAGTCATGCACCATTTCCCCTCATGAAAGCCCAGTGGCTTCTGAGGAACTCTTCACTCACCTTTCGCAGCCTTACAAGTGAACTTTTCTCTGGCTTTAATATAAACACAATAGGGCCGCCGGGTCTCCTATCCTGTGCCACACCTTTTGAGTTACAGCGCAGTGCTACACTAGACCTCAGCTGATATATCTGTTGGAATGATGTTAAGTAGTCACAGATTTACTGACTTTTTGGATGTGAAATTCAGATCCATGAGTTTCATGAGTCCAAAAAAATCAGCAGCTTATAAGCAGTAAAGTAAAGTAAAGTAAAGTGGCCCATTCTAATAATGCATGAACACACCATAGATTTCAGGATTATAGATTTTGATGGTGTGATTATTGTCTGGGAAATAATCATTGTTTCATGTTCATTATTATTGTACATTATTACAAGCGCATAACTTGGGCTACAATGGTCATGACATTTTTATCACTAACTGAACCAAACCTATGATATAGGTTCCAGTTTATGACAGTTATAAGTTGTGATACACTTCCTTGTTTCTCAAATAAACCCAGCTACTATTATCATCGCTATTTCCAGCCTTATTCAGACCCTCTCCTGCCTCTGCCAGCTCTCTCACACACACTTTGGCCACAGCGCAAAGACTCCTCTGGAAATCTGGAGAGAGCTAACGCCAAAGCTACTAATGCTATGGCGCAGCTGTGCTCCGAAGTTGGACCGGGAGACACGCGAGTGTCATTTCCAAAAGGCAAATATTCCCCTTCAGAGTCAGAATCGGCAAAAAACACTCAAGACATCACGAGACAACTTTTTATTCGTCATTTTGGTGTTTTTTTCTTCCAAATCTCACAAGCTTCCTCGCGTGCTTTGAACTGAACTGCGCTCATTTGGGAATATGACGTATTTTTGGTTTTCCGACCCGTGGCAGGGCTTAATGTGTTAATTGCGTTAAAAATATTAACACGTTATTGTTTTCTGTGATTAATTATTCTAATTAACGCATTAAATTCCCAGCCCTAGTTTACTGTAAATAATAAAATGCACAGCTAAGCTTTAGAGCAGGGGTGGGCAAATCCGGTCCTGGAGGCCCGATGTCCTGCACAGTTTGATGGTTGTCCTCCTCAAATATATTCACAAAAACTGACAATTAACTGGCAAGTTAAATCAGGTGATTCTGAGGAGGGAAATCACCAAAACGTGCTGGACCGGATTTGGCCACTCCTGCTTTAAAGTAATGATAACATGGTTTGCTGTCCAAACATTTGAGAACAAAGTTAGTTCAAAAATAATATTTAATCTATGTTTCTGCAGTTTCTTTTTTGAGAATGGACAATCATATTAGTCAGTCAAACACTGTGTTACTAAAATAATAGGAACACCAAATTATGTAAGCTTTGGTTCTCTAAATAATCCTTCCAAAATTTCAACTTCTCAGCAAACAAAAAAAGCTCTGAGGGAAACCAACCGGGCTCTTCCATGGAATTTCTCCAAAGAACTCATTATGCTACCTTTAATCTTGTGATGTGTGTTTATTTGCTACAGCCATTTGCCTCTTTACTAAATTGAGCGTCTAGTCTTTTTCACTTTGGAGAATGTTACTGAGAAAGCTTACTTGCTGGAGCTTGCATGTATCATTCACACTTTTCTGACTCTTAGCCTTTCATCTCTAGATGCAATCCAAGCAATGTAGAGGCACACAAAGGTATTTCACAATTCCCTTTTGAGACAAATAAAAGAACACCAAATTGTTTTACATGGGTGAGCTGTGGGTTTTCTTGAAGATAGTGTTTTTTTTGTGGGTCAATGTCTGGTTTGTGACTCAGAAAGATCCAACTCTTCTCCTCTAAAGAGGAAAGTGAGAGTGGTGTAAGAAGGGCGGGTGATTAAGGTAGGTCATGCTCAGTTTTATATTTAACAGTACCAGACAAAAAAGCAAGAAGCGACATCAAAGCAAAGCTGCCTCTATGGGATTTGGAGCTTAAGCCCACATAACGGGGGAAACTGTCATCATAACACAGTTTTTTTTTGCAAGTCCCTTTAAAAAGGTCATTTGGGATCAGCGTCTTGAAAACAAAAAATAAAAAAAAAATCATGGAGGAGGGGTACTTTTAACTAAGTCTTTTGCCAAACTTATTTTTTTAGCACTTATGCTCCCCCCCAAAAAAAATAAAATAAAATAAAAAA
>JBBKCR010000027.1:1397585-1408183 GCA_037577295.1 Ladigesia roloffi | reverse complement strand
ATAGATAGATAGACAGATAGACAGATAGATAGATAGATAGATAGATAGATAGATAGATAGATAGATAGATAGATAGAGAGAAAGATAGATAGATAGATAGACAGAGAGATAAGCTGTATGTAAATGAGGTCTCGGTGTTGAAGACTTTGTAGTGATGAATAGCCCTGTTTCTGCGGTCGTGTGTGTAAACAGCGTCCCGGTGAGTAATGAGGAGCATTAACCGCGCGGCCGAGAGCCCAATCAGGTCCTTGTAGTTGGTAATTATGGCAAAGCTTTTTAATGGCTTTCGAGGGTTCATTCTTTCACTCTCTCGCTCTCTCGCTCGCACTCGTCCTCGCGGCCGCGTGAAGGAGAGGACTCTGAGCTTCACCAGACACACAGGTTCTTCAATATCTCTCTTTCAGTAAGAGCCCCTTCCAAATCATGATGATGTTTAGTTTCTGGGGGGTCCACGCTCATATACATCCCTAAAAAAAGGTTCTTCAAGGGTTCCTCAAGAGTAGTTGGTTAGTAAAGACAATGGTTACCTATAGAACAATATAAGTTCCACGAGTTCAGTACAGTTCCACCACTGAGTGCCTTCGAGTATTATATAGAACACCGTGGTGTCCATGTTCACACTGATCGACCTTTTAAAGCTCAAAATGGGAAATAGGACAAGGCCACGAGCGTCCCGCAAAGCGATACCTTTAATGGCTCATCTTTCGAATTTGTACGTATTAGTCTGTGTGTGTGTGTGAGTGTGTGTGTGTTAGGTGCACGTTAGAACTGTATTATGTGCGACGCTTAATTTTTTTTTTCTCCAGTGTTCGATCGTCCAGGTACGACTTTCACTCAGCCGCAGGTAACATTAGATCAGTGTTGAGCCCTGTGTGCAACAGGAACGTGATACGGGGGGCACTGCTATTATCCGAGAGAGAGAGAGAGAGAGAGAGAGAGAGAGAGAGAGAGAGAGAGAGAGAGAGAGGGAGGGAGAGAGAAAGAGAGAGAGAGAGAGAGAAAGAGAGAGAGAGAGAGAGAGAGCTTCTGAAATAACATCAGTGAAGGAGCTTAGAGGTCCTTGATGAGATACATCCTGCTATTTGTGCTCAATTTGTTCTACAAATGAGTAGATTTTACAACTTGATTATATGATCATACATAATCAGCTGTTTCAGTCAGTGGTGTTATGGACAGTGGTGTTATAATCAGGAGTGTTACAGTCAGTAGTGTTACAGTCTGTCATGTTACAGTCAATTGTGTTACAGTCAGTAGTGTTACAGTCAGTGGTGTTACAGTCAGTAGAGTTACAGTCAGCGGTGTTACAGTCAGTAGAGTTAAAGTAAAGTGTTAAGAGTTAAAGTGGTATAATCAGTGGTGTTACATTAAGTAGTTTTACATTCAGTAGTGTTACTTTAAGTAGTATCACAGTCAGTAGTGTTACAGTTAGTAGTGTTACAGTCAGTGGTGGTACAATCAGTAGTGTTACATTCAGTAGTTTTACATTCAGTAGTGTTATTTTAAGTAGTATCACAGTCAGTAGTGTTACAGTTAGTAGTGTTACAATCAGTAGTGTTACAGTCAGTGGTGGTATGATCAATAGTGTTACATTCAGTAGTGTTACAATCAGTAGTGTTACAGTCAGTAGTGTTACAGTCAGTAGTGTTATAATCAGTTATGTTGCAGTCAGTGATCTTACCGCCTGTGATTTTGTGGTCAGTGATATAATCATAGATGTTATGGGCAGTAGAGTTAAAGTCAAAGGTTTTACACCCAGTGGTGTTAGTCAGTGGCAGTGATTTTTCAATCAATGTCAATGTGATCAATTACACTTACAATTACAGTCAGTTACAGTTACTGACTACATAATATTTATTTGTGCTGTATTACATATGCCATGAATGAAATGCAGATAATGTACTGTATTTCTGGAAAACAATACAAACTGCATCAAAAAATACTCTGAAATATTTTCCAAATCTAAAAATCTGCCTGATGAAAATATTTTTTAAGGAAATATCTGCCAGTAATTATATAATTCCGATACTGTGCATCCTTACTTGAAGTAAACCTACACCGACGGCCCTGGTTTCCTTCTTACCCTCTAACTGAAGTGAGGGCGATGAATGTACGGAAAATTCAGGGTAGACACCAACAGGTTCACCACAGAATCTGTGCCACCATCTCTGGGAGCAGCACTCACTGCCAATTACTGGCTGCTGCCCATGTTAGCGGTGTGTTTTTTCTGTTTGCCCAACGTGTTTTCAGGCAGGCAGTGGCATCGGCGTCTACGGAAACAACAGCGGTGGCTGGCAGCGGCTGCCAGTTTTCCCAACGTGTTCCCTCACCTGTGGCAAGCGCCACGAATCCCAGCCAGCCTCATTAGCATATTTATGATGCCATCCTCAAAAGAGGAAGAGGGGACAAGAAAGTGAAAGCAGCAGCATCCGTCACGTTTGCAGAATACAAATCAGCTCCATGGCTGTGAGGAGCCAGGGGAGATTTTTTTTTTCAGTTGTTAGCAAAACACCTCCGCCGATTAGTCTCTGTAATTGAATGGCAATTAGGAGTCGGGTTTCGTCCTGCGAGCGCATTCGCTGACCACGGGAAGTGCCAGCCGTAATGATAAACCCGAAAAAAAAGCTCTCTCCTCCAAGACAGCCTTTGATGGCATGTCTTGCGGCGACCGCTAGTCACTAGATATCCATCACCATTAGGGTATGGATCCGTGTCGCTTGCACTTTTAAAACACTCGGACAGTTTTTCCACATCAAGTACCGGATGGCGGCTCGACATAAGCGGCTTTATTTCTCCTCGGGAGGGTTTAACCTGCCGGAATCTCGTCCGAAACCACGGGACTGACGCGAAACTGAGACAGCCTTGACAAGATAGAACCATTCAGCCGTCGCTAAAGTTTGCTAAACCAGTCTGTTTTGCCCCTTTCGACCTTCACCACCATCCCTGCTCCAGTATATGAAACTAAAACCCACTCTCTATCCAGCCGAATGCCTCGTTTGACAGCTTGCCATTCTGGGGTGGGCTCCAAAAACTCTGGAACATATTCACCGTGCAATAAGTACCCTGGCAGACTCGGATTACCTGTGCTGTAAGTGACAGTCTACTCTGGTAGATGCCTGTATTGTTAGCATCTGCCATAATGAATTCTGTTCCTCACGCATTTTTCTGGAAGAAAAGTCACTGTACAAAAGGTACCATCTTTTTAGTGAAGGAACATCTTTTGTGCACATCCCCCAACCAGAATTTACAAAATTTATTGTAAATAATTATCTTTTGAGTATTTGAACAGCAACAGAAGTACTGATTCCTGCCCAGGCATCATCTGGACAATCACATTTTTAACCCAATGTTGACGTCCAAGAAGGGTCATAGTCAGGCGTCCTGCTTTTAAACCAGATTCAGAAATGGAGCTGTACCAACCAAAAGAACATATCCTGCAGTTTGGTATTCCCATGTTTGTTGGCTTCCCTTAGGAATCGAGGTCCACAAATGTATCTTAAGACCATGCTGTCCCTTTGAGGATACATTTACGTCGTTACAGTTCTCAAACTGGTCTTCAGGGAGGCAGCAGTTGTATAGAGGCGGAAGAGTGGACTGTCTCAAAGTCCCTGAGGAGGCCTTCGAGAAATTCTGTCTTGGGGGACTAATGTATACCTCAGCTGATACATACATTTCCCCAGATGTTCTGGTGTAGTGGAGAGAAAAAGGAGTCAAAAAATGGAAGCCATTTGTTTTGCTTTATAAATAAAACCCTTGTAAAAGCATCTGAAACAAGTTTGTGTTCCTACAAGCTCGTCGTTTTCGGCTCTTTTGCCTGGTTCACTTTTTTTCTTTATGTTCTTTTCCTTCTGAAACCATTTTTAAATCCCCAGTCAGAGTTTCTATTATTGCAAGGTTTTAATTTACAATAACTTTGGTTCTACATGACACAGGAACACCAAACAAAGCTCAACATGAGGTCTGACGTCAACACGAACTAGGGGAAGTTCCATATAAGAAGCTGTTTGGCTGCATGAGGGAAATGTCCAATTTTTCACTTCTGGAATAGATTGTTCACATGGCAAGGCTTAAACAGTCAAATGTGGTCTATTTTTAATCATGCCATCTTGGAGTGATGCTACCATCATGTGTCTACTTTTCTTTGTACTCAGGATCATGGTATGACATCATGAATGATGAAGGTAGATTCTGCCAGCCTTGTTCTCCTGGTTGCTTCGTTCTCTCCTGGTTTATTTTCGGGATCACTGATTAAAACTAACAATATAATACAATGTAAACATTTGATTCAACATCGCCGTGGACGCCTCTGCTAATATCACCCGGTTTCGAGGATGTTTCCTAATTGCAAAAACAAACATAATGCAGCTTGAAAGCAAACACCCACAGCTTGGTCGGCGGCTGCAGAAGAACAAAGATTCGCCTCCGGTTGCTTGACGAAGCAACCCGGGTGGAAAAGGGTAAACAAGCTGTGATGGACCGGGTTGTTTCTGACGTCCGCGTGCCACTTTCGTTTTGGCGAAATTGTGTTTGTGCTAAATCCTCGGGCGTGAGAAGGCAGGGGAAGTTGTGAGGAACACTGGAAGGAGAAGAAAGCCGAGGCTGGCCAGAGCTCCCGCTGTGAGAAAGCTCTAAAAATACAGCGGCGATGAGAGGAGGCGGCCGCGAAGAGCCGAACGCACCTGATTTCTCCATCAAAGTGCCGTTCCAGCCGCTCTGAGGCAGAGGAGGTGGCTACGTGTTAGTAGCCCCTCTCCACCACCTCAGAAAATCAATGCGAGAGTAAAGAGCCGCATTTATCCCCGGGTCCGCAGGGTGCTGCAGAGACTTATAGATTTCAGCCAGGCCGCTTCTGCTGCGGTTTCATTACGGCAGGCCTGGACTGCAGGAGCGTTCTGAGTTCGCAGTTCCACCTCCGTAGTGTGGATGTATAGGGACGACCATAAATGAAGAGGAGCGAGGCGGAGGAGAGACGGGGCAAAGTGGGGCTTCAGACTTGCACTCTCTTTCTCTCTCTCTCTCTCTCTTTCTCTCTCTCTCTCTCTATCTTTCTCTCTCTATCTCTCTCTCACTCTCTATTTCTCTCTCTCTCTATCTCTCTCTCTCTCTGTCTCTCTCTATCTCGCTCTCTCTCTCTCTCTTGCTCTCTCTATGTATCTCTCTCTCTAACTCTCTCTCTCTCTCTCCCTCCCTCTCTCTCTCTCTCTCTCTCTCTCTCTCTTTCTGGAGGACAGTTGTAACCATGGCTGGACTGGGACAAAAAATTGACCTAGGCATTTTAATTTACGAGTATTTTGATCGACGGGTATTTTGAGGCGTGGTCGGGTGCTGGGTGTGGTACACGATCCAAAACTGTCAAATTCCCGATATTCCTGATGGCCAGCACCGCTCTGGTAGTTCCACTGGACCGATCTGTCCATCTCCGTGTCCACAGACCCCGCCTCATGTGCGGGCTGTGTCTGAATTAGAGAGACGAGGTGTGTGTTCATGTGACAGAGATAAACTGCCAAAATCCGTCTCACTTTTTAAACAAATTCTGAGTGTCCAAAATGAACTAATCTTCACCTCCCCTTCACTAGGTAGTCGCCTATTTAGGGAACACTATGTAGTGACCGAGTGAATGAGTCAACAAGTGCACATTTTGGACATGGCTCGTGTCTTGTCCACAGGTATTTTTTGTAGAATGTAGCGATTTTTGGCCTTTTCATCCGCTGGCCTTTCAGAAAACTCCCTCCAGGGTGAAGATGTTCAGGACACCGTCGATGTTGCCGTGGCGACGGGAAAACTGGGTTTTCAAAACACGTCTGTCATCGCCTTTGTTTACAAGAGGCAATTTGGTTCGAGCCAAAAACAGTCCCCGGTTTAACCCCTTAACTGGACTTTTTCAGATGTTTCCGTTCAGATGTTTCCTCTCCCAGCGTAATGAGGGACTCGAGGGGTCCGGGGGATCAAAACCTTTCGCACAACTTCTCCTTATTTTCACTCTATTTCACATTAGGGATGATAACCGTAATCAAAAACCACTGAAATGACTCTTTAATTAAGTTAGAACCTTGGACGACCACATTTCCAGGCACTTGCCATTCGTTAAAGTTACAAAAAAAAACAGCATCGTTTGTTGCTTAACGAGACAAACTGGCAAATTAGTGGACAGTTCAAATAAAATGAATATTTTTTAACATGATACCAGCTCACATGGGCTCATTAGCAGCATTGAAAATAGAAAAGTGAAACATATTTTGGTGTATTCACTACGAAACCAACACCCTTAATTTTACCCCGTAAAATTACCTTAATTTTTACCTTAATTTCCAGGAAATTAAGGGAATTTAAGGGTAAAAGTGCACATTAAGGTTGTTTAAAGGGCAAAATTACTGAATTTTTCCCGTACTTTTTCAAATGTGCCCCTTAAATAGCCAAAATTATTGAATAAATTGCCTTATGTGTAAGATAAAGAGGTTTCCCACTCACCTCAAATCCATTTTTAAGGTAAAATTAAGCAATCAGTTTACAGATTAATGGCCACTTCATTCAATTTAATGTGTTTGGCATATTTTCAGGGCTAAATCAAGGTAGAATTAAGCACATTTTCAGTACATTGTGTTTCACAGTGATTTTGGTCTTTTAATGGTAACTAGTAGTGGCTGAGGCCTATAGAGTTTTACCAGGGGGTTGGGAGACGTGCCCGAGAGTCTCAGGAGAGAGTTTTTGGACCTCTGCTTCATACAAGCCGCTGGATAAGAGCGAAGCGGAGGAGCCGACGCCGGACTGAGAGCTGAAACCCGTCCGCTGGACGAGGATCTGCTAAGCTCTTCTCCTCCAACACAGTAGCGGCTTTGATAGCAGCAGCGAAACAGCAGCCGGGGATTTCACTCGAATCCTTCCTAAAGCCGTCCAGAAAAACCACTGCCGAATGACAGGGAGGCTATACACAGATTTCACACACACACACACACACACACACACTGATACACACACACACACACTGATACGATTGTGTAGACACGTGAAAAAATCAGGCGAAGCCGTGAGGGAGCGAGTGGGCAGGGGACATACATCACAGAGAGAGAGAGAGAGAGAGAGAGAGAGAGAGAGAGAGAGAGAGAGCGAGCAAAACTGAACCTGGGTGTTGTTTACAGACTGTGCTGTCACTGTATCCCTCCTGCTACGCCTGCTGCCATGGCGACAGACTGGCAAGTTACAGGCCCAAAGTAAGTGCACCTATGACGGCCCCTGCAATTAGAGCCGGCCCTATAGATAGCCTGCCTCTAAACTGATAAACAATTCAGTGTGAGAAGACAGGCTTTGTTTTGACCTTGTTCCGGAATGTTCCGCCATCCAAAAAGTAAAAGTGGATGCATGAACATGGACAAGTATCCATGCTCCACCCACAAACCTGTTCTTTTGTAGCGTAACAAGGTAAGAAATGCTGTACGAAACCCTGGCAAGCATCAAAGCCTAGAAGGCTTTGTTCAGAGTCCATGTTGTTCAATTTCCGGTTTGAAAAGCTATGATATGTTATTGTAGCCAATAAAAACATATAATTACTTTGAAACAACAACACTACACTAAGCTACACCCTACTCTACAACCACACAGACACAAACACACACCTACATCCAAAATGGACTAGTAGCTGGAAGTTTCAGATGCAACACATGCAATTTTCAGGCAGTAATCACTGTGTGAAATGTAAGATTTGTCTGAAATATGTATCCACGGTGTTCTTATATATATGTGAATTAGGGCATTAACAGTAAAGTCGACTAATTGATTTCAGAGGCAAAAGTCTACGCCCCCCTGAGAGAAGTTGACATGTCATGTTTTTTCCTCTCTCTGTGTGTGTGTGCTTATGTATACTATACAATCTCTGCTTCTTACTGGCTTATGCTGACACGTGTTCTGTGACTTAACCAATTATTATAATCCCTTCATAAAAAGGGTGGTAATGTTGGTGTGAGTAGAATCTAAACACCAGACGAGAGACATGGCACACATCACATTTGTGGAGATCCTTCCCTCTAGACACACAAACAGCACAGTGACCTGCACAATCAGAGTTAAAGTACAGTAACAGAACCGGCTAACATGGCTAACGCTAGCACTGCCGAGAGTCATCCCGTCCAGAGGACATGAGTGGTGCTACAGCTTAAACTGTTACAAATTTATGTTGTAAATGAATTTCACCAGAAAATTTAAGGTACCAGCCTTTGTTTTGTTTTGTTTAATTGTCATGTTGACTGGTGATATTACAGAGACTTTGCTTATTGTTGGACAGCTGTGTTCCTCCCCTGCGTCTGTGTGATGCAATCAAATGACTAGGCGACTCGACTATGCTGACTATGCTGAAGTCAACCTGAAAAAATGTTAAGTTTTTAATGGCCAAATAAATATATATATTTGTGTCTTTTTCCAGTCCAGTTTCTGCAGTAACATTGGAAATGTATGTTCATAATAATTTCCTGTTTTTTTATGATAAGATAAACATGTGCATATGTACGTGTGTGTTATATATTAATGCATTATCTTAATAAAACATTCAGTTACATTCATTCATTAAAATGTCACATTTCTGAATGACAATGAGAAAACAAAACCAAAGATTTACCAACAAAGATTTACTAAAAACACACTGATGGTGATAAAAATGAGATAAAGTTATTAACCTCACAGCAGGTAAAGAGTGAAAATGAGGGAGGCTGAGAGGTACATCCCCCCCAAATGTGTCAATATAAGCTAAAGTTAAGATCTGTGTAAAATTTGCATGTCCCTTTTGATTTATATATTATTAACCACACTTCATACAATGTTCCAAACAAACTTTTTTTGAAAATATAAAAATACACATAGATAAATTATTGTTCCTGGTAAATGCCTTGGAAACTACACAACACTTATTATTTTGCAACTATTAAAATAGTGATGTTAACAGCAAAGTGCGTGCATGTGTGACTCTGTTTGATCCATTCGAATCTGAATCAGGAGTAAAGCTGCTGGAATACAGCAAATAAAACAGCTGCTCTACAAAATCTACTGCACTCACAACACATATGGAGGCGTTTCTTACTGCAATAGTTCAGAATAGCAAGCCGTGCATTTTACACACACACACACACACACACACACACACACACATGCACACATGTGCACACACACACACACACACACACACACACACACACACACACCCACACACACACATACACACACACACTCACACACACACACACACACAGCAGCAGCAAACTGTAAAACTGTACAAACTTTGAACAGAAAAAAATGGGAAGATTGGTCTCTTATATTTTTCCATGGCTGTAAATAAAAGCATTTTCAGCATTTTTTCACTACAGCAGTTGGTACTGGGCGGCTCTAGCGTGGGCTGGTGTTTTGAGCTGCTGCTGCAGGCCTGTGTGGGTCTTTTCCCTGTCTTTATGGGCCATGTGCTGCTCCTCTGTCCCTTGGCGCATTAACAGAGGCTGCCACCTGGCTCCCCCCTGCTGTTTGTGTGTGTTTGTGTGTGAGAGAGTCAGCGACAATTTCAGCCTGAGCGTGGGTGAGCCTGCTACTGCCTGTCAGTGTCATCCTAATGTCGCCAAGGCAACTGAGCATGTCAGGATCTCTCTCTCTCCTTCTCTTCGCCTGACCCCGCCAATGCTTCGCTGACAGCGCTGAGGTCGCGCCCGTGATGATTGATAGATGGCAGCATGTGATAGAGCAGCAATCTGCCCATAAAGGGGAGTGTGAAGGAGAGAGTCTAGGTGTGTATGCGACTGCGGCACTGAGAGCAGGAGAAAGCACTCATTCATCACCCTGATAATACTTCTGTAAAGAAATGGGCACAGTTAGAGCCCAGAGTCCCAGTGAAGACGCACAGAAAGAGGAGGCCTGGTCTGAGAGGCTTCACAGATTTGCAGCCTTACTGCAAGAGACACTAATGCAAAACAGAGCAACAATTATTCATGACACTTTCACTACAGTTTCATAATACAGGATACAATTTAGCAAACACTGAACTAAAACTAAACTACTAAGGAAAAATTTGTGATGGTTAGACTGCAAATAATGATGTCATGGCAAGTTAAAAACTCTTCAATCTTGTCAAAATATTCATCATTACACATTATTCGATCATTACCTGAATATTATAAAACTACTCCATTGATGTTTTAGGGCTTAAGAAACTTTAACTAACGAAGCCATCTTATTCTGTCGGATAAATTCAAATACTTCAATAAATAATAGCAAAAGTATCAGTGAGAACATTTCACCAGATAAAATGACTGAAAGGCTGAGAAACATTTCTGGTAAAAGGATGATAATCTTGTAATCGTCATAATAGAGTAAGATTAGATTTATTCATTTGAATCAACTATAATATATTTGCCAGTCAAAGCTCCTGCTCCTGCCAACCTGAGGTCTCATATATTTCGATGTCTGACTTTCTCTTCCTGTGAAGGTTTCACACTCTATTATCACCCAATCTCCTCCCTGTTTCTCAGTTCTCTCAGTGTTATCTCTGTTCATCAAAAAGGGGGTCCAGGTTTCTAGGACGAAGCAGAAGCCACCCACACATCCAGCTCAAGTTCTGAGAGTTCTCTACTTCT
>JBBKCR010000027.1:1378825-1397485 GCA_037577295.1 Ladigesia roloffi | reverse complement strand
TCTCTCTCTCTCTCTCTCTCTCTGTCTCTCTCTCTCTCTCTCTCTCTCTCTCTCTCTGTCTCTCTCTCTCTCTCTCTGTCTCTCTCTCTCTCTGTCTTGCTCGCTCTGAGAGCCCCATGAAAGTTTGACGAGAATTTGACACACAGGGATGAGGAGTAGGATATGTTATTGCTGAGTGTCTGCCTGTCTAAAAAGACATCATCATCAATCAACTGTTACGCTACCCACATTTTGCAATCACCTAGTGTGTGTGTGTGTGTATAAAGCATGTGCAGCCTCCCATGTGTGTAGGTGTATCCGAGGCAGGTATTGCCCAGCTCTGTTAGCGAAAGCAGTAACCCAAGCCTCAGTATTTGTCCTGTGCGTCAGAGGTGTTCTTACCATGACTCAAGTGGCTTGCACTAATGGCAGAGGATTACTCTGCCTCTCTCTCTCTGTCTTTTTCTATGTCACAAAAGCATTATGTTATTCAGAAGATTGTCCGTCCATGTCCACTTCTGTCCTTCAGCTCAGCCGTGGCTAAAGACTAAGTTAATAAGGCTAACTTTCATGGATTAGAACAGGATACCAAAATTAAGTACCTGAGTACTGCTGTAATTGGCTGTATACATGTAGTTACTATAATACAGACAAATTAAAATAAACTATCATGTGTGTGTTTGTGTGTGATTGGCTCAGTTTCAGTGTGGCCCATCATTCCTGTACTTTCTGTAATCCTATTAAAAGTAAGCCAGAGGTTTTCAGTGGAGTTATATGAGCCATAGTTAATCCACGCTTCAAAGAATAAACTTGGTGTGTGAGTGTGTGTGTGTGTGTGTGTGTGTGAGAGAGAGAGAGAGAGAGAGAGTGAGAAACTAAGAGATAGAGAGAGCCAGACAGACAGACAGAGAGAGAGGGAGAGAGAGATGTGTAAATACTCACCAGGAGCGTTAAGCTGTTCTATCGTGGCGACTCTTTATTGATGACGCTCGCCAGTTTAGCTCTAGCTTGGGACCCAAAGCCTGCGGTAATTAATGCTAACAGTCCCGACGCGCCGCACTCCCATTTGTTTATGGGGATACAGCATTACAGAGCTCTAAATCCATCATTAACATGGATTCGTAATGATGGCAAACATGTTGTTTAAAAGGAGGGTAGCAAACTTCCTTGTTCTTCATCATTCAATTTACATTGTTCATTGTGAAACTATGGTGGTCCCTTTGTGACCTGGTGGTCAGTGTATTGTCATTATTTTTAATGACTTTGTTTAAGGAACTGGCTCTCAAACAATACATTTAAATAATTAATTTAAAATATTTATTAAGATCTGTCATGAGTATAACCAATTCAGATATTATATATATAACATTTCCTTCACAAGGTTCCTATGTGTATCGATTGACTATGTTCCCAAAGCTATGTGACCAGATGCTAGACTACCTCCAATGAGGGGCCGTGGGGTTATTTGGTTATCCCATGAACAAGTAGTGTTATCATTGATCCATTGTCCAAACAATGTGAACACAGTATGGCTATCAAAGGAGGAAACATATTCTCGCATCTTCGATAACAATATTCCTTTGTGCAGTTTAAAGTATGTACCTGTAAAGGGTTCATTTGTCATACAAGAACACACCACAGCAAACAGTGAGAACAGTGTGAAATTCTTATCTGCCCATTTAGCCCGTTCAACCCATTCAACAAGTGAAGCAGCAGGAAGCCAGGAACACAACGCTCAGGGAGCAATGTGGCGATACCTTTCTTATGGGTACCTCAATGGTGCCAATAGCAGCCATTACCACTAGGCCACCAACTACACTGTTTATACCATCAATTCCACTGTTTATAGCACTTCTAATCGCTAACTAAAAAACATCAATCATACACTTCTCAACTTGTGGGAAGTTTACATTCTTATGGCAGAAAGTGGACTGAAGTGGACTTTTGTTTTGTTTAGCAACCAAATAAAACGTGAATGTAGACCTGTCACGATAAATAATAAATCAATTAATTGCACAGTAATTGATACATTTCCGGCCACGATAATTTAAATTTGCATGCTTGTCTGCTGTCCTCCTGTTATTCCTCTACCAAAAACAACGGACTTCACTGTGGTGCATTGGTATCTACCGCCCCCTCTTGTTTCCTTAGGGTAATGAGGCATGACATCCTGTCATTAGGGTCTCCTAGCCTAATTGCTTGCTCTCGTGCCACGAAAGAAATTGCTAATGTTGAAAATCGGAGATGGAATCGGTGTCAAAGCCGAACGCGACAGCTTTAGACAGGGAGCACTTTGGATTTAAATCAAATGGAGATGGTGAACCACTGTGCTAGCCGGTATGTCACATTTGTGCTAAAACAGTAGCAATAGCAGGGGTGAACAAACTGAAAGTAAGCCCCGCGGAACACGTGCGGGCTGTTGGTCTTTTTAATCTGGCCCAACAAAAAACAATGTCTCGTTTTGGCCAGTTAAGCCGCGGTAAAGGATCGGGCACACAGAATGAAGTTACTCAAATTAGGTACGATTTTAAGCTGTGAATACCACTTATGCCACTGCATACGGCCAGACCACTTACAGGACGGGATTTGTTTTCTTTTTAAAGCTGGTTCTTTCAGCTCCCACACGGCTCTTAGTTTATTATCATCTGTAGAATCATATTTTACCCAAACTTGGGACAATTGCTGTAAATTGAATGAATTTATAACTGTATGGATATGGGTTTACCTTTACATTTTCATTACATTAAGGGTAATGTATTAAGTGAGTATTTAAAGTGTTTCGTGGGCATATTTGGATGCACATTTAGGCATTATTTTTCCACATCACAAAAGTCCGGATTCACAACTTGCACTTGTACTCTGCTGTACTCTAGTTTACAAAACGAAATGAAATATATGGTGGATGCATGTTGTCGCAATCAGAGCTTATTATCTCTATAAAAGAAAAAGAAAAAACACATAAAACACAATATCCATCTGCATGTGTCAGTGTGGGTTATGGCTTGGTTTTAATTTCCCATCTGCTTAGGCATTTAAAACTGTCCAGAGCTGTCTAGACAGTCTAGTTGTGATTAAGTCCTTTCAAGTGACCACTTTTCTCCGTCTATTTTCCTCTCTTTCACACTCTGCCGGTCTATCACACACTACACTCGCCGCACCCGAGGTGGAGAGGGTCACAGTCTTAAAGTAACACCTGTGAATCACATTGAAATGTGAGCTCCACTTCTCAACCTCTGGAACACACACACACACACACACACATACACACACGGAGAGAGAGAGAGATGTGCTTAGTTCAGGGTGTCTAGTCAGCGAATAAACTGTGAAAGGGTTGGTGACAGGAGAGGAGAAGGGATTAAGCAGTATATCCATCCACACACACACACACACACACACACACACACACACACTGCAGACAGCAAATGCCCCTAAGCTCCACAGGGCCAGCTCTAGGACTTCCAGACAGGAAGTTTAAACCTACTTCCCTTCAGTGTTTCAGCGTCTGTCTTGGCTTTATCTGTGCTCTGAGTTCCGGAGCCTCTCTCCTGGCTGAGCTCTGAGCGAAACTCTTTAGATCAGTGTTGTCAGGGGCATGGACCTGACATTTCTTTTTTTTTATTTTATTCTGAGGATAAAGTTAGACTAAAGGTTACTCTTGACACATTTCTGTTACACTATATTGAAAACCGCCCCTTCCACTGTCATGTAAAGCATCAACATGTCATGGCCTTAATATACTGTTACCACCTCCACACACCCATTTACATTCATGGCATTAATATACATAACAGACCCTTACATTTCCAAACTACAGGTTGCAGTCTCCCTGGAGTAACTTGGGTTTAAGGGTCTTGTTCGGGAACCCAGTGGTGGTATACTAGATGTAGGATTCGAACCCACGTCCTCTTGGTCCAGAGACAAGAATCATACCCACCACACCCCAAAAAAAGGTGACCAGCAAATATAGCAGGGCATAATAAGATGGTAAACTCAATATACTGTACAATAGTGTGGTAAACTGAATGTACTTTTTTCAAAAGGTGTTTTAGAGATACTGTTAATGCTTTGATCATGTAAATCATGAGTTCAGTCATTAAAACAGTGTGGTGTAATGCATAATAGGAGTAATGTGTTACTTTTTTGGGTACCTAGCTTCACCACTGACAGTGAGAACATCATGCAGACCGCTGCCTCTGTGGGTGGGCTTTGCACTCCAGGGTGTGAGGTGGTGTCATCTCTAGCATTGTGGCTATTCCAGTGTAGGAGACTGAGGAGACATTCTAGACTGTTTGCCGGTGCTATCTCCTGCAGGGGGTATTGATCTGTCCATCTGCATTACACCTCATTCCATATTCAGAGAAACCACACACAGAAAAAAACAGAAAGGTCATGCAGAAATGTTTTAAAACCCCCAAGCACTCTTCTGTTCAGCCTCGGTTCAGTCAGATCAATCAGGGCTGTCTCAGCTCCTCACTCAGGTACAGAGTCATATACAGCTGCCCCCTGGACACCCGTGTGAAAATAAGTTCCTTATCCAATACAGAGAACTCACCCTTGTTCATTTGAAGGCTCAATCTCTTATTACTTGCTAAGTTTGTACATATTAGAAAGTTCAAGTGTGGGCTGTGCAAACGTCAGGACACATTTCTTAAATCATGTTATGAAAAAGTAATTGAAATTGTTCACATTTTGTTGGAAAGGCCTGTGCTCTATATAGGATGTGCACTGATTTCCACATAGAAAATAAACAGAACATAGTTTGCCTGGTGTCCTAACGTCTGCATGCAACGATTGTTCAGAAGTTTGGAATCAGTGTTTTAGTTTATAAAATGACCTGATCTGAAGGTTGGGAGCTGTGTATTTTCTCTGCGGGCTGAAAAGGGTGAAGCACGTCAGTGTCTGAGCATGATGACCTACTTTTAGATGATCATCTTCAGTATTTTGAGGAATAACGTGATTCAGAATATTTAACATAGCAACACAGATTGGAAGGAAATGTAAAGAAAGTAAAAAGCATATTTTATTATCTCGTTCTACTCAAGGTCTGTAGCTTGTAGACTGCGCTGAGTGTGAATGAGTGTGTGTCTGAGGAGGAGGGGCAGTGACGGGCCTGTTGACAGGGTCTGGATTGCTTGGAATGTTTCCCAGAGCTCCTCCATTGAAGCGAGGTATTTGTGTTGGTGAGTCCAAATCAGGGGCATTTGCAGGGTCTCTGCCATTTCCGCACACAGCTACCTGCTGCCAGCGCCTTGGGACCCACTTCTACAAATGTTGTCCCCCCATGATTACATTGACACTGAGTATTAACTGTTTTGCATCACACAATGGTAGATACTTTGAGATCACCAGGTTCAGAGACAAGCAAAGCAATGCTACAAAGTGCATTCTAGACAATATAAAATAAGTATAATGCCCATAGCTCAGAGACTCTTTGCCAGAGTAAAAATCTTTTTTATAAATGATTATGCATCAGAATCCAGATGCACATTTTTACACCTCAACCTTGCCCTGCAAGTCCTTAAAAGCTCCAGACCAGAGGACCTTATAGACCTAGAACCCATACAAACAAACAGTAGTTCAAAGAAATACTTCTAAACGTATGTGTTATGTGTTTACATATATGTTTGCGACACCCCTACTGACAATGTTGATGATTCATTTGCATTTTGTTAGATCTTGTTGAACATCTTTAAATGTGGTAACCACTTCATTTTATTCCACTAGTACTACGCACCATATTTGCTGATCATTGTTGCATCATAAGCCATTCTAATCCTATTAATGCTGGAGGCAGAAGAGTCCACAATGGACACCATCTCCTAGAAAACAAAAACCTGGCTGCAGGAATCAAGGCTGTGATTTCGGCCAATAAGAGGGAAATTATTGGCTATCAGTGGTGAAATTATGATGCCAGTCTCTTACGTGTTCCAATTAAAGTCCATTTTTTCCTTTAATAATGCAGTTAACATTTTGTACAGAGAATCAATAAAACGTGAAGTTTAATCTGGCATTAAGCTTGAAAATAAATTTACATACATGCTGCTTGTGTGTGTCTTTATACTTGTGTGTGTTTGTATCTGTGTTTGTATGTGTGTGTTGGCATATGTGGCAGCTACAACAGATATACAGATATAAAATGCCAGCACTCTCACTGGAGACACTGTCATAATCTACACCTCTGCAGAGAACTGTGGATCTAATTTAACTTTCTCTTTTGCATCTACTGAAGCATCTGTGCATGTTTGTGTGTGTAAGATTGTGTGTATTGTGTGTTGAAAGGTTTCTGCAGAAGAGTTCATATCTTTGTGGGAAATGCAAGGGAGAGAACCCATAAAGGAATCACAGCTGTTGCTGTAAATGCTCTTCGTTTTAATGTGCGATCGTACATTTTAACCATTCGTTTCAGATCCTGTCTTCCTTTCCTTTTTCCTCTACAGTGTGCTGTTTCGTGGTCCACAAAAGGTGCCATGAGTTTGTCTCATTCTCCTGCCCAGGAGCTGACAAGGGGCCAGACACAGATGTGAGTAAAACACCCACATGGACACCCAACTTTTACATTTCCCAAACTATGTCTATTTGATGGCCACTGAGTGTCAGAGACAATCTGAGAGAGCATATGTGGTTTTAGTGCTGTGTTGATGAGAACATTTCTAAAACCAGGCAAGCCAGGCACACTTTTTGCCTCGACCTGCAGTGTAGATGGAGGGACTCAGGACTTCAGGGCACTTTTACTCAAATACTTCCGTATCAGTATGTGAATTTGCCACGCATTGCTTGTTCCAAGGGGTTAAATGGGACTCATCACTGATGTGGACAAGAGTACAAGGGCTGGCCATTTCTGTAATGTTTTACCAATAATCTGCTGTTTTGATTATCTGATTATTCTAATCGATCAGATGAGTGATGATTAGCCAAGAAATACACCCTCTTTTATTGCTGCGCTAAAAGTAGTTTTAGGGCCTTAAAGGTCAGAAATGTGTGGGTTGCCATGTTCTAAAGAATTCTAAATGTTAAAAGCAAAATCAATAGATATATAAAAGGAAGCCAATGAAAGTTGGAAAGGACTCGAGTGATGCATTCTAGGAGGTTCTGGTAATATGACAGGCAGCGGAATTCTGTACCAACAGACTCTTATACAGAAGAGAAGCTGGGGGATATAGAATTACAGTGGTGTCACCAAGGCATGTACAGAAATAGTGGTGCTATTAGGTGTGAGAAAAAGATTAAGACGATAAATTTAACAAAGGTTGAATTATGCAGACCTGGTAATGTTATTAATATGTGCATAGAACTATAGAGAACTGTTGAGGATTATGCCCAGTATCCTAAATGGAGAAGGAGAAGCTATGGAACTGAGAGTTGTTGAGGGAAAACTGTCCGTTTTGGCATGTAGAGATTGTGTACCTGGAAGGAAGACTTCAATTTTGTCTATTTATCTCAAGTTATTCTCTGAAAAATTAAAAGAAAATCATATTTTCATTTTAAGAAGGCATTTAGATTGAACAGAGAGTGGAAGGGCGGAGTCAGATTTGGTAGACAAGTAGAGCTGGGTGCCAGTGTCATAGCAGTGTAACTGAATACCAAGTTTCCTAAAGATATTGCTAAACATCCCCAGTGCTGTCCAGGACTAAAGGACTCTTTTGTTTATCGTGGGTGTGGCATCATCCCTGGCCAGGGAGGTCTGTAAGAACTCTCAGCTGGCCAGGGAAGAAGTACTAATCAGTATAATGTGTTTGGAATTCAGTTTCATCTTAAATAGCCTGCTTTGTGGGATATCCAACATTGTACTTTGATTTGAGTCTGTTTCTGTTTGGCGTTTTGGGGCCCTTTGCCCTTTGTTTTGTACTTTTGTGAATAAATTCTGAGAAAAGGAACGTTGGAAGTCTGCAACTGCATCTCCTGTCAGAGCGTGACAATGGGTAGGAGATAGGTAAAAGTGTGATAGACAGGATTTAGACATGAGTTGAAAAGGAGACTCTACATAAAACATAACATAAAATAACACAAGAAGGAGATGCAGAGAGCTGAGAACCACATAAACTCATAAATGACAAGGGTTAGGGTTCTTATAAACAGGAGGATAGAGATGAGATCACAACAATACCAAGAGGTATTGACCAAGCACATGGCAAATATAATCTAGAAGAAAATGGATAGGATAAGAACTAAGAAGGACACTTTGTTGCAGTCATTTTTGTCCCATAAAGATGTAATATTCCTGAATATGTCCTATTTGATGGCACTCAATTAAAACCAGACAATTTTGGGAGAGTCTTTCTGTCTGTTTTCTTATGCAGTTCCTCAAAACAGAAGATATCACATTGCTATAACAGATAGAGATTGAAATACAGAGCGGACTGATTTGTTTACGCAGGGGATGAGCACGAATCATGGTATGAAAGCAGGCAGCGTTCAGAGTAATAAAAACAGAGAGTGAGATATTCATAGCAAAATCACAACACACAAAAGAGCAATCCAGTGAGAGGGATGGTTAACTGTAACCATAAAGAGACAAATGGATCAAAAGAGATGAAACCAGATATACAGGACAAGGGTCGATACACAGTAAAGAAAGAACACTCTATATGTTTCGCAGATAATAGTCAATACTTTACAATGGTCTGTTTATACTAACAGTGAGGGTTGTATTCAGCTTATTTTGATCCAGTGATTAGGGATCTGGAGAGGGTTGTGTAGTTAGGGGTAGATGCTTCATCCTGGATTTAGATTGAGACCTAACAATCACCCGCAACACTTCATGTGGCATATTATGATTACAAACATGCATTTGTGTGATCCTGCTGGTGTGGTTTTCCTCATGAAATAAAGGAAAATGTATAGTAATAACAAAAAATGAATTGAGGATGTACAGTATAATGGTTAAAGCTTTGGAAGATGTGTTTAGGTACTTATTATTACACTTATTAAAAAGGTTTTCCTTGATTACTACTCCTGCTTCAGAATGTTTTTGGTTGGTTTTGCAGCTCTACATGTTAATAGTGTTTACTGATTGTTTGTATGTGTGTGTGTGTGTGTGTGTGAGTGTGTGTGTGTGTGTGTGTATCCACTCTTGCCTCGCTCCTGGTGGCTGTTTGATCACTTACAAATACAAACAAACTCACTCAGTCATTTACATCTACATATGCTTGTTAGTATCATGCACTCATTTCTAGCCTGTGTTAATGAGAGATGTTTGCACCACTGCTTTCATTGTGATGGACCCCGAATACTCTACTGCTGGATGTGCAGTTGCCCGTGACTAACGAATATTAGCAGATCTATAAACAGGCTCTTTGTTTGATCACACCACGTCTGTCAGAGGCATGTGGGGATGTGTTTTATGTGACAATGATTCATGTCCTCTTTGGTAGGAAGATCTGGTTTTGATTTCACCATGACTTGACAGTTTTCATTTCCAAACTTTTTTTGCACTTCGTTGTGGGGTATTGGGTTCTGAAGGTGGAAAAGAACAAAATTGCATTGCATTTTGTTTTCCTCGAAGAAAGCCAATTCTGGTGGCACGGCTTTCTGTTGCTAAGCAATAGTGGCATCCTATCTGTCAGTCAACTACGTTAGCCGGCCATTGTTTCCATGTAAAAGCTTTCCAAAGAAAGCTTTTCAGAAAGTGATCTGCTATTAACTTGCAAGCATTGCACTTCTAGCCTTAAAAGAGTTTGTGATCCAGGGTTTTACATGAGTTTAAGAAGACAATTGCAGTCTCTCATTCCTCCTGCATCAGACACAAAGACAATAACATCATTTATCAATGCCAGAGCAAGTTGAACATTGATTTCATTTTTTGTAACCACTAAATCCTTACTAGGGTCACCAGAACCTGGAGACTATCCAGGGGTCTATGGGTACACACACACACACACACACACACCATTCACTCACAATTCTCTATTCACCTGATAAGCATGTCTTTGGACTGTGGGAGAAACCTGGAAACCCCAGAGGAAACTCAAGCCACCACGAGGAGAACATACAAACTTCCACACACACAAACAAACCCACACACACACAACAACACACACGCAAAGACCCGGATTAAAATTCTCAACCCTAGAAGTGTGAGGCACAACGCTACCCACTGTACCAATGTGGCTATTCAAATGTTTGAAAATCAAATAAGAATGTGATTGAAAACATTTTTATAAATACACTTGAGTGAGCTTACGGCACTGTAGCATACCTGCCACAAACCAGGAGATTCTTTCTAATTTCATGGATTTTTTAGACAAGTTTGCGTTTGTTTAACTTCAGTCTTTGCTACGTAATTGCATACATAGTTCCACAGACAGTTGTCATCAGTCGAGCATAGCTGGTATTAGTTCACCTATGTAAACTTGCTGTGTGCTTACTCTAGACCTAGCTAGTTAAATTAAATAATAAAAAATGTTACCGACATCATTTGAGTCCTGACATATTCAAGGCATCCGGAGTGCTCAGCTAAAGAACTCAACGTTTGAGCTGTTTAAGCTGAGATGAAGACCTCTGTTACCCTGAGGTCTTCAGTTTTTACAGGCTGGATGCTGAATGAGACAGAAAAGGCACCTTGGGCCACAATAAAAGCCTCCAGTGTGACCCTTGAAGCACTGAAAGGTTTAAGTGTTTTTGTGCACTGTGTAAAAAGTTGCAATAAAACCTTTTTGAAAGAAGATGCTCATTCATTATAGAAATCTAGGTGCCCCCAAAGCCGCCGGAATAGGGTTGCATGGTATTTATTGCATTCTTTTAGAAACGTATCCTTCTCTTTTCTCTTTTTGTCACTTGTGCTCCCTTTCTCCTCCTCGGAATGTCCTTCTTGTTGTCCTGAGCTGGTCTTACAGATGGCCTTGCTCTCTTTTTGCGCCCTACCGTATGTCTCTGTGTCTCAGTCTGACTCAGTCCTTGTGAGCCTGTGATGTGTGAGGTGTGACTCAGAGAGGTCTCATGGTTCTTTCACCCGTAGGAGGACCTTTCCTTCTGGACGTGGAGCACATGTCCATTCTGTAATCCACTCACACCATGCCTGCAGCCACTCAAACATTCAGCCACTTTCATCCAGCACACACAGGCAGGGGATGTCTGACCACAGCTCTCCTTATCTCAGGCATCCCCAATGCACACAAGTGGCCACTTATAGTAACACATGAATACACCACACCACAGGACAGCACACAGTATGAACAAGGTGATTTTCTCTGCGTTTAACCCATTCACCAACAGTGGGGAGCACTAATGTGCCCAGGGAGCAGTTTAGAGGACTACGTTAAAGGGGCTGTAAAAGTTTGTAAAAAAGGAATTTATAAAAGCACCTGGTGGTTAAGTGGTTAGGGCCCTGTGACCAGAAGGTTGTGGGTTCAAATATCAGGGCTGCTAATGGCACCACTTAGATACCCTCGAGTAAGTTATCGTCTCCACACACTGCTCTCTGGCCGCTGTGTTGCTGGCTGCCCACTGCTTCACTTTGTGAATGGGTCAAATTTCACAACACTGTTTGATTTGGCGTGTTCACAAATGATAAATGGTGACGTTACTGTCTATCATGGTGCTTGTATTTGCATGCAGGGCAAGGCTGTGATTACACACAAGCGCATTTTCACCTGTGTTAACTCATACAGAACACACAGGACTACGCAATACAGCCAAAACACTGATATTTCAGTAATGGAAAGTGACCAAAAAATCAATGATTAAAATGAAAAAAAGGTATGTTCACAAAAAGTGAAATTAGCTTTTGGTTTTTCATTTTAGGGTTTTTTTTAGCCCATTTTGTTCTGGATTTCAGTGTGTCTCTTTTAAAAATGCACCATTGATGCATTATTTGTGAGCATAATGATTACAGTTCAGATTAGTGACTGATTAGCAGTTAATATACATATTTATATTGTGATAATCCTTAACAAACGATGCATCGTGGATTAGCAGTGATAATGATTACAGAACGAGAGTATAATAGGCTCCAGTGAGTCAGTAAGGATGCTAGAAGTATGTCTAAGGTTATTGCCATTTTAAGAGTGAATGAGAGATTTGTTTTTCTTTGAATTATTCAAGTTCTGTAAATGCTGCATCTTTTCCTTTTGATGTTTTATCATTTATTTTAAAATGATGCTTTAAAGAATTAAGAGAAATATTGTCAGCAGTTCTTAAAAACTAAGGCAAAGCCTTCCAGTTCAATACTTGCACCTATAAAAGATAGAAAGTGAAACTGAGAAACTGAATATTATTTTTCCAGAACTGTAAATGAAATCTCCAAAAAACAACCTCATTTGAAATCGCTGTGTTTTGGAGAGAGCTCTTTTTCAGCTCTGAATAGTTTAGCCTCACTGATTCACACTGAGGAGAAACGTGGAGGGTTTCAGTCAGTGTTAAATTTAAGTTGCTGTAGAAATATAGGAATGGTGAAATTATGTTTTTTTGTGGTGTAACACAACATTAGCATCATAAAGATCAAAGAACATAAAATAAATAATGTAAGATTTAGGATTGTTAAAGAGGGTGTGTACATGAATTGCTATTGAGAATTTGGCTGTAAAATAAGGGTAGTTTTATTGATAAGCAGTTTTCTCAGGCAAAAAAAGGTTGGGAACCACTGCCTTAGAAAGACCCTTAAGTTGCTCTTGGGAGACTGCCCCCTGTAGTTAGGAAATAAAAGTCCCATTTTGGATAAAAGCATCAGCTAAATACTGTAATGGACTTGTATTTATAAAAGCCTATTGATAAAACCCTAATTATTACTCTCTCCCCTACATCCCTCTATCTGTTTATTGCCTTTCTCTCTCCCTTTCCTTCTCTCCTGACGGCATGTCATGTCGAGACTAGGTCAGTCGTGATATATTGCTCTGGTCCAAAACCTCATTTGTATTTTTTGTTCTAGCTGCCCATGACTGCCCAGTGCATTGCAGCTACTGCTACTTTTCTAGTTTTTTTTAAAGTGCGGGAGTATCTGGAAAAGGTCAGCCTCGTTACACTTATTCCTAGGTGTCATTTTCTCTTTCATTAATAGTCCAGAGTGAGAATCCCCAAGAGAAAGCAGCACTGCTCTTTACATTCCTAATGGTCTGGCTTGTTTGTGCTGGACTATTGAAAAATTCTCCCAAAGTATGGAACAAACCCTAAGGAAGAGGTTGATGTTCATGAGCTACAATGCCGCCGACACGTTTACTAGCGGTCGATCGATGCTTTTCAGCCCCTCGGATTCTTCGCCCGGTGCTCTGTGTTTACGAGGGAGACTGATTGGAACGAATGAGCTGCCAGCTCCCCAGTCACTCTCAGTCCATCCTCCCTCTCTCTCTGGCACCACCACACATTGATTGATTAAATCATTTGTGCAATACATGTTCTGTTTGGGCAGATTTTTTCTTCCTAGTCAACAGTGAATCCTTTATCAGTGGTAATCAATGAACTCTGTGACATCTATTCAGTAATCACATATAAAATGTAGCTCAAAAAAGATTATTGGTCTTTAATTTCATAACACTTTTGGTAGGGCAGCTGGTGGTCTAGTGGTTAGGGAGTTTTGCTTCCAATCCAAAAGCCATGGGTTCGAATCCCTACTTGTGGTGCCACTGATGTTCTCTTGAGTAAGATATAATTCTCACACACTGCTCCCCAGGCGCTTTGTTCTTGGCTTTACTTGTTGAATGGGTTAAATGAGTTAAATAGAGAGGAAATGTTTGGTGCTGTTCACACTGTGTGCCGTGACGTGATCACGTATGAAAGAATGGTTACTTAACACTTGTAAAAGTCAAGATCTTTGTAAATAATATATGTAAAATAGAAAACCAAATGTACTTACATTTGTTATGACAATATAAATCAAATATTTATGAAGCTCTTGCTGCATGTGGCTTTAGTGCATTTGTATAAGCTGATTCGGTTCTGTACAGCAGAATGAAAAAGAAAAACTTAAGAGAGCTTGGAAGGTGGGTATTCATATCAAACTTTAATCTTAAGTAAACATGCAGATGTAAGATCAGCCCCTTGTAACTTGGCAGGTATATATTGTTCAAGTATACAATACAACAGACAAGCCAAAAAAGAGGGAATTGTTAAGAGAAACAAAAAACACCAGGGTAAGCACAAAAACACTGAAGGCTTAACAATGAACAGTTGAAGAGAAGTAAAGGGAGGCGTTCAAATACAGGTAATAAAGTTGATCTATACTAAGTGCAATAATGTGCCTCAAATTATTGTTTGTGTAGATTTAACTCAGCTGTGTTGCTGGATTCTGGTGTTTATAAGCAGCATTAACACATACATATTCTGTCCGGCTGTTTGTTTTTTTAAGTTTAAATGTACAAAAACATTTGTAATACAAAAACATACAAAATATGTAGTATCTTTCCCATATATGTACTCACTTCAACTTTTTAAAAAGCAGGATTTATTTGTAGTTTTTCTGTAATTTAATGTCAAAATGTCATGTGGTGCAACCAATAATAACAATAACTATATTACATTCTAAATAAAATGTCTAATTTCTGCAGATGAAACTTTAAAAACTGATTCAATAAGAGAATGGTAAAAAAATTGTATCAGTTTTATGAATTTTACAGGAAAAATGTCAGTTAACTACATTTAATTTGGCAACTGTGACATTATAGAGCTAATATAAGAGATCATAATTACAAAACTCAAAAGAAATGCAAACACTTGTTTCTAAACACTTGATATTGCTGACAACTTGTAAAAAATTATTAAGTATGTTAAAAAATGTATTCATTTTGAGATTGTGGTCGCACCACATGACTTTTTTGGGGGGCTAGTATGTAATTGACCCATATAACAGTGTATTTTCATATTGATTTTTTAACAGATTTTTAAAATTCTATTTAGAGTTTTTTAACAGATTTTTTTTAACAGATTTTATTTAGAGTTTATTTTTTATATTGTTCCTGTCTCTGTGTCTATGCAATCACTATTGTCATCTGATTCTGATTCTGATTCTAACTGAGACCAGGAGGTGCGGCAGAGACTGGGAAGGAAAATGATCATGGGATCAGCTGCATCAACTTCTCTTAGACTGACTACAAGCTGTTGCCATTTGACTCTTATCTGAGGTGTAATTTGTATGACAAATGGAACAAGGACCTTCATTATGTCTCGTCTCTGAAGCTAACCTCCTAAATTCATATCTCAGAAATTCTGCAGACATGACTCCTTTACAAACAGCATCCCTGACTAAAGCTGTCTGAACCACAGAGCTGGTCTCAAGTAGAGCATCGCCGGTGTCATCAGTCTGAAAGACGTAAAAGGCCACTTATTTGTCCTGGCTTGCTCAATGGCTTTGTCTGAAGAATAAAAGTTAACCCTCTAATTTGACACTTCGAAGGATGTGAGGGAAGTCGTACTGACCTGAATATCAAATTAGCATCTTGAGATTACATTACAGGGAGTCCTCGAGTTACGTGGGTCTCCACATTTGATGTTGCATGTTTACAATGCTCACATTAGTGAACTAGTTTAATGGCACATTTTTTACACTCATTTTACATCATTTTTTCACTACAGTCCAGTGTACAAGTACAGTATTTATGTCCTTTTCTTTTTCTGTGACATAGTTGTGTTTTTGTACAATTAATAATTTGTATAACATAACTGATTTGTTTTAAAGCTAAATGCTTTATTTATCAGATTAAAAAAGATCTTGTTTGTTTGTTTGTTTGTTTTTAGGGGTCATTTGCCATTACCATGTTCTCAGTTACAAATGAACCAGAATAACCTCCTCTGTGGTACAGATGTTACGCGTATCCCTTTCCCGTGGTCTGGTCATGTGGCGAGATGAGAAAAGAGAAGAGCAGAGATAAAACAGCATACCTGCCCTGTAGATTTTAATCTTCACCTTATGGGAATAAGGACTTCCGCTTGTTCTTCGCTTGAGCTATCAAAGGCATCAGGTTGTTTAAGATCAAAGCCTCTTAGGAAAACGTTTTCTGTGCCTTTTTAAGTGGGAAGGAAGTTACGAACCCATTGGTTTTCCATTGAAATTCAAACACTGTAAAACATCTTTCAAGAAGTGTTTTTTCCCAAACAAACATGGATCTTGAAAAAGCACTACCAGTGTGATTCAGATGTTTATTTATCATTCTGGAGAAGTTTGAGTCCAGTTTTCTGATTAGAGTGTGGCTTTTCAAGATTTAGACTTAACTTATTCATTAATGTCTTTATTAAAATGTATCCTGTTTTTCTTACTTCGTGTATATATTTATTGCTGTTTCTGTTGGTCTGTGCTATTTAAATGTTATTTCATTATTACATAATTGCATCGTTGGCTCTGACAGTTTCAAGTGTTCACTACCCAGCTTTTGTGCCCAATTTCAAGTGTTCAAGCCAAAGCGTACGAAAAATCATTTTTGTGTCATAGATATCATGCTCACTGCTCTTTCTCTTTCTCTCACTGTCTCTCACTTTCTCTCCACCTCTCTTTACTTCTCTCTCTCTCTCTTCCTCTCTCTCTCTCTTTCCCAGTGCAGTACACTTGTTCCTGGCTGCCTAATGCTTCACTTGGCTAATGGGTCAAATGGGTTAAAAACAGAGAACGTATTTTGTTCACTCTGTGGATAATTCGTGACAAAACACTTTACACTGTCTCATACCCAAGTGCAAAGTGACTGTTTAAGACAACCTGGTAAATAATGTGTAGTTTGATGTCCAGGACAAAATAATGCTAAATTGTCATTATTTTGTCTGTGTGTGTGTGTGTGTGCAGTAGAGAGGCAGCAGTCAGGCAGCAGTCAGGCAGTCAGTGTGTTTTCATGCTGACAGATGGGGGCTAGTCCATCGCGATCAATTTACTGGCCCAGCACTGTCAGAAGCTGTCTGACCGTGACGGACATAAGTAAAACCCAATCATTTGTCTTCCTGGTGCCTGCTAGCATAACGCCACGGCTCATTGAGCTCCTCAGCAGGGAGCAACATGTTGAACCACAAGCGGAATGAACCACTAACCAACCATTCAACACATGAAAAGAACCTCTACGACAGGTTTACACTGTAGTTAGGGAAGCACTGGTGTGGAACTTCAGGGTCAATAAACGAACGTGAGGTAAACCAATGATACGGCACCCCACTACATTCAACACAGGAAAACTGTGCGATACGTATTTACAGTTGTAGCTCCCGCTATTCTCCCATTGTGATGCGGTGCTGTATTTGGTTTAGATTTAACCTGTTAGTGGTGCAAAGATTGCAGTACCTTCCCTTCATACTTATATCTGAAAGTATAACCACATACATTCCAGTGAAATGCTTCTAACTGTGTGGAACCAGTTTTTGGGGAAGAACCTTTTCTGTTCCAGCATGACTGTGTGCCAGAACACAAAGTGAGCTCCATAAAGACGTGGCTGGATGAGTTTGGGGTGAAAGAACTTCACTGGCCAAAATTTTTAAATCTACAGAAAAGCCAAAATCTTGTGGAAAAGGTTCCAAAATAATGGAACCTGTTAATTGGATTTGAATGAAGTAAAACTAATGTCCCTGATGGTGTAATGGTTTGGCATACCAGTACTTTTGTCCATATAGTGTACCTCTCACATCACACTTTGGACTTTCCAAAAAAACCCTGCAATTTACCTACAGGCACACTTATGCCTTTTTACTCAATTGGTAAGCTATTATTTAATATTCATTCTGGAATGTTTACATCCCTTTCTCACTTTACTGTGTCAATTTATGTATTGCATTGTCTTGGATTTAAATCCCACTCACACTACAGTTATATTGCTGTATTGTCCAATCATTGTACTGTTTCTGTTATTGCTTGCACTTTGTTCAGTGCTATCATTGCTGTCTGTGCAATAATCATACAAGTGGTGTTACACTAGTCACTCAGGGAGGTTAACATAACATCCACACAATACTGTAACATTACAATACCATTACACTGTTGTGTTGTTGCTTGCTCTCAGTTGAATGTTGCTGTATGTTGCATCATGGTCTGTGGAGAAATATCCCATCAAACTCTCTAAATGTTCTCAGCTTCTGATGAGAAGAAAGGAATCATAAAGCTTGAACTTTGCCGTACCGAAACTCTACAACCTGCCCTGAAACAAATCTGGCATAATGAATATTAAGACGTCCAAAAAGAGCATTTCAGAAATGAAAGAAGACCATTGTCCTGAGCCAAGGGCAGAACTTCCTAAATCACTTAAACACCACCATTTAATTTCTATTTAAAAGTACAGCCAGAACACCACATGTAGATTTATTATATTGCACATTTTCCTTAATATTATTTTGGCATATCATAAAAACATGCTGGAAACCTCCCATGTGAGCAGCAGTCTCTTTTTCCAATGTTATCCTTTTGAGTGAAGATGTTCAGTTCTGTGTTTTTAACTTTTATTCTCATTCATGCTATTTTTCATCTTTCTGCACATTTTCCATGTAGTCCTGGGCTCACAACTCTTTCACAATCCTTTAGTTTTGTCAAGCCAATATGTAAATGGAATTAGTCGTTTCAATCTGGCTTTATATTGAAACATTAATGTTAAAACCGAAAACAAACCCTAATAAGCTTTTTTGAGTGCTTTGCCCCTATAATTCTCCATCTGGCAATAAATCGTGCCCCTCCCAAAGTTGTAGTAAAGTGTTGGGGTTGGAATCAGTTTCTTGTAGTGCCTGGGTCAGCGTACATGTATGAGAGAGAGAGAGAGAGATAGAGAGAGAGAGAGAGAGAGAGAGAGAGAGAAAGAG
>JBBKCR010000027.1:1364223-1374889 GCA_037577295.1 Ladigesia roloffi | reverse complement strand
CTCTCACACACTCTCACACACTCACACACACTCACACACACACACACACTCACACACTCACACACTCTCACACACACACACACACACATACGCAGAGACGCACTGCACACATGCAATTGTTAGTAAATTGGCAGACCACAGCACCCAAAGGGAGGTATATTACTTTTGTAATATACCGCGCCGTGCCTGTGTGTGGTCTGCTGCATGGTCTCCATAGAGGACTATAGAGGGCAGAGCTGTTACTCAGTGCATTCAAAATGAAGCATGCCTCCATATGCATCCCTAGGTAATGAAGCACTACAATTCCTCCCTCTGTCCTAAACATAGTCCTCTACTAAACAATTACCCCGGCACTGTATACCCCCTGCACCAAACACACTGTTGTCTTGCTGGTAAAGATTGTGAAATCACACACTAATGCATCAAAGATTTTTTCCACTGCATTTGATGTGGAATGGGGTTTGCATGACTAATAATGATGAAGAAGTGCACTTGCAAGAGGTAACCAGTAGAGGGCACTGTAACATTTAATTTGGTGAATGTAAGACGGTGCAGATTGCTGTTATGTTCATTTTGTCTCATGTATGGACAAGTCTATTGTTATATATTTTCTCCATAGCTTTGTACTTCACATATCAAAGACTTATTAATGGGTAATGTTGTAATTCTATGCACAACCACAAGAATAAAGAATAAAGACAAGTCAATGTCAGTTCTTAGCAAAGGTTCAACACTATGTGATGTTTCAGTGTGGACTAAACAATCAAGAGCAGGTCAATGAGCTCTTATTGAGTGGAGACTATGCTACTGGCTTCGTCAAGCATGTACACAGGTGAAACCTATGTTTTCCTTAATCTGAGAAACAGGATTGGCACTGTAATATGACTTTTAAAACATCTAATTCTCCCTTACAAGATTCTGCACTGAAAAATTTCACCAGTGCATTTTTATGAAACACACACAGTGAAGAGTAGAGATCTACCCATCTACCTCAGAATCTATTTAACTAAGCTGGGTGCTTAGTTAACACATACGCCATATGGACAAATGTTTTGGGACACATCCGTTTTTCATGGCTTGATCTGGACACTTCCAGTGATGGTCAATCTTAAAACTTCACCATGCCTCCAAATATGTGGACCCAGTTTGGGGAAGAACCTTTTTAATACTTCATTACTGTACTCCAGTGCACAAAACAAGCTCCATAAATGTGGCTGAATGAGTTCGTTGTGGAAGAACATGACTGGCCACACAGAGCCCTCAACCACATCCAGCACCTTTGGGATGAACTGGAATGCTTTACAGAACGAATGGACACAAATTCCAACAGAAACTCCAAACTCCAAGAAGCTGTTATTCCTGCAAAGCATGACCAACACCTTATTAAACTATACTTTTGAATACAGTGTCATTAAAGTCACTGTTATAGTGTCCCAATACTTTTTTCCATATCATTTGCAACTCAGTAATTTATTAAATAGTAACAGCTAACTAAAGTGTAGGTACCAACACTCATGTTATGGCCAGCCTACTTTTAAACACTCTGGATTAATGTTGCATGTAGGCATTCTAAATTGAAATTGTGTGGAGCTTAGAAATTCTCACTGCTAGTAGCTCTAAATGCTCCTTAAAAGGGCTGAGGGTCAAGCAGTTAAATTTACAGCTTTCTAAACTGACCAGCTTATTCCCCAAATCCCCTGAAAGCCTCCATCTCCTCCATAAGCCCTGCCTGTGTCTTATGACAGACCATCTACAAGTCAAGTGTTAATTGAGTGGAGCTGTTTTCAGTGTTGACGCGTTAACAGGGGCAGCTGGCATGGGCCCTGCCAGACAGGGAGCTGCAATTACAGCGACAGAAAGGGGGAAAGGGAGAAACAGTGAGCGAGGAAGGGAAGGAGAATGCGTGTGCCGTTCACAACACTGTGTCATATGAAGCCGTGGGAAGAAAAGTGTGAGGAGAGGGAGCGAAAGAGGGGGAACGGGCATGTGTGAGGCTTCAGAGGAGATAATTGGAGGCTTTGAGGGAAGTGCAGCAGCCCCTAATTATCACTGTTGGGCAGGAAGAGACCCCATGGTTCTCAGGCTGACACTGGAAAGAACCAGTGGCCTAATGTCACCGTGAAGCTCCCGGTGTGGCACGCCGAGACGAAAGATCTGCCACAAATGTCTCTGTAAACACACACGGCTGTCCAGCCTCATGTCCAACTTCAATTCAAGACTCAATACAAGATTCTTTATGTCACATGCTTAGTTACATAAGTACAACACGCAGTGAACTGTATCCTGAACCGCTCCTTTTTATGGATTTTATACATTTATGTGCAAATTTTACATTTAAAAAAGAATCTAAATAAGAGTAAAAGAGTAAAAGGAACAAAAAGTCAAAGGTAAAATATGAAAGCTAAGTCATAAGTGATAGATTTACTGTATGAACGATGTGCATGTGGGAAATTAAAATTCATTTTTCTTATTTTCACAGCAATGTAAACAAAAGTTAGGACCAGTAACAGAGTGTGTACAGTATAGGAGCATGTAATGTAATAAATAATGTACAGTTCTTAACTATGACAGATATGAAATCTGACAATGAATAAGACATGACACCTTGGGATGCTGTATTAGTCTTTTAAAGTAATGCTGTGAGGGGAGGGGGCATGTTCTGGAGATGAAGAGCCTGAGGATAGAAGCTCCTCATGAGTCTCACTGTTTTGGTCATGCTAGCAGTGTTTTGAAGGACATTATTCAAACTATGCCACTGTCTTTCAATCATGGTTAGTGATGTCAGCATTTTGACATGTATTAAGCTACTAACCTCTGTAAATGAGGGTCCTAGTAAATCCACAGAAGGTGGTAGAAGCAGAGCTTGGAGATCTGCGCAGGTTTGAGCCCCAGGGGCACTGTTCGCCTTATGCCTCTCATCTTTTTAGTTCCACACAGCTAAATACAAGTTTGGGGTCTTCCAACAGTACGGGCAGTGTTGAAGTAATGCCTTGTTTGTTTAGTCCACGGCAGATACTTTAACAGGAGTCAAACATCGAAGATCTGCTCCCTCGTGGAAAGTGAGCCTAGGAGTGTGTGCTTGCCAGGATGTGTGGTTGCGTGGATGTGTGTGTGTGAACTTATACTTCACCCTCATCAAAACATCTTCCTTTCGTAGAAAGCTAAGCTGGGCCCGGGAAAGAAAATGATCACTCCATCGGACCACCGGCGCTTCAGCTTCCCCTCCAACAACATGGACAGGGTCCGGCTCAATGACTTCCACTTCCTGGCGCTTCTTGGAAAGGGCAGCTTTGGCAAGGTCAGACACTTCTGATTGTGATCCGTTCCCAGATTAGCTTTCTAATGAGGACAACCAATTTACTGTAGAATACTTTTAGATCCATTAGAAACTCGTCAAACACATTTAGAATCAGCCCCAGGACAGGTGTTAAGTCCGAAAGCAGGGGTGTCAGCTAATTTTCGCTGTGGGCTGAATGGGTCTAAATTTAAGGTCTCCCAGGACGGATAAAAAAGTTTGTTTGAATTAAATTTAAATGTTTCAGTAGTTTCAATTTCTTTTTATCAGAGAGAAGAATAATTTACCGGAATGCCAGTTTTTAGTGACGCAAACTGAAGCAAATAAACAAAATGCATTAATTTTTTTCTTAATTCAAACTTTCAAGAATGTTTTTTGATGTAAAAATTTTGTTTTTTCCGAATATCTGCATATTTATAAACATATTTTGATAGTACAATAGAAAGTTGCAGTGTTAGATAAGATAATAGAAAGTAATTTAATTAATTGTTTTGGAAAATAGTCTGGGGTGCCCCTATCCAAGAGCATTAATGTTTATTCAATAATTGCGACTTTGTTGATAAATTTGTTGAGATCATGCTAGAGTCACCCACTAGCCGTCCTTCATTTAATGTGACAACACTGAAATTTGGTCTTATTTAGTTTAAAGTGGTTTATGTTTAATGATTTGAAGGCTTGGGAAAGTCCAAAGAACATTCAAATTCAAATGTATTGGTCACGTACTCAATCATACGTGGTGCGACATGCACTGAAATGCGTAATGCTGAACAATGTCCGGCCGTGAATATTAAACTGAAACATTCAACAGTCGAAGTAAACATTACATTTAAATGTATATAAATATGTCAAAATATATTAATAAAATGTGAAATAAGAGTGAATATAATTATGTTTAATAAAATAAAACCACAGTTATTCACCAGAAGAGAATTTTTGAAAGTTAACAAACTATAAATTACAGCTCCAGAATAAACATCCATCTGTACCTTTACAATTACCATGATAGGGTCCTGTCCTGATATGCTATCCCGCTTGTGGAGGAGTTATGGACTCAGGTCTCTCCACACAGGTGATGCTAGCGGAGATGAAATCCACAGAGGAGCTTTACGCCATCAAGATCCTGAAGAAGGACGTGGTGATCCAGGATGATGATGTGGAGTGCACCATGGTGGAGAAGAGAGTGCTGGCTCTGAGGGACAAGCCGCCATTCCTCACTCAGCTCCACTCCTGCTTTCAGACTGTGGTAAGATGTATAGAGCATTTTTTTCACTTTTTAAATAACACCTGTACTTGGGCCAAAAAGTGAAAATGTTGGCTTTTAATCTACTCTAGTATTTTCATAATTATTAAACATGCATAATACAATTGTGTTGTGTCATCAAAAAAGCCAAAGTCATTTATTGGACCATTTATTAGTTTAATTACCAATCCAACTTATGATATGTGTGTGCAGGCTCAGAAACTTAAAAGATAAAAACAAAAATGCATGATCAAATACACAGCATGGAGACAACTAATTAAAATGTTTTGCTAGAGGTGGGGCAACACCACTTTTTATTTTTTGAAACCGATATTTAAACCCTGATGGCGTCTCTCGGATGCCTGTTAGGATTGATCTGGGGCCAAGTCAACACTTAACAAAGTTTTGTAGTGTGGCGAGACAAGTTATCCTACTGAAGGAGGCCACTGCCATTAGGGGGGCACACTTGGTGTATAACAGTGTTTAGATTTATAGAATTCATATTACAAACCTATTTGTAGGACTGAGATTTAAAACTGTGAATGCAGAATTATTCATTCTCCTGTCATCCATTCCATTATTAGCATGTAAGATAAAACCTTCAGAGCATCTACGATAAAATTGTGCAATTAAAGTGTCCAAGTAAAACAAAAACGTGCAAAAAATGTGCAAATACAGCTCTTCAGCAAGCCAATCACATTAACATGACATGAAATTACAGGAATACTTCAGTAGAATGTACCAAGTGTTTCCAATAAAGAGGCAAAAGTCAGTGTAGGTCAGATTTTAAGCAAATGCTTTTGACTCCTCACATGCTCCTCCCCCATTCAAGGGGAGTCTCCGGTGGAGATTATTGTTCCTCTTCCTGTTGTTATGGACTAAAGACAGACAAAATCTATGTATACTGACCGTAAACAGTACCAACTCTGTTAACCATGAGCTGCCAGTCTGTTCTGCAGTGATTAAGTCTTTACATGAAGCCCTTCTCTTCAAAGAATCTTTCATTTCTTTACCTCTGGGTGGACCAGAGATGTCTCCTCACCTCTGTCACCTTTGGCTCACTGGGGGCTTGGACCTGGAATCTTGGTTGTAAAGTAATTGGCTGTAAATATCTCTATGTAAGTGAAATTCCTATTGAATTGAAATTAGCTCATGCTGATCATCTCTCTCTTGATTTTAACATTTAACAAATACAAAAAAATGGTGATCATAACGGACCTAAAACAAAAAAACTCTATGAAACCAAACCCCTTAACTTTAAAAGGAAATTAAACAAAAGTGCACAGATTAAGGCTGATTAAGGGGTAAAAAAACTGAATTTTCCCCTTATTTTTCAAAATTTGCCTCTAATATAACAGAGCCTTGTGGAAAAAAATGGGATTAAGGGGTTTCAAACTCATAATTTTATCCACTTTTAAGGTATAACTACGGGAACGTTTTACAAATTAATGGGCACTTTATTCTAATTAAGGTGTTTAGCATATTTTCAGGGGTAAAGTAAAGTAGAGTTAAGCACATTTTAGTACATTGTGTTTCATAGTGACTCTATCACTACTGCTTATTAGAGGATGCTGAAGCCATGAGGAGAGGCTCTTGATCTCTAACAGTATATAGGTAGGTGGAGTTCAAATGTCATGATAAGGCAGGGCTGAGTTCTAAATCCCTGTGAAAATTAAAAGTAAGGTGGCATTAATACGGTCGAAATAAGGTCCACATGAAAGCCAGGACCCAACATAATCTCTGCTGGTGTGTAGTATATGCATCGACACTTGCACTCTATTTGACGGATTGACACTTGTGTTCTACGACTCCAAAAATGGTTAGAAAATGGTTATACCTGGGGATGCAGTGTGTGAATGACCTCTAAAAGTATTCTGTTGTCAAACTATTCAAATGCTTCACAAAACAAGAATCACACAGCAAACAACATGGCGTCATATAATGCAAGTGTCAGTTATTTTAGGCTAGATTTGTTGCTGACGTCAGACCTGTGACACTATGAGAAATATTGTCAAGGGCGTCACCAGGGGGGAATGGTTACAACCATTTTAGTGGCCCAGCACTGACATGGGGCCCTGTTAGGGGCTAGTAATATTATCTTAATAATAATGTTGGCCAAAATTCTAATCTTTCATGGGGCCCAAGATTTCTGGTGGCACCCCTGCATATTCAAATGTGCTCAGCCCTATGCTAATATACCCCTGAAAATACACCAAATACACCTTCTTTTGAATTAAATGACAATTATTTTGTGAAACTGACCTCTTAATTTTACCATAAAATTCGATTTAAAGCATGAGTGTGAAGTCATGCCTTAAATCTACAGGTGAGTCCCTGCCTCGCACATGTAGACTCCGGGATCGGATGTGGGGACCCGCATTACGAGGGAGGATTAAGGAGTTCCTGAAAATGAATGAATGAAATGAATGAATGTAATGAATATCGTAAGCATAAAATAACATCACACAAACCGGAAGACATAAGGAGTGTTCTGTTGCTTGTTAAATAGAAAGACAAAAATGAGATGACGAGGAGAAGAAGAGGAGATGACCTGTAAGTAAAGTAGAGTAGGCTTGGGAAGATTAAAGAACCACTTCAACCAGAAATGTTTCAAGGGCAATTGACTAATAAGCAGTAGTGTGTATGTATCCTTTCAGCACAAGATAATTGACCTAATATCTCACCTGCCCTGACTTTTGGCTAATTGTTTGTAGGACTTTGCTTTTTTTGACAAAGTATGTCCTTCATCTGGTGTTATAATTTGTGTTAAACATCTCGTTTGTGTAACTGGCTATATTTGCACACAGCCACACAGTTTTTCCCAGAGTCTCGGCAGGTTGGACACATCTCACCTGTTACTAATTGAAAGAACAGCAGGAACTTGCTTTAGTAATTCTGTGTTCACACGGTTTTAGATCTCAGCCCTGCCTTTTCATGAAATATGCATATAGTGGCTTTTACAACTTTTTAGATTGTCGCAATATTTCTGGTCACAGCATGACAGGATTGCTCTTAGGTGGTCTCTTTAAGGTTGATAGTGGGGTACACTCCTGCTCCTAAATGTGGGCATCCAGCTCATGAATAATGCAGTTCTTCCCCATATGCACCTTATTCTCTATTCACAAAATATACACACACACACACACAACTCTCCTGGGCCGACTGTTTAACACTGCGTTTCTCAACATTGCTCAGAGCGATGGCTACTACTGAAAATAAACAATAATATTAATAATCACATTCAAAAGTTTGAATTTGATGAATAATAATGAATGTCCTATCTAATACAAGCAGAGGTTAAATGCCCCACCTAATTGAATATAAGCTCACATATTCTACAGAGAATTCACGATATACTGAATACAAACAGCATGGCCTGTGAATTGCCAGCTGTGAAATTTTCAAATACCTAAGCAAGGCCTTTTAAAGATTTTAACAGTAAACCAAATACAAACAGTACCAGCTTTCAGTTCAGAAACTGTTTGAGGAACAAATTCTTGACCTGGCTTCCACATTCCCCTCATTTTTGGATTCAAGTGAGCATCTGCAGGATTTATTTTCATCTGTGAAGGTTCTACCTGGCAATTTTTAGGATCTACTGTTGGCAACTTGGTTCCAGTTTACCATGGTACACTATCAGAGGGGCTATGTGGGGCTCATGCTGGGATGGGTCAGAGCAGTTTTGGTGCCATGAAGTAGACCTACACAATATTTGACAGATAATTTTGTGTTCATGGCTGATCAGTGTATATCCTCCCTATAATCATAAACAGAAACTTTTATCCAAAGCGACTTCCATGAAGTTGTGATTAAGGTAGGATTCAAGCTCAGAAGCAAGTATCCAACACCTAGGCCACCACCACCCAGTTCTGAGCCTGAGTTTGAAGTCTGAGTCGAGTCTTACCAAGACTTTGGGGAATACGGGGGGAGCCAGTATGGGAATCTGTTTGTACTCCAGTTCTTCCCTACCAGATATGAAATGCCCCTTCTGATGTTAAGGAAATAAACATGCAGGATCGAAGCAGATAGTGAGGAATTGTGAAATGCAAAAAATGCTAAAACACTGCGATATTTCCTGTAAGATGGTATGATGCTCTCCAGTGAGAGTTGGAAAGAGGCAGGGAAGTAGGAAGAACTTTCAGATTAACTAAAGGGCATCCATAGTACATCAAGTGTCTTCATGTTACCTGCACCACCATGTCACTCTGAGGGCTGTTCAGGAATTTTTCTTTCAGATAACATCTGATATGAATACATCTATTGGTGTAAAAACAGTATAATAAGACATAAGTATATAAATGTAGGGAGCACCTGCATCTTATTCGTCATACTTAATCCTTCCACACAGACAGAGGGGCAGCAAATCCCAGCATTTGACATCCTGTTTCTAACAAAATGCCAAAGAAAAACCCTGATAAAGATCTTTGTGATTATGTATTTTCCAGACTCACAGATGTCTGAAACTCTCTGTGCTATCTTTAAAGGGAGTTTAATGATGGGAGGTGCTACTGACAGTCGCAGTAATTGGCTTCACATCCCTTTCAGAAAGATTCATTTTATAGCTGGCTGGTTTACCATATTTACTTAAAAAGCCTATCGGCCTAGGAAGGTTTGTCAGAGAGTCTGAAATGTATATTGCAGTGGTAAATTATCTACATAAAGGGACGTTTTAATCTCCTGGCCTCCACATCTTTATATATATCTCCACATTAGTTTCATATAAATGTCCCATCACAAGGCTAGTGCTAGTGTTAGTGGTCCAATAGCAACAGCAAAAAAGAGTGGAGAGCCTGGGCAGCCCCCAAATTTGCTGAATTTATATTAAAAAAAGGAATAAAATGTGATCTGTGCTTGTTATGGCACGGTTAGGTTTATTGAAATATAAAAATTAGAAACCATGCTTTAAATGATGCTGAAAATGCTGTTTTTGAGTTTGTAGAGAATGCGTTAACATGTTTTACCTCAGTCTTGACATACAAGGTTTCGAGTTCACGAAGCTCACTCACATAAAAACGTTTACAAATTGAGACGTGAGTGTTTTGACCAATGCCATTAGCAGCGTACGTATGGACCACGTGGGCCAAACAGTTTGGTTGTGCACAGCATAAGAATACACAGTAATGCACCATATGAGTGAGGGAGTTGGCTTCCTCTAGTACAGTATAGGGAATGCAGTATATTTATGTCCTTTTCCTTTTTCTGTGCCTTAGTTGTGTTTTTATATTCTAGATTCTGATTTTACTTCTTTGATAGGATCAGTATGTGACTCAGGCTATGTTGTTTTCGATTTATATCAAAATTTTTACTCTCAAAGGAACGAAAATGTGCCGAAATGCCTTGTAGGACGCCCTGTGTTTACTTGTGCTATAACTATTTCAAATGACTGCATATCCTGCTGTATTCCAGTACTGTTCATTAGGGATGCTTTTTGGACAGCTCTGCGCAATCATCACTGAACATGAGGAAGCTTTGGCTTTCATGTCCAATCATATCAGGTTTGAGCACACAGAAGTATATTATGCTAATGGGAGCTAATTGGGTTTGGGCAGCATTATGGAAATGTAGTTTATTTTGAACTGGATAGCCAAATTGCTAATGCACCATCTGTTGTACTTCTCCTTCATCACGAGAAGCGTCAGATTTGACATTTGCATGTCTAAGAGAGACTGGAGGCTGGTCCTTCAAAGCCACCTGGTGTCCATTGTGGCTGCAGAATAAGCAGTGTTGTGAGTCTACAACTGACTAGAGAAGCTTTCTTCCGCTTTATAGCCAAAAAGCCTCTCTTCTAGTCTCTTCTAATCACAAAATGCTACACACCTGGGTGATGGAGAACACATGTTTAACTAATTATCTCTACAATTGGTTTAACCTATCAGCTGCAGCTATTGCCTCCTTTAACCAGGCAAATTTTGAACTGCTAGTCAAGTCATCAACTAATCTAAAGTCAAAAAATATTATGGAGTTTATTTTCATCTTAGCTATATATACATGTATACAGTAAGATGAGTGGTGTGACTCTATTGAGTACATACTACACAGGGTACAGGGTATTAGTTATGGAACTCCAAAGTGTTCAAAAGTATTATGAAATATGTTAGAATTTTATTGTGAAATACAACTCATTATTGTGA
>JBBKCR010000027.1:1339598-1350907 GCA_037577295.1 Ladigesia roloffi | reverse complement strand
GTATTTTGAGTTAATAAATCCCCAGTATGGAACTCCCTTTGCCTTCTGGATCCCTTTCCCTCACTAGAGGTAGTTTACGGGGCAAGGCTCGCACTCTGTCCCGTAACAAGGGGTTAATGTGGGGGTTATGGGGTTGTGTGTATGAGTAGGAGGGGGTGATGGGCAGCACTGGCCATCACCATCGTTACTGGCGGGGTTTTCGGGAGGTATAAAAAAGAGCGGAGTTTAACAACTTGCAGTTGGGGGAGGCCGGCATGCACCTTATGCTGGCACTGGAGGGGGATGCTCTAAAGGTCCTGCTGGACCAGCCGTGGGAGAGGCTGCGGGGGTTTGACCAGCTGATGGCGACGCTCAGGCAGAGGTTCAGGCGGCCGGGAGGAGGAGGCGCGAGCCCAGCTCGGCGAGATGCGACGGATAGCAGACGAAACGTGGGGTCGACTGGGAGACACCGAAGGGCTCCGTGTCGAGTGCATGGTCGAGGAGGTCGGCTGTCGAGCCCTGGGGCGCTGCCGGAGACACAAGAATCCGAAACCACCAGGCTGGGAGGAAACGACGGTGCGCCTCTCCACGGTAATGGGCAGTGATGAGAGGGAAGCAGCGGCTGATGCTCACTGTGCAGGGGGTCGAAGTCGAGCACGAGGTGTGGCTGGCGGAGGTGACGGAGGAATGCATCCTCGGCCTGGACGTGCTGGCCAAGCTAGGAGCCATGGTGGACACCAGGGCGGGCCGGCTGTGTGTGGCCACTCCAGGTTAAACGGCGCCGGCATGCAGGGGCAGCGACGTGGCCACGGGAGTGGAGAAAGAAAGGAAACGAACGTTGCAACCGTCCGACGAGACACGCCGGGCTCGAGTGGAACGTAGACCTGTTCGCAGCATGGGATGAGGAGTGCACACGAACCGGTCTCATGCCGCACAAGATTAACACGGGCAGTGCAGCACCGATCCGTCTGTGGCCACACCGGCTCTCCCTTGACAAGCAGCAGGCGGCGGTTTACCTCCCTGGACTTGCGGAGTGCGTACTGGCAGGTCGAAATAGCCGCCGACGCAAAGCCGAAGACGGCATTTACCATTGGGCCTACGGCATTTTAATCTATGTCTTTCAGGCTTTATAACAGCCCAGCCACCTTTGAACGGCAGATGGAGCGCATTCTGCGGCAGATACCACGCACAAAATGCCTAGTGTATTTGGGCGACCTGCTGGTGCACGCTCGCACGTTCAGGGAGGCGGAGGCAAATTAGGGCAAGATGCTTGGGGCTATTCATGTGGCGGGGCTAAAACTCAAAGTGTGCGTTCTTCTGCCAGCGAGTGTCCTTCTTGGGGCACATAGTTAGCGGGGAGGGGGTGGCAACAGACCCTGAGAAGGTCACAGCAGTGCGCGAGTGGCCGACGGCGAGGAGTGTAAAGGACGTGCGGAGCTTTTTAGGGCTCGTCTTCTATTACAGGCGCTTCATGCGTGACTTCGCTACTATTGCGAGGCCGCTGCAACGGCTAACGGACAAGGGGGCCGCATTCCGGTGTACCAGGGAGTGCGAGGACGTGTTTGCTAAATTGCGGGATGCGTTGGGGTGCGCGCCGGTGCTGACGTGTCTGGACGTACAGAGACCCTTCATGATAGACACCAACGCGAGCAACGAGGGCATTGGGGCAGTGCTGTTTACTACCCCTCCCAGAAAAAGGGGAGGAGTCCCAAGCTGGACATACACTGGTGGGGCCCGGCCTGCGTGCTGCAGCAGGTGGGGGAGGTTGTCTACCGGGTGCGGGTGGAGGGTTGCCGCAAAGCGGTGGTTGTCCACCAGGACAGACTGGCCGCGTACCACCCAAAGGACTCTGGGGGGTCCGCCAACGAGGGGGCTGATGGACTGAGGGAGGTGAGTGACTCTGGGGAGGGTACGGACTCTGGGCCTGGCTGTGAACAGTTGGGGGGATCGGGAAGGACCCGGAGGGAGCGCCGGGCCCCAGCTCACCTCCAAGACTTTTTGGTGGGGTCCGTAATGGCTGAGGACGGCTCACTGCTCAGCAGGGGGCTGTGTGGCGATCTGGGCCTAGAAGGGGTTCATGTGGGTGTTATGGGGTGATGTGTGTGTGTGGGAGGGGGTGATGGGCTTCACTGGCCATCACCATGGTTACTGGCGGGTTTTCCGGGGAGGGTATAAAAAAGACGGGGCGGGAAAAGTAGGGGGATTGAGAGTAGGTGAATCGGTTTGTGCAGTGGTGTTGGCTGTTTTCTTAAAATAAAAGAAAGAAAAATGGAATTCCTTGTCCCGGTATCTCCTGACTCGACCATTCGTCACAATATTGTCTTTCTTTCCGTACATACAACAGCAGCAAATTTTATAATACTTCCTTTTCTGCTGTTCAGTATGTTCACATTAAACAGAATTTCCCTGCTTGTTTTAGAAGCACAGCTTTGTTAGAGATTGTCAGGCTTTAGAGAAACTCTTAGCTGCCGTTTTGACATCTGTCGTCTAATGCATTTGAAGTCACAGGAGTCCAACAAGACAGGCTCCCACTGGTTGTCCTCACACATGTCAGTCCTTTAGTTAATGCTAATTGAAGAAATAAAGGGATTAGTTGTGCTTCTCTAAAAAGTCAAAATAATTGTCGCTCCATAAAAGTAGATTAATGGCTTAGACGTCTAGGTGCTCCAATTTTTTTATATATTTTTCACAACGACACATTCAGACAGCAGCTGAACTCAGTCGAAATGTCTCTCATTTGTGTGAATGAGCTCGTTTTCTTTCGAGTTTAGCTTTGATGGTTGGTGTTAATGAAATGTTTAGAGGGTTTTTTGCATTCAATGTTATTTGAGGGCAGTAAAGGGCTTAAGGGTGCACTATTTTCTGCTTGTTAGTGTGACATCAGCATGGTGACCTAGTGGCAAATGTCCAGGGGTAAAATAATGTCCACTCTAATAGATGTAAAGGGCCTTGTGATTTTAGAGCATTTCTGTTACTTGCTGTGACAGACAACTGTCAAAAATACATTGAGTACAACCTGGCCTGTATGGATGCTTTACTACTCTCTAAGTCTTTCTTACTGATGTTATATTACTTCATCATTTATAATTTATTTCATCTGGTCCATTAAATTGCTACTGCACGGCTTATCTAGTTTTATCTAGTTCGGTATCTGAAACCAGATTATTATAGCAGTCTATGTATATGAATGCAGTGTAATTAAAGTCCCTGTTGGTGTAATGGTCAGATGACCCATGTAATATGGACAAAAATAATGGGATGCCTCATCCCCACTGAAACCAGCTGAGACAGGAGCATAAAAAAACAACAAACTTTCAGAATAACTGTACTAACCCATAAAAAAATAATTACTGGGGTTAATTAAATCAACGATAATGCGTTACAGCCCTATTAATGAGACATCTATACACAACACGATCTCAGGAGTGTTTGTACAGCCATCACAAAACACAATTTAATCAAAATACACGCTCCGATCATCTCTTTCTCGTTCTAGGATAACGCTGTACTACCGTAAGGATTTTCATGGGCACTGCATTAAATCACCAGGATCTGTGCTAACTGGTGACTCTTATGGTTAGGTTAGGTTAGGTTAGGGTAAGGTTAGGGTTAGGTTTAGGGTAAGTTTAAGGTAAAGGTTAGGTTTAGGGTTAGGCTTTGTCCCAGCACAGAAAAAGCCCTAAATTGTGATCGGAGCACATATTTTGATTAAATTGTGTTTCGTGATGGGTGCACGAAAACTCGTGAGACCGTGTTCCTATACAACAGAAAATGTTATTGGCAGTTTCCTTTATTCTGCCAAAGAAAAGGTAGCAAAACAGCAAATGACACCCAGTCAGTGCGTGGAACCATTAAGCACCTCCTGGGATCACGCCACTATTGTATTAAGATTAGTTGCTCCATCCGCGACTACATTTGCATTCCTCCACCACCAAACACAGAAAAAGTAAGCTATATGGTTACATAGGGTACCGCAATATATGTCTATTAAGGCAACAGATGTCTTCAGGGCTCATCTCACATATAAACAGTTTGCAGTTCTGGTTACGCTCAATATCTTAAAAGTAAAGGAATACTCAAAATGCGGAGAACTATAACATGTTCAGCGTATAGGCATTCATGTTATGTAAAACATACAGTGTGACTCCATACAAGGTCCTAAAGTAAGACAAAAGAGCTCAAAATCTTCCATAATAATGTTTGTTGACCTGACCTTTTTGGTTGCTGTACCCCTTTAACACTGCTTTGCACATGTTAGAGTCCTCTGGGTTCATCTGATGCAACTGATGGTCTCATTAACAATTATTCCACCTGTTTTTCGTGTAATCATGTAAATGGAACAATTTCAGTTTCGGTTGTACACTGCTTATCAATCAGGGGTCAAGTATTTTTTTATTATTATTATTTGAGTCTATTATGTATGGAAGAGTCACCTTATGAGTCTATATGGGAGAGATAGTGTTGTGAACAATGTGACATCACATATATGGTGGATGCAAACACACAACACAGAGAAAAATAAATTTAAAACAAAACAGACAGTAGACTCGTGAACAGACTTCGACACTAAAGCTCAAATCAGTAAATTTGTCAATTTTTGTTGAATAAAAAATGATAAGCCCATGATCGTGGCTACGCACACTTTCAACCATCCTCAACCATAAACGTCGTCTTAAGAGCCCCAGGGATGCATCAGCGTGCAACATGATATTTACAGGCTACTTAATACTCATTATTGTGTGTGTGTATGTGTGTGCGTGTGTGTGTAGATGGAGAAAGCCTTTGTTATCTTTGTTATCGAGTGATGAAAATAGCACCCGGACCCTCTCCAGCATTGTAATTACAGACACTCTGCGACAGCACACTTAAAGAGAAAGAAGACTGTGGATTGGCTGGCACAGTGCCAGGCGCTACATAGTGGAAGACATCACCACCTTTTCCATTAATATCTTTTTCAAATAAAGTATTTTCCTGGGTGGACATGCATCGATGAAAATGACTTACTTCTTTAACATCCTGTCCATTTTTGAATTGTCCTATAATTATGATTTTATCCTGTGATTTTGGTAAAGTATTTTATTCTATTCCTTGCCCTGTTTTGTCCACTTATCTGCCATGAAAATGCAAATTTCCCACTCATAGGGCTAATAAAACTAGTTATAGAAATACTCCTGAATTATGTCTGGCACGATCACTTTTTGTTATATTAATAGTCTTGTAATGAAGTAGTCAATTAAAATGGCTTCAACTGAACTGAGTAATGGGTTATTGTTTTTAATCGAGTAATTGTGCCAGCTCTTGTGGATTAACAGAGTATCTCTTTCCCCCGTCTTCTCCCACAGATCATCGCCTATCAGCCATACGGAAAATCCGTGGACTGGTGGGCTTACGGCGTCCTGCTGTACGAGATGCTGGCTGGTCAGGTACGTCCGCTCCTGCCTCTCTCTTTCTCTTCAGCTTTCGCATGAGGTGCATCACTTTTCTTCTGGTGACTCACCCCAGGTGATGAGTGCAGTTTAGAGCCATGCTGAATGGACATGATTGCAGCCAGTCACGAAGCAGTGTCAGCCTAGATGTCTCAGAGTGCTGCTGGCCAGCCATCTCCAAACTATTACAGAGTTTGACTTTCTAATGAACCCCCAAAACCCTGAGCAAAATATACACCCTTGAAGATAAAAGTTCCCTGATGGGTTCTGGCATGCACATAGGGTTCTATTAAGCATTTTAATTGCTGTTGGGATTGGCAATTATATGGATCTTACATGGATTCCCTCATCTCCTTTCCAAAAATAGGGAAAAAAAGGTATACTCCAGTATATTTAATAATGGGATTAAAACTGATTACAGCACTTGGACCAAATTATTCATCTGAAAATGTATTTGAATTTTATATTTATTCAATATTCAGAATTTTGAGGCATCTGCTAGTCTAATGTTGTTTGTACCAATCACTACTAATGGTATCAATAGTGACTGAGCTTTATAATAAAAATAATATTAATAATACTAATAATACTATTATTATTATTAGTAGTAGTAGTAGTAGTAGTAGTAGCATTCAACCTGTTTTTTTGCACTCACTTCTCCTCCCAGATCATGTGAGTAATAGGAAAAGTGTAAAGAAAAGTTCTGAATGTGCTTTAGATCTCACCCTGTTATGGTTAAAAACCCTTGTCAATCAGAGCTGGAGTGATATTAATTTCAAAATGTGTTTTTTATTGTCGAGTCACCTGTGTAATATATGGGTGAGTCGCCTTATGAGCCAATATGGAAGAGATAGTTGTAAACATTGTGACATCACAAATGCAGAAAAACTTGGAGCAAAACACACAGCGGAATCAAAAACAGACTTCAAGACACTAAAGCTAAAAGAAAGATGTGTGTCAGTGTTTGTTGAATTAAAAATGATCTGCCTTTGACCGTGGCTACATGTACTTTCACCCATCCTCATCCCTTAACGGCTTGTTAAGAGCCGGTGAGTTGTGAAGAGAGAACTATATTTGTTTATATAAGGGAAATATACCCATATATTACCCTACATGTCATGCATGTTTAATTCTGGTCAAAAATACATGGCCTAGTTGGCTATAGCAGTGTTTGCTGAGATTTAATAGTGCTTGAAAAAGCTCTGCCATGTGGCCAGCCACAGCTGAGAGGTTGTATTTTGGATTGTTATTTTATTTCTGGCATCAGATAAATATTGTCAGCAGTGTAGGCGTATACACTTCAGTAAAGCAGGATCATAAACTCAAGTCAAGTAGATTTATAGTAATTTCAGGCCAGATAGACATTACACAGTGGAATTAAACACTGTTCCTCCAGGAAAACAGAAACAACACAAAACAATGCAAGACAGGACAAAATACAGAGATAAAATAAAGAGAGCTGGAGAGAGAGTGCAAGAAAACACTAGTGACTATACAAAAGTAGAGGACAACTATTAGTGCAGGTGATGTTTGAATGAATACAAAGTTTTACCAGAGTTTAAACCCAGGATCCAGGTATTATTTAACCCTTTCACCTGTAAACACCTGACAAATAGCAGGTCACAATTTAAAAATCAAATCTTTTTATTCTCCACCAAAATATCATGCAGACCCATGGTCTACCCTAACACAGGTCTGTAGGTTTGTTCAATGAGGAGCTTGGTTTAGGTGGAATTTTGTTATTGGTATGGACATAGATTAAGGAATGCCTATAATAGATTCATGGCATGTTCTGTGTGTCTGTGTCCGACTGCACTCTTTATGCCCTTTCTCTCCCTCCGTCATTCGCTCTCATCAGTTTGTCTGAAGATGAGTCATTCCCCTATTTTTCACCCCTATTTTTCACCTGGTATGTACTAGCATTCTAATCTCAGCCAGCAAAGGAATGGAGAGGGCATTACAGCCATTCGCTTTACAGATTAACTTAACTGCAACACACTTCTTTTTGGACTAATTAGTAAATTCTGAATATATGTTGTGAGTGCAGTAGAGTGTGTAGAGCAGTTTTTCTATGTGCTGTATTCCAACTTCACTCCTGTGTGTAGAAATTTATCCTCAGTGGTTCAGTGTTCCTGTTGAACTCGGACCTCAAAGCTCCAAAAACTTTACCAGTTTCTTCAGGGTGAAGTTTTAATCAAGTTTGGTGATACATCATATACAACCTGGAACATGTCTGATGGTTCTGCAAGGACACAAAACTTCAGAACTTTAACACACATTTCTCACAGTTTCTAGATTTAATGCGTAAATAGTAAGAAAGTAATTACAAATAGTGAATGGTTTCAGTCTTTGTCCATTTCTAGGAGAAACCAAAGAGTCTCTCAAGAGGAAAATGTTCCATGTTGCATCATTGAAGTAGTTATCAGTTATGGACTTTATAAAAAAAATGGCTTGATTTGTGTAAAAAGCATTATGTCCTTAGAGCATTATGTTTCTCCAAGTATATTAATGAACTTAAAAACTATTCCCACCAACTATGGGATTGTTTTACTTATTGATTACTGCATCACTAATCATTCATTTTCATGTCTGTATAAAAAGCCTACTCCAGTTGTGTAGTCCAATAATCTTTAAAGTGCCTTGTTTATAAACAAACTGAAAAATATCTTTTAATACTGCCTCAAAACCTATAAATTCTGAGTTAATTGTTAAATAGACTGAACTACTGTTCAGAACTGTAGCATTTCAGGGTGTGGTTGGACTTGAAATTGTGTTTAATTGCATCATGCATAATTAAGTTTTTTCTCTTGTATACAAATAAGTATCACAAGTAATAATTCTTAAGAAGTTATAAACTGAAATGTAATTTAAGAATCTGAAATACAGTAATGTGTTACAGTAATTACATTACTCGGTAGCACATTGCGTTTTATTGCACAAAATATAACAAAATTCATCCTGGAATGATGTTTAAAGATAAGAGAGTGTATCTGTGTATACGAGCATTCTTAATCTGCTTTCAGGGATCATTAATTTCCTGAAAAGTCTCCACTCCTTGCTGGCTTGGGGGCAAAAAGTGAGAACCTAATAAGCAAATGAAGTCTGCGTCATTACATGAAGCCTGAAATGAAGGGCCAATGTGTTGTCCTTGATCTTATCTCTCATACAGGCAATGTCACCTTCGAAAAGTTAAACCCTTCTTTTACCAACACAATGCAGAGACTTTATGTCTCCTGTATCACTTCAATGCATTATTCAAAAGGCTGGGCTCTGTATAAAAACATAAACCTCATGTTTTGTTTTCTTACTATTAATTGCCAGATAACTTTGTGTATCTTAAGATGAATTAATATCCCAGGTGGTTCCTTGATGATGTCTAGTGCTGAAGTGTTAAATGTACCAAAAAGTAAACTAAACTAAAAAATTCCGGAAAGGCTGCTTGTGGTGTTCATGGTGTTTGCAAAACACTCTTCCCCTCTCAAAATTCATAAGGCACTTCAATAAGTGAAGAAACTTTTATTTTCCTATCAATGTTCATCTGATTTGTGCTCAAAATAGTTCTATATTGTATTTACTTTATATATACAGCTCTGGAGAAAATAAGAAACCATTGCAAAAACATTCAGTTTCTCAGGTTTGATCTTATATGATGATGTGTTTGCAGAAATTGAGTAATTCAAAGAAAATAAATCTCTTGTTCACTCTTAAACAAAATAGCAATTAATACCTTTGACAAACATCTAGTAGTGTTTTACCATCCATTGCGAGAGGAGAGTGTTAATTACAGCAGTGTTTTTAACCTTTTCTTATTAAATAAAATGTGATTCAGGTAATCACTTATTAGTCCCTCATAAAGCAGAATGAGGAGCTTGTGTAGGAATTTAATAGTCACTGTCATGGAATAGTTGTCACTCATAGAGATGCTGATTTATAAATGAATTGCTGGGCTCTCTTATTTTTACATATATATATATATATATATATGTTAGATAAATTGAAAAATTATATATTTATAATATATATATATATATAAGACAAATTTGTCCCTGGAGTTGCAGTGTATATAAAGGCTTTTGCTACATGAGGGTTGATTGAACTTCTTAAACTTTTTTAATTGCTTCTTTTTCGACTGTCAGCTCGGTCTTCTCTTCCTAACAAGACCTCTGAGCTTTGTTGAAAAGGAATCGTTATTCGGCCCGTGTGTTTTTGAGAAAAGCGCTCAAAACTGTTGCCGTTACATTCCATTTAATATTTGTTGCCGTGGTTACACACTTGGCTTCACTTGATTCCCGAATCCAATTACCTGAACCGATGAATCTGGTTATGCAACCAGCAGGTTCCCTGCCTCAGCTTCGTGTTTGACACCCCCACCCTGGACGACTTTGCAGTTATGTAAAGTGTTCTTCCCTCTCTCTGGGCTGCTCTGCTATATCCCGTTTGCCAGCTCAGAAAAAAATGTCCTAATGTTTGCCAACAGCCTCCATTTGACGGCGAGGATGAAGACGAGCTGTTCCAGTCCATCATGGAGCACAACGTCTCCTACCCCAAGTCCTTGTCTAAAGAAGCTGTGTCCATCTGCAAGGGGGTGAGTAAAGAAGCTCTTTAACTGATCAAAAACATTATTTATCAACCAAACCGATCACATCATCAAGAAACATTCTCCCCAGCATTCATCTCTACGAAACCCTCTCACTAAAAGAAAATAAGGCTGAAAAAGTTAGTCCTCTAATCAGTCACAGCGTTACTGATTGTGTCCTGTCAACTTCTTTATCAATCACAGTTTGAAAAAATGGTTTTATTTCTTATTTGAGTATTTTTTTACACTAAACTACCAAAACAATTCATTTTGAGTCAAAATTGTGATCATCACGACTATGTAGCACTGTGGTGTTGCCATATACGACACAGTACCAAGCAAAAGTCTTGAGCCAGCATTCATTTCTTTATATTTTGCTTCCAAGTAGGCAGTTTTTCTTGTATTTTTTAATGTAGTCTTAAGGAACAGATCTCCAGGCCTTCAAAGAATTAAATTTTCAGTCCAGTCCCTGAACCTGAACCAGAGGAGTGTTTTTGTTAGTTATGCCACACAATGACCTACGTATGAATCATTCAAGCAGAACAAAGAGCATCAAACTGAAGTTCTGAGCCAGTGAGTAACCAGGAGCAGATGATTCCAGATGATCAGGCGGTGATCAGTATACTGGTGGTGCTGAATGCTGAGTGGTTGGAACTCCTTTATCTTTAGACACTTTCCCTCCTGTCACAGTAAAACATTATATTCCTCTTCATGCAGTTTTGACTGTTTTTTGGTAATTTACTGTTTCATACATATTATGAATTTTTTTGGAGTCTGAAAAACAAACAGTTTATTAATTTTGACTGAAATTTAAATGAATGAAAGTGTGGTCTCTGACTTTTCTACAGTATTTTGATCAAAGGGTTTACATAGTTGATTCTAATGCAAATTGAATTTAGTCCTGAACTAATTTTATCCCCTGGTCCGAAATTATTCCTTCCCTGCACATTTCAAGGTTTTTCCCTGCTCTAACACATCTTCAGTTTCATCTCATTAGCAAGCTCCTTGTGAGGTTCGGTTAAAACGGGCTGAGTGCATTTCAGAGAAATGTCAGTTTTAGTAGACTCTGAAAACTTTTCCTCCCTCACTTCTCCGTTTTCTCCACGCCTACGTTTTGTTATAGCTGATGACCAAACACCCCTCTAAGAGGCTGGGATGTGGTCCAGAAGGAGAGAGAGACATTAAGGAACAGGCCTTCTTCCGTAGAATTGACTGGGACCGATTGGCCAACAGAGAGATCCAGCCTCCGTTCAAACCCAAAGTGGTAAGTGTGTGTGTGTGTGTGTGTGTGTGTGTGTGTGTATGTGTGTGTGTGTGTGTGTGTGTGT
>JBBKCR010000027.1:1297098-1326546 GCA_037577295.1 Ladigesia roloffi | reverse complement strand
TGACCTCTGCCATCATTTTAAGTGGGAGAACTTGCACAATCGGTGGCTGACTAAATACTTTTTTTCCCCACTGTATACAGTAACCCCCGCTTGTACGCAGCTCAGCAGCTTCTATCTCCCATCTCTTTTTTTTGGGAACTGAGCTAATAATAAAAAAAAACAGCACTAACTCGGAAACTACAAATATCCTCCGCCTATTTTGTCATGTCTTGCCCTCATCCAACACAGCCCCTCGTCCTTGTGCTGGTTGTTTATGTTTAAGCGCAGCAGCCAGCAAAGCAATCAGATGCACCTGAATGGAATGAGATTAGACATAAATAACCAGCACAAGGACGAGGGGATGTGCTTACTATAGAAAAAAATATATATATACTGAAAAAGAATATTAAATATTAATGTAAATCCAGCTATATTTCCATATGAAAAATAACCATACATAGTTTGGTACTTTCCAGAGAACACAAAGAAAGTTTGACTTGGGATGGAGTAATACTCCTGTACTCACAGGCAGGAGGTTTGAAAGTCAATCTAAGAATGCTGTTTATTTCTCCTTGCTGCTGATTGGCTGCTGCCCTTTGATTCATCCCTCATAGCTGTAGTCATGGAGCTTCATGAGTGTACTTGTGTTTTTCATTTCGTTTTTCTTAAAGCCCTGTATTTTTATTAATATAATTGAAATTAATTCATTACTGAATTTACCTGCCTATACCAAAATAATAACTTACTAAAGAAACTGCCAGTGCATGAATTACAATACAGCCTAAACAGGGGTAATATCAGTATTTTACATTCTAGCACTGTGGAGGGCAGTATACAGTTTACAGTACGAATATGGACTTACCTTTACACTTTTTTAAGGTTAATGTATGAAGCTGAGTTTAAAGTATTTTGAAACATTTTTTACCGCATCAAAAAATTCTGTTTTTCACTATACAAGGCTCTTGGAAAGTATTGCAGAGCTTTACTGTATCTTGAGACCTTGAAATGTCCTCCAAAACACTGTATAAATGTTTAATTATACAAACACAAACTTGTTGGCTTAAAGCAGTACTAGGAGTTTTCTGGATGTGTGGAGGGTGTCCTCTCTGGATCTGCCTATCTACATCTTCTTTGAGTCTGTTGTTCTACAATAGGCACATTCCTACTATTTTAGCCACGGTTTACAGACCACCCAAAATAAGTCGTTTTAGATTAATTTTAAAACTTTTTTTAACTTCTTTCTGTGATATATTGCCTATTGTCATATTAGTGGGTAATTTCAGCATGAATATGGACATTGTTAAGAACTCTATTTTTATGGATTTGCATCCTATATTGGCAGTATTGGCTTGGAGCAGTACATTGATTTTCCCCACACATACAAAAGTACATATTCTTGATCTCATTTTTTTGACTGGTGTAATCCCCCTCAAGTGTGCTGTATCTGATTTGCATAAATTGGACAATGAGATTATATCCTTTACGGTTATCGTAACACTATCCAAAACAATACAATATCACTCTATTTATTTTTCTAATTTCAAGAATATTCACTTACCTACTTTTTGCAGTTGAATCAATAATCTTGCATTTAAAGATCTAATCACAACCAATGAGCTGGCACCCTTGTCACAAGTGAGGTTCCCCAAGGCTCTGTTTTGGGACCTCTTTAATTTATTATTAATCTCCTTCAACTTGGCAATATCTTCAGAAGATCTAGTATCAAGTTTCTTTGCTAGGCAGATGACAACCAGCTATATTTATCCACCAAGCCAAATTCTGCTCTTCCTCCCATCACCCTTTCTAAATAAAAAATCAAAAACTTGGTTCTCTGTTACTTTTCTTAAACTTAACAATGATAAAACAGAGATTCTTCTTGTTGGAACTAAATATATACTCAACAAATTGATTTTCCTCGATAATACACAAAATGAATAAATATGTATTGCCTTGTTGAAAAAGACATTGAGAATTATACTGAAGTATTTCCTTGTCAGTCTAAATGTTATAAAGCTGTTTGCCATATTAACCTGCCCAAGTGAGTAAGTTCTTAATAGGCTTGTACTTTCTGGCACCAAAAGTAAAAAGGAAGGTGTGTGTGGTAAAAAAGGAACTTTTGGGGACCCAAAAGTGAATTCCTAGAAGCCCCAAACTCTTCACTGCCTTTGTCTTCGTCTGCCTCAAAGCTCTATAACTCTTCGGAAGGCTGCAATGGTGCTCCTACATCTTTGTTCGAATCTTCATCCCTTGACATTGCCATGGTAATAGATGTCAGGGTGAGCAGGATTTAAAGAGCATTTCTGATGAAGATCCATGATGAAGGGCTGTCTCCTGTCATTTTGGAGGAGAAGGATTTTTGCACACATCTTCTAAAACCCATCTAAGTGTGGATGTATAGAGGAGTGCGATCATTTCAATAGATTTTGCAATCACATACAGAACCAAAATGAATCTCTGGATGAAGGCAGAACAAGAGCACATGCACATTAGTTTCTGTGAGAATGGACCTGCCTCGATCGCACAGTCTGTAAGTATGAGGACACTAGCCCAAGGTATGCTTTAAACACAACAGGAGCATAAATCTCTTGGATTATGATCCAAGAATTTCAGTTCAATTTATATTCAGTTTATAATTATGAAATCAAATTTGGCTTTAATTATTCTGGAGTGATTAAGAACTCATCCTGAGCCATATAACCGTCAATAGATTCAGTCCCTAAACCCAGTAAATTCAAACCATAATGTTTGAGACTCTCTATGGTCATGAATCTTCAGACCCAAATGGTGTCTTATGTCTTGCAGTCCCCCTCAAAGCCCATGTGAGATATCACCAATGTGCAGACCTTCAAGGCAAGAACCTTGAGGGTGTTCAGTTTGAATGTCTGCATTTGGAAGACTCTGCATGTGCCACCAGTCAAGTAGAGCTTTGTTGTCATGGTGGATATATATCTTACAGCTTGTCACATTAATGGGTAATTATCGAATCATATACTTAATTTCGACAAATGTTTTATCATATACTAATGGAGTTTTTTTTAAATCTTTTAATTTTGAAAGTTTGTTTCTTTCTTGAGTTTCTGGGTGTGCTGAGCATGCAGCTCTACATCTCGACTGGTTTTCATGGGGGTCAAATGCCCTATCAATTTTGTCCACATTATATGGATAATAGTAATGGGACGCTTGATCATTACACAAAACATGGACTTTAATGCCCCAGATGCATAGACTTTCATATAGAGTTGGTCCACCTTTGCAGCTGCTATAATGGTTCCACCCCCCCCTCCACCATCCGTCCCCCCCACCCCCATGCCAAACTGCTGCTTTTGCCCCACAGTGCCAAATCACTTTAGTTGAAAACCTTGTGATTAAATATGTGTGTGTGTGTTTATACTGTTATACTGTTTGAACTAACAAATGCAAATCTGAATATCTGTACTTCTGTGGCACTGCTCTCAGAGTCTCTGCTCTTATCGCTGCAGGCTGTGTGGGCAGGCTGAGATTGCAGTTTGTCAGCAGGTTTCCGTGTTTAATATCAGTCATTTTGTTCTTAGGGCCGAATTTCCCTGCGTCATGCTTTGTGCTTCTGTTTGTGTGTTATAATCGGTGGTGTGCTTTTGTGTTTGAAAGGTTATAATTTAGTGTATTCTCTCCCTCTCTCTCTCTCTCTCTCTCGCTTTTTCTCTCTCTCTCAAATAGGAGAGGAGACAGGCCGCTGCTTCACTATAGAGTATATCATGCCAATGAGTGTCCAGCTGACGAGTGAATCTACAGTCAGTGTTCTGAGTAAGTCATTCCCTAATTATAATGATAATGTTCAGTTTTGACCGCCAGGCCATGATCATGCTACACAGCCCTGGAAAAACTTTTTCTGGATATATAGTGATGTTAAGAGCAAAGTGTGTGCATGTATGTGTGCATGTATGATATTGAATACCATCAGTAACTGAATCAGGAGTGAATCTGCTGGAATACAGACCATAGAAAAGCTGCTGTACACACACTACTGCCCTCACAACACATATGGCGGCGATTCTTAATTTTTACACAACTCACGCTGCAATCGTTCAGAAAAGAATAGCAACCTGTGCATTTTACACACACTGCCGCAAACTGTACAAATAGTGAACAGACAAAAGGGGGAAATGGTCTCATGTTCTTCCATGGCTGCGTATCATTGCTAGTTAGATCTGCAGTGGTGCTGCAATCATGTGTTGCTGATTAATTGATGTGGTGGCTGGTCTGTACTCCCTGGTCTCCCTGGAGCAACTTGGGTTAAGTGGTGGTCTGCTGAAGGTAGTATTCTAACCCACGACCTCTTGGTCCAGAGGCAAGTATCCTACCCTCTAGACTGCTGCCGCCACCCCAAAAGGGACAGAAATGTGTTACATGAAATGACATTAAGTATGTTGCATGATTTCTGGGAGATGGCTTTAAAATATATTGTTTTAATATTTTGGGAAAAAAAATAAATTCACTATGAAGAGGTACGTGCAGGGCCCTGTAAGGCGAGGCAGTCCGCAAATCAAATGTACTGTTTCAGATTTAAGACTATTTTACCATTATCCACATATAAAACCTCAGAATATGTGTGTAAATGTTCACTTCATTGTCACAATGTTCAAGTACTACATAGTGAGATGACATAACCCACAGTAACAATACTCAATAGCCATCTAGTCTAAAGTGTAGACAGAGGGCATTAGAAATAAGACACAAGACAGTATAAAAATAAATAATCCAATTGTACTTAGTATGTATGAAGATGTACAACTAAAGAAGCTTTCTGTGCATAAACATTTGCAGAGCAAGGTCACCACACCAGTAGTGTATTGCACATATAACAGGAAAAGTAATAGAGTTAAATAAAGGAATAGTGTTGTGTGTAAAAAAAAACTGTATCTGAAACGTGTGGAAATGAAAAGAGATCGAGGCCGTTTAAAGTATATTTTACAGGGAAGGACATTAGTAGCATCTGAGCATATAATGCATTCACAGCAGCATCTGTGTATTGCTAAACACAGGTGCAGCACCTGTACAGTCATTTGGCAACATGTTCAATTTCAGGAATTTTTATTGAGTATATAGAGATCCAAGCCTTACACAATGGGATGAAATCTCGACCTCCTGGACCATCAGTGTAAACTATTGAACAATCTGAAATGGAAATGGATACTTCCTTCCTCTCTGACGGCAAAAAAGTAAACAATAAAAAACTTGTTGGAACTAAATATATACTCAACAAATTGATTTTCCTCGATAATACACAAAATGAATATATATGTATTGCCTTGTTTAAAAAGACATTGAGAATTATACTGAAGTTGGTAGCATTTCCTTGTCAGTCTAAATGTTATAAAGCTGTTTGCCATATTAACCTGCCCAAGTGAGTAAGTTCTTAATAGGCTTGTACTCTCTGGCACCAAAAGTAAAAAGCCACAAGGTGTGTGTGGTAAAAAAGGAACTTTTGGGGACCCAAAAGTGAATTCCTAGAAGCCCCAAACTCTTGAACAGTCTGAAATGGAAATGGATACTTCCTTCCTCTCTGATGGCAAAAAAGTAAACAATAAAAAAGAATAAGCAGTGGATTTTGTCCTTCCCAATGTTGTGTGCTCTACCAAAGCAGAGGTTGGGGTTAGGTGTTCTGTGGGGAGGGCAGAATCACACTGACGACTATCTTAGCTGCTCTCTCAAGCCACTGCAGGGTGTTGTGGATGGAGGAGGTGCAGCCCCCAAACCAGACTGTGATGCAGTTGGTCGGGACCATTTCAGTGGTGCCCTGTAGAATGTAGTGAGAATGGATAATGGTGGGTGTTTAGCGGTGGTGCTGTTAGACCCTCTCGATGATGGGAACGTTAATGGAGTGTGGTCAATACATGAGTTCCTAAAGTCTTTACTTCCGGCGTATTTAGGGCCTAGACCACTGAGTGACTAGGAACACTTTGAACTCAGTTCTGCATCTGGTTGGAAACCAGTGCAAGGACATGAGGATTGGGGTTTTTCTCTAGTAGCAGCACTTTGAATAAGCCACAGGTTTCTAAGGGTCTTTTTGGGGAGACCAATGAAAAGAACATTATAGGAATTAGCACAATTTAAAAGCATGGAAAATTTTCTCCAAATATTGCCTACATATATAAAACCTCTTACTATACCTATATTTTACATATGCCAGAATGCTGACTTAAAACTTCATTGTGATAAATGAGACTAAGATTTGCTTTCTTGATTACACCAAGTTTTTGAGACAGAAAGTATTATCGGCATAGCTATAATAAACTACTTGATACTCTTGGAGTATTTGGGATGAGAGGAAGCATGTATAGGTAAACACCAGGTGCCCAAGAATGGATCTTTGTGGGACTCCATGCAGCGTTGTGGTATTAACTGATTTGTAAGTGTCTATGGAGACAAAATAATGCCATTTAGGTATATCATTAAACATCTGAGGACTGTCCAACACAATTTTCAAACCTTTCCAACAGCATTTTATGATGGGTCTTGCCAAAAGCTGCTCTGAGATCCAGGATCATCAAGACCAATGTAATTTATTACCTTTATCAGTAATTCTGTAATATGATTTGAGAGAAGCCTGATTCAGGGATTTACTGGTTTGATTGAAAAATAAGTGTTACATGTGTAGGAGTCCATGTGTAGGAGTCCAGATTACTTAATGATGCTAGAAACATACAATTAATGTGAAGCCTTGTTTTTCTCCATTTACACAAGGTGTTTCTGCATTGTCTGTTTGGTTTTGCCACCACTATATTATTATAGCCATCACAGGTGCTGTAGTATGAGAGACCCTGGACAACAGAGTTTAACTGATTAACAGTCTGCTCTGAACTTTGTTTATGTCTCTATAGATTTTATTGGCTGTATGAACAAAAGTATTGGAACGGAGCAGTTTTTCAGGGTTTGGGCCCCTCACGTCCAGTGAAAGACAATATTAATGCTTCAGCAGAACACCAGGCTTCCAGCTCTGTGAACGCAGTTTCTGTTCCGGCATGCCTGTGTCTCAGAGCACAAAACAAGCTCCATAAGGATGGTTGGATGGGCTTGGTGAGGAAGAACTTGACCAGCCACACAGAGTCCTGACCTAAACCCCATCCAAAAAGCCTGGGGATGAACTGGAACAGAGATTGTGAGCCAGGCCCTCTGGTCCAATGTCAGTGCCTGACCTCATAAATCATCTACAGAATAAATGAGTACAAAGTAAATTGGAAGCTGTTCTAGTAGCAAAGGGGGTCCAACTCCATATTACATTCTATGAATCTGAATCCAATTTCATCAAAATCTCTGTTAGTGGAATGGTCAGGCGTCCCAATACTTTTTACCATATAGTGTATACTGTGGTCATAACTGCTTTACAGACTACAAAATACAAAGAAATTAAATAAGGATTAGAGAACAAAAATGAAACAATGATTAAAACATGAAGAAAAATGAAAACTAAGGATTATAATATGCTGTTGCAGGATAAAAATGCAGTGGAGATAATAATGTGCTATGTGTGGTAGCACTCTGAGTGGTATTTTTAGCCACGATTTGAACATGGCAAGACTCTTCAACGGTCTACTGTAAACTGACTCCATTTTAAGGCCGCACGCTGCTTCTCGCTAGTTTTCGTTCATTTTTACCCAAACCAGAACTTAACTGTGTGCACTTTTAACGGCTTTATGGAGGTTTTAAGGTAGAATGGAGCCCAGTGAGCTCGCCAGTAAAAGTCTTGTTATGTAGCGCCCTCTAACGGCCTTTATTTTAAGTGCATCACATTTAGAAATGGTTGGATATTTCGCATCTAGCCAACTAATCATTTTCTAAAATATTCTATTTACAACAGACCACTGAACGTATATACTATTTATTATATAGTTACACCTACCAAGTACCCATAATATAGACAAACATTATTATCATTTATTATCATTTATGTTTCAAATATTATTATGCTTTTGCACAGTGAAGGGAAAACTAACGAGAATGAATACAAATCCACACACCTATACAGAGTAGGTAATGTACCCGGATTTATTACATATGTTTCAGACTTAAAAGTTTAAATGAAAAGATTAATCTCCATCCCTTTGGAGTGGTTTCTTTGGTGCAACCTTGTCTAATCAACAGCTGTAATACAGCAGCACAGCAGAGCAATTCTCACAGTGCGAGACATCTGTCTGTATTACACTCCCTCAGCCAGACTGCAGAATAAAGCCTCCTCAGCCCAGCAGTGATTTCAATCTCGAGCTCTGCATCCTTCATTTTCTCCTCTGTTGCTGGAAAGCAGGATATTGGTGTGTGCTGCACAAAATGATTATCCATGATACAAATGTGAGAATACCAAATAATACCTATAAGAAAAGGATTTCTATTCAAAATGAAAAACAGTGCTCTACCAGCCAAAAATACAAACAACAGGGGTATGCAGGGCTGTAAATGAGATATAGTATCTGAAGCATAAAACATTAACTGAAACAGGTGTAATATCAGAGGCTCTGATGTTTAAGGGCTGAATCGTATTTCACTGGTATATTCTCCACAGCACAATTTCAGGGAGGCACAACTTCATTTCTTCTGAAATAATGTTTATAGCTGCATTGTTTTCTACCACCTTCAGGGTTGGGGGTTTAAATCTGGGTCCTGGGTGTGTGTGTGTGCATGTGTGTGTGGGTTTGGGTGTGTGTGGGTGTGAAGTGTACATGTTCTTCTCATGGTGGTGTGGGTTTCCTCCAGGATCTCTGGGTTTCTCCCACAGTCCAAAGACACGTCAGGTTGTGGGAATCCTACGTTTGAGTGTGTGAGTGAATGGTGTGTGTGTGTGTGTGTGTGTGTGTGTGTTTGTCTGTCCAAGGTGAGTCCCTGTCTCGCTCCTGTAGACCCTAGGATTGGCTCCAGATACCCTAGTAAGAATTAAGCAGTTACAAAACGTAAAAGAACAAATGAATGAATACATATTGTTTTTCTATTTCAGAAATGATTCGCTCCGCCACTCCCTTCCCACTGGTCAGCCTTTTCTTCATGTTCATCGGATTTGTGCTCAATAATATTGGACACATCCGCCCCCACCGCACCATACTGGCCTTCGTTTCAGGGATATTCTTCATCCTGTCAGGTACCACTCCACTTCTCTAAGAGCATCAGAGCGCATCTTCTCCTCGTCCCCCTTCCTTACCACTCCATATATCCATCTTTGTCTTATTCTTAGGTCTTTCTCTGGTGGTGGGACTTGTTCTCTACATCTCCAGCATCAACGATGAGGTGCTGAACAGGACTAAAAGTAATGAAGCCTATTTCAGCTATAAGTATGGCTGGTCCTTTGCCTTCGCTGCCCTCTCCTTCCTGCTGACGGAGGTAAAACTCTGTGTTTTAGGCTTTTGCCTTGTTTGGGTTATTTCTCAGGGTTGGACAGGACAAGTTATTTAAATGGAAAAATTACAGCACAATTGAGGAAAGACTTTTGCTTTTGACCATTGAGAGAACAGTTGTGGCCATTGTTTTAAAAAACTATCATCACAGGCTTAAAATAGTGGCTTTGTTTTAGCCACTACAAATATTCTTGTAATGCAATTCTTCATTAATTTCCATTTTTGCTATTAAATAATCTTATAACTCACCTGGAATTATTTCACACATTGGCACATTGGCTTATTTTGAGAATGTTTCCGTACCATATTTATATCCAATACTATGTTTCTCAGACGTATGTAACTCATAACCATGTCAATGAATTTGTTGTGAAATAAAAAAAAAATCTGAAATTCGATGCAGTTCTGTATCAATTGGTAGATTGTGGTACTTGTCTGACTCGGCAACCAGACATGTAACCACAGAAAAATAAATTTCAATTTTTGAAAACTAGTTCTTCTTTTTGGAAGAAATAGTATAGCAAGTCACTTATTACTAACACGGATTATGGAGAAGACAATAAATGACTGCATTTAACAGACGCATTATGTAAAATTGCATTATTACAATGAATTATACTGTATTGTAAAAGCTAGCCTCCCAGTACAACATGCAGCAGCACACTGACAGAAAAAAGACGTTTAAACTAAATTAACACTACATTTCTGTTTATCTACATCAAACAGACATTGGTCTAGTCTGATTGGCTGGCATTATGTGTACTGAGAGCTGATTGGATGGCATTCCGGCTACTGAAAGCTAATGCCGTCTGTTTGTGAGTGCTAATTGTCTGGCGGCTGTCCGCACTAACTGACGTTATGAATGTCCTCAAATCTCTGCTACAAAGGCCTATAACTGCAGTTAAATTGGGTTTTAATATATAACCGCAGTGCTTAAATAGTTTCAGCTTCTCTTTCCTGAGAAAACCAGTGCATCCATCTGAGTAAAAACGATTACCGGGAGTTACAAACACATCCGTTTCTCCAACAGTGATGAAACCCTAATGTTGCTGTTGAAACTCACTGTAGCCCAAGTCACTTACTGGTCCGAAAACTGCTGTAATATCCTAAAAGTACAACTAAGCCACAGAATATGGCAAAGGAAACGTCCTTCACTTATACGCCACGTTAATGTGTATTCTTCCACCGTGTGCAACAAAACTAGTTCACCCATGTAGTCCGTAATGAAGTGGGAGTGAGCTTTGTAAACTCAAAACATCGGATATTGAGACTCTTGTAACTCGAGGACCCCCTATATTCATTCATGTTAGTGGGTAGCACACCTCCAGGGTTAGGTTATTGAATCCAGGCCCTGGTATTGTGTGCGTGTTTGTGTGTGTGGAATTTGCATGGTCTCCTCGTGATGGTGTGTGCTTCCTCTGGGGTCTCCAGGTTTCTCCTAAAGTTCAAAGACGTGTGTCAGGTGCATTGGGGATTCTGAATTAACCAAAGGTGTGTATTCATGAATGTGTGGCGCTGTTATAGGCTCCGGGTACCCAAGACCCTAGTAAGCACTAAGGAGTTACAGAAAATGAATGAATGAAAATACAACTTTGCACAAAAGCTCCCCATGAAGCAATTCATTTCTGACCTGCTCCTGAGCGCCCACTGGTGTATGTTCACGAGGGAAGAAACAAGATGTGTTTGATTTCTCATTACGTGATTGTCCTCTAAATATGTATTTATTCTGTCATTTCATGTTTTTTCTCTCTGTCCAGAGTGCGGGCGTCATGTCTGTCTATCTGTTCATGAAGCGCTACACGGCGGAGGAAATTTACCAGCCGCACCCGAGCTTCTACAGGCCGCGCCTCAGTAACTGCTCGGACTACTCGGGGCAGTTCCTGCAGCCGGAGGCGTGGGCCCGCGGCCGCAGCCCCTCGGACCTCTCCAGCGAGGCCTCGCTCCAGATGAACGCCAGCTACCCAGCCCTGCTTAAATGCCCCGAGTACGACCAGGTGTCCTCGCCCTGTTGAGGACAGGACAGACTCGGGGGGAACTGTAGGAGGCCTTCAGAGGGGATGAACTGTGGGGTGTGCGGTCGAGACACAGCAGCACTTATTAGAATTCGGCATCTCTTTTGCTCTCTACAAGAGTAAGCTGAAGGAGTGAATGGGACTGTTTTCCTCCGTGCTGATGTTGCTTAACCAGAGAGCTGTAGTGGACTCTGCTCACCAGCAGAGGGCAGAACAGTGTTAGAAAATGACATACATGCTCAACCATAAATGTCAGATTATGTACTATTATACAATTATTTACTTGTATTGTGTAAAGTATGTATATATACAATTATGCTTTTAACAGGGAACACCAGTATAATGAGTTTTTCCTTTTCTGAGTGTAGCTACACGTTGCAGCAATATGGCGTCAGAAGGAGCATCCTCTGGAGACATGCGTGGTATATGTGAGTCACACAAGTCTCTTCTTATCAAGGGTGTTAAGATGCTTGCAGAAGGTAATATTAATTATAATGTGTCATAATAGAAGATAATTAACCGTAATGTTTCTCATCAAGGTAAAAGTAGAAAATGCGAAATATAAGCCTTGTGTGGTGAAGTCTAGTTGTGCTCAATGAAATCCACATCATATACCTCTATAGCAATGCTTCGAAAGCATCCTGTGTGTCATCTTTAAACCAGGGCCATGCAGAGCCACACTTGTTTGGGTACAAGAACCTTTTTATATATATTTACATTTTATATTCACTTCTTTTCGTCAGGCTCATTTTCAAAGGAATCAGTTATTTCTTTTATCCTTCGTAGGTTGTGAATATCATACATTGTGCGATTTACTATAATAAATGTGTTTACTTTGTAATGTCTGCTTTGCAGGTAATTAGTTGCCACTGAATGTAACATGTAAAATGTAGCCTAACCTACTCATTTTTAAATAAAAAATAATAAATGGGGTTTTTTTGGTGAAAGTATGTCAGTACATGTACACTCATTATGCTACTTTGTAGGTCCACCTCAGAGATTCATCACATAATCGTTAACCATTCTATGGACCTTCATCAGTGGTCAGTTTCTCACCTTAGAACCACTGATGTATGACACTCAGTCCAGCAGTGACACCAATATGGACAAAACTGCTGTGCTTCATACATTTATACATTTAACACACATGATCCTGCCAGTGTGTTGCTGTTTTATGAAACAGTCCACCAGTCAAACAGTATCTGGCAAAATAACTGACCACTGGATGAATAAGGAGGATGATAAATGACAAATCGTGCATACGAAAAGACTATAGTATACAGCCATGGAAAAAATGAGAAAATCTCCCTTTCATCTATTCACAGTTAAAAAGTTTGTGGCGGTGTCTGTAAAATCAGGTCGCTATTCTTTTCTGAACCATTGCAGTGTGAGCGGTGTAAAAAATAAGAAATGCCTCCATATGTGTTCTGTGTATGTGTGTGTGTGTGTGTGTGTGAGTGCAGTAGTGTGTGTAGAGCAGCTTTTTCAATTCTGATTCAGATTCAGATAAGATGAATCAGAGACACACATGCATACACTCTGCTCTTAACATCAATATTTTAATTGTTGTAGTTGTAAAATAATGTAAGAATGTTGTGTAGTTATTATTAAGATATTATTAATTCATTATATATCATTATATTAATATAAATAATTTCTAATAACGTTTTTGTTTAGTATTTTGGTAAATAGTGTATAAAACAATAGCGACATACACATAGACGCACTTCCACAAATTATAAATACAAAACAAAAAAAAAATGCTATTTTTTTCCATGGCTGTATAATTGTGCATCCATACATTGGGCATATAACGAAGTGGGTCCTCACAAGGTTGCCAGTTAAGAGAGGTACCTTGCTGAGTTAACTATGTAGGAATGTAGGGGGCGCTCTCTACCAAGAAAAAAAATGGATGCGTATTATTCAAGTCACCAGCGGAGCTTTTTTCCTAATAAATATACTAAATACTGCATCTGCCCATTGCATGACGGGCTGGAGGATGAAATCCAGGGTCCCAGTTTGCATATAACGTGGAGTGTGTGATTAAAGATGCTTCTCAAAGTCAGAGTTAAATACTTGTGATTGCTTTATGTTATACTTCATGTACAATATGACCAATAAGTTTTACAGACATATAAAAATTAATATGTAGCCTCACAGGTCATTTCAAGATAATATTCTGCCCTGGGCTAGAGCTCTTATTTTACAAATACATAGAAATCACGATTGGATAAACAAGAAAATATAATAATAATAATAATAATAATAATAATAATAGTAATTCTCAGTCACATCAACATCATCTAGGTATCTGTTGGAATTAAAATGGCTCCTGACAGGATATTCAGAGCTAGGCTGCCGAGGAGAAAGCCCTAAACCCAAGTTGATACACTAGTGTGTGATGTGACCAGTAGATTTATATGCAATAAATCATACATACACAATAAAGAAGACGACTGTTTACATTATTTACACATAACTTAAGTCTATAGTTTCAACAATTACAAGTAGAATATATAACCATTTCACAGAGAAAATAAATATAAAAAAGGTGTTAAGATTTGTAAAGGGAACATAAAAGCAAGCAGTTTTTTATCCGAAAGAAAAAAACAAATGAATGCATTTGCAACACATCAAACATGCTGACCCACTAAAACAGACCGCCTTCTACACTAAGGCATCTCGGAATAAAAATGCAGATCTGGGATCGGCTCCCTCTGGCCTGTATAATACTGATCCCAGTTCAGCACTGTTGCTCAGAGAAGTGCGATGCATCAAACCACTCAGCTCTAAGGACTGAACAGAAAGCTTAAATTGACTGGTACCCGCCGATTCACAACGAAAAGTTAAAAGGGTGCACGGCATTTATTTCTACTACTGTTCTGTCTGAAAACTTAAGAAATCAGTCCAGCTGACTTAAGACTGCCACATATCGGTAAAATAGCATTCCCACATATACGTCACACTCTTTTCAAGCTTCTTTTTTTTTTTAAACGCTGTGTTACTTCAACAAATGACACAGGCAGAGACTTATTCAGCACCATAGTGAGACAACAGGTCATTTAGAGCAATGATGAAATGACACTATAGGCCTGCAGGACCCGGACCAGAAGGGAGAGCATAGCTCTCAGCCTGGTCATTAAAGGGACACTCCACAGAAAAATGCTGTCATGGCCTGGCGATCAATGAAATCTAGTAGGCTTTAAGTCAAAAGGTCTTATTTTCTATGTTGCTGATGGATGCCTTTAAGTTACCAGTCATATCAGCCTTTTTGAGAGGTGTTCCTTTAATTGCTGGGGATCATCTGAACACCTCTGGCTTTCATGTCTGAAGTCTGTGAAGTGTGAGAGGAATCCCTGGGCGTGTCCTCCGGACTCTCACGAGCGTTGGCCACGTATGCAAACTGACATCCATGCAAGTGCAAAGAGAACATCGGCAGCTGCTTTTTTTCAGCCCTGACACAAGGGGGTAACCACAGAAATAAGGGGAGGAGGGTTAAAAAGGAGAAGATTTGGGGTCACGTAATCTGATGTGACACGGTTTTAGTGTCCCAGGTAAACAACGTTCCAAGGGCTCACATGCTGCAGCTGCTGGAGAGGGTCTTTCAGGACAGGGGGTCGAGGGCAGGGGGTGTCCAGGGCTCTTCCAGGACAGGGTGAGTCTTGGGGTCTTTCGGGACAGGGTGAGTCTTGGGGTATTCCACTACAGGGTGAGTCTTGGGGTCTTCTGAGACAGGGTGAGTCTTGGGGTCTTCCGAGACAGGGTGAGTCTTGGGGTCTTCCGAGACAGGGTGAGTCTTGGGGTCTTCCAGGACAGGGTGAGTCTTGGGGTCTTCCAGGACAGGGTGAGTCTTGGGGTCTTCCGGGACAGGGAGAGTCTTGGGGTCTTCCGGGACAGGATGAGTCCACGTGCTGGAGCTTGGTGCGTCCAGGGAGGCTGGTGACCAGAGGGTGTCTGGACTGCGTTGTGTCCAGGTTGGGGTGCGTCCAGGCCAGGGTGGGGGGGTGTCCAGGACAGGGGGTGTGTGCACATGTGGCGTTCCACTGGCAGCCCAGCAGCACTCTCACTTCTTGTTTGCGATGCGTCGTTTCCTCGTAGCTAGCATGTCATAGAAGGGATCCCTGCTGATGCTGGCTCTGAGGAAACCAATTAAAAGAGAACCAAATAAATTATGTGCAATGGGGAGGGAAGAACATGCTTCAGCATCTTTGATATGGAAATACGAGCGCATTTCTACAAACCCCTGCCTTAACTAGATCAAAAAAAGAGAGAGAGCAAGCGAAGTTTGTTCAATGACCCAATTTGGTTTCCATGGTTTCCAAAGCTAGATCCCCGCCCCCTTTTTTTCCAGAGCCCTCGCCGAGTTTCGAATCGGGAAGGACTCCCTCCGACGTTCCAGGCTCTAGCTGACTGCAGGAGCTCCAGAAAAGCAATGCTTTTTTGGGGGGCCCAGCTTAAAGATAAGCATTTGTAGGTCATGAGGGATTCCCCTAGAGGTTCTGAGTCCAGGTCCTCAATTGGTCCAGCATATTTTGGTGATTTTCTAGCCCTAACATGCCTGATTAAACTAATAAGCTCATTAACAAACCTTCCTAAGTGGAAGCAGGTGGGCTAGAGCAGGGTAAGCACACTATAGGACCAGAACACCGGCCTAGTATCACCTGACTAGCAGAAGCTTGTCCTACTAAGACGCTGTAGTGGCGCTAGATTGCCATTTTCATGGATAAAAATCCTGTTAAGGGCTACGATCACAATAAGGGTGAGCTTAACCCTTCACTGTGGGGAAACTCCCTCCATGCTTCTTTTCCTTGGAGGAAGACTTCAATGACCCCTTCATTGAAGTCTTCCTTACTTTGGAACTAGAGCTGCAGAATTGTTCACTGCTATTTTAATATTGGCAATAGTGGCAGACTTATTGAAATTAGTTCTCTAACACCCCAATTTTTGTGTTTGGATGAACAAATGTAAAGAGTTTTGGTTAAATGTATCACTCTTTATGTAGATCACTCTTTAACCATGTTACAAAAGATGGAGCCATTATCATATTTTCAAATGTTTTGCAAGACGTTTCATTATTTGCAGCCGTAAAGCTCAGTATGTGATATTCTGCCCAAATTGTGCAGCCCAATCTTAAAGCTTTGGAGGGAGAAAATAGGAGAGCAGATCATACTTTTTTTTAGTTCACGCTCTCCTCAGTGATGAAGCTGGAGGGGAGGGACTGTGGATGAGATGGCTACGGTCGTGTGCCATGTGTCACTGAAAGCGCTTAGGAGAAATCTGCTTGGTGAAACGGTCGCTCTGAGCTCTACACTCCGCTTCCAGGCATCGTGATAAGACGCCACAGAGTCACACCTCTTATCCCTCAATGAGTTCAAAGCCACATTTAGCTCTCAATGAGTTCAAAGCTACTTTTCAGCTTCACTGCTGACCACTTCCAAAGCCTTTTGTTCCAAGGGGGCCAAAAGGAAAGAAAAGGAGAACACTTCCTGTCTATCCCTGGTGTCAAAACCGTGATTAAAGATAAGGCACGTGATGACCGTGACCATCCCTAGTGGGCAGAATGCGATTTTTGGATTAAAAAAGCCCTTTCATCTGCTCGAATCCTCCTCCTCTTCTGAGGAAGAGATAACATGCATGCTGGGCCCCGTTAGCGTTAGCAGCTAGATTAGTGGAGAAGGCAGTTTGGCATGGGCCTGCGAGTGCTGGATCCACTAGAGCTGCTGGCTGGGCCCGATCTCTCTCTCTCTCTCTCTCTCTCTCTCTCTCTCCCCCTCCACCCCCCCGGGGCGCTATATGCACTAACTAATCCCCCTCAATGATTGTGCCATGAAAACCCCAGGCGAGTGCGAATGGGGGGGCTGCCCTACTGGCACGCCGGATTTGAGGCTTCTGTTTCCCCACAAACAGCTCGTTGCATATCCAGCACAGCTCATCACTGCGGCTCAAATGCTGCTGCATGCAACAGAGCCTGCCCTGGATTCCAGATACCATCTAACCATTGATGTCTATGTTTGCATACAATTTGCAATTCATGGCCCATTAAGGAAATACAGCCATGGAAATATAAGAGACCGCTTTTCTGTTTGTGTACTGTTTGTGGCAAAGTGTGTGTGTGTGTGTGTGTGCGCACTGTTCGCTTTTCTTTTCTTAACTATTGCAGTGTGAGCTGTGTAAAAATAAGAAATGCCCCCATATGTGTTGTGAGTGCAGTAGTGTGTAGAGCAGCTTTTCTATGGTCTGTATTCCAGCAGCTTCACTCCTGATTCAGTTACTGATGGTTGAAACAGAGTCACACACACACTGCTCCTCACATCACTGTTTTAACTGTTGCATTTGTAAATTTATGTTGTGTATTTTAACATTTTCGAGGGATGATAAATTATTTCTAGGCATTATGACAAAATGTTCTCCAAATATTTTTTTGTTTGGAATTTTGAATGAAGTCTGAGCAATAGTGTATAAAACATTAGTGACATGCACATTTTACACTGACAAACTCGCACAAATTACAAAAGCAATAATCCGAAAAAATGCGGTCTCCTATTTTTTTCCATGTCTGTATGTACAGTTTTCTCTTAAGCCAGAAGTAATTCTGCCAAACTTGTTCATGTCAAAATACACCATTTCACCACATTTATTAGAAATTTTTAAGACACTCATTTATCTGGCACATTCATATCTCTGTGATCTATAGATCTCAATACTGAACTGTTCTCTTAGACCCGCCTCTTTCACCATACCTTTATTATTATTATTATTATTATTATTATTATTATTATTATTATTATTATTATTATTATTATTATCAAAGGAGCAAACCTTCAGACATGTCCATTTGGGGCACATGGTATAAATGGGATTTGTCACAATGCTTTTATGGCTCCATTAATCATGTGTAAACAGCTCAATGAACTCATTCATCTCGTTTGAGGAAAACTGACTGTGAGTCTTACTTGATGGACTTGATCCACTCCTCCTTCTCCTCTGGTGTTGGAGCTGATATCCTGTAAACCACGTGGTTTCCCTCCACTACCCGTCCATCAGCCTCCGTCTTACATGCCTTGATCACCTGACCCTTGTGGTTTGGGTTGTAGAGCTCAAAACAATTCTGGATGAAGAAGTAAATTTGGTTACAAGTGTGTTCCAAGAACAGTGTTCCCCCACATGGTCACGAGTTTGCGGCCTCAGTCACAAGCAACCACATTTTAGTGCTACATTATTAAGAACAGTTATCATTTACTAATATGTTAACATAAACGTTAATGTCAATTCTAAATGGACATATAAAACATACAGTACTGTGTATATTTGCTACAACTGTATATTTGCTGTTGCTGGAGGTTCTGCCTTTGTTAGAGGTTTTGATTTCTTCAGATATCCCGATGCTAAATCTCCCAAAATCATATAACTCCACATTTGTACTCTCTCAAGTAACTAACATGATGACTAACACGAGGAGTCATAAATGCATCAGATGGAGACTCAGACTGTTTCAAATCACATGGGTTTGCTGTAACCTCACCCCATCATATGTGGAACCAATGGAAATGGCTTAAAGCCATTAAAGCTATATTTTTTCATGGTGAAAATACTATATATGTGCAGTTTCTGTGCTGATACTGAGAACCAGTTTTCTGACATCTTATGTTTATAAAAGTATTCAAAAGAAAAATAAACGGATATGGAATGTAATGCTGATTGCATTTTCTATTTCACAATTCCGTTTTGCTTAAGTAATAATACCAAGGTAAGCCAAAGAATAATTCTGCTTTATTAGCTGAAACAGACAGCAGTCAAAACCTCTTACAGAAAAACATCTTACAGAAGTCACATAAATCAGAACGTTGTGGTTAGGGTTAGGTTATTGTGACATTGCATTTTCAAGTGTCCATTAATCTGTGAGTTATATCTAAAATACAGCTCTGGCCCACTGTGAATTATTTATAAATCAGCATCTCTGTGAGTGACAACCATTCCATGCCAGTGTCTGTTTAATTTCTACACCAGCAATCTGCTTTATGAGGGACTGATTAGTGATCACCTGAATCTTATTTAATGAAGAGAAGTATAAAACACTGCTGTAATCGACTCTCTCCTCTCACAATGAGACCATTTGGATGGTAAAACACTACTAGAAGTTCATCAAAGTTAATTATTTTGTTTAAGAGTGAACAAGAGATTCTTTCATTTATTCGAGTTCTGTAAATACTGCATAATTTGTCTTATTCTGATGTTTTGTCATTTCCTTTAAAATATTTTATTTAGATATTTATAATATTTTATTTAGAAATTTGGAGACATTGCCTGCAGTTCTTAAAAACTAAGGCAAAGCTGTTCAGTTCAATACATTTACCTGTAAAAAATAAAACATTAGGAACTGAACATTTTTGCAGTGGTCTCTTATTTTGTCCGGAGCTGTGTATACCAAGGGTCCAAGAACATTGCAAAGCACTCACAGGCTTCCTGGGCTCCTCCACCTCTCGTATACTGAGATTCTCGAGAGGAATGATCCCTCGTGGTTCCTTATCCTGCAACACGACAACAACACACACAATCAGAACCTGCCAGCCACAGAAAAAGACATTGAGTGCTCTGCCTATTCCTGCACCTTCATACCCACAGCATCAGCTTTTGGTGCAACCCAAAGTGCTGACAAAGTTAAAACGTGCTGTCAGCAACGCTGGAAATCAAGATCAAGATTATGGGGATGGAAATTTTACAGAAAATGCTCATGGAAACATTACTCAGCTACATATCAGAACACTGATCTGAAATCAACACTGGCATTTTATTTTTAAAGAAACATGCTTTGTATAGGAAGAGTACTGACCGTTGTATACTCAAAGTAGTATAAGCAGTTGTCTGTTAAAATGAACCACCTTCTCTTCCAGGTTTTCACTCTTCCTCCTGCAGGGACAAGAAAATAATAGTGTCATTAATGAGTGAGGTCAAATCTCAGACAACAGTATGGCAGATTATTTGGTTGTATGTGCTTCACTCTAGTTTAATTCTGCATTTGTTTGTCATCCCTTTGCCACACTGCAACAAAAATGGACCTAAAATATCAGTTTCCAAAATTTGTTACATTAACATGAAATAATTTTGAAATGAAATAATCGTTGCCACTTTAAGATTAATGATTGAAGTTACAGATGATTCTGTACTGATTAGGATGAATAAAGAAAGTGGCAATCAAATCGCAGGGTGTAAAGAAAGGACTATATGTCGTGTCAGACCTGTAATAATGTCGGTGATCCCTAGGGGTCACCCTTAGTCACTTTGACTTGGCTATTGCCCCCTGGTTTCACCTGCTTTTAATAAGGAGAAGATAAGGTCTAGTTGCAGGTGTTATCAGGGAGCAATACGCTGCAGTATTTAAGTGAGTCAGGGACCAACAAAAGTTGCTGGTCCGCAGTCAAAAAAGGCTTGCTTGGTTAACAGAGTCTTGGTGAATGTGTTTTTGTTTGGGCCCACAAGTTCTTTTTGCTTTGCACACTTATCAATAAAGAACAACGAAATGCCTACATGCTTCAAAGCCTCCTTTAATGTGGGCACGGCTTCACGTGATGTCGGGACACTATATATAGTCTCTCCCCTGTCTCTCCCCCCCTGTAATGTTTGTATTGTCTGATGGTCGGAGAGGTCCAAAAGGGCGGCTGGATGGCTCGCGTCACCAGCTGAGGTACCCTTGAACAAGGTGCCGTACCCTGCCGCGTTCCCCGGGCGCCTATATGGCTGCTCACTGCTTCACTTGAGTGAATGGGTTAAATGCAGAAGGGAAATTTCACTGCTTGTTGTACTTGTATGACTATGCTTGTGACCAATAAAATTGGATTTGATTTGATTTGATAAGCTTACTTCATAATAATTTCCGGTTTTGCTCTTCTAAAAAATGGACAGCCAAATACATGGTACATATAAAGTTTCAAAATGTTTCCTTCTTATACAAACAGAGATTGTAGACTTTCATGTAAAATGTATGTAAATGTTCCCAGATTTTTGTGGTCATATCAGTCATATTTTCTTTGATGTTCCTGTTTTTTTGTGTTTAAGTTCATTTGGGGCAAACAACTCATTGTATTGAATGAATTGGGTTTCTGTCAATTTTGCCACTTTTCCAGCCTATGTTCCAGCTCTTACGGTGGTTGCTTGTGTAAAAGTGATTTAGTCGCACTCCCTGCAGTGCTGCAGTTGGTAATGTAGATTTTGTAGTCACACACATCGTATGCAGTACATGACATGATTGCAGATACTCTAAACTTACCCACTAGGCCACCGCCCACCGCAGATAGGCTATTGTGCACTATATCTTTGTTTCCTTTAAGGCATTTCTTTAAACAGACATGTCCTGTAAGACAATACTGTAGACCTGGGTGGACTTAAAGACATGACTTTAACCCTAATGACACCAGGACCTTTATATATTTGTTTATAGGCTATCCTGGTACAGAAGCAGCCCTACTTGTTAATTGGATGACTGGTTCTACGACCAAAGGGGTGTGAACCCAGGAATATAAAGAGAGGATCCCAACAACCCTACAGGGTGGTTCCACCAAATGGCTGGGTTTCGTTTGCTGTTTTGCTGCCTATATTTGCCAAAATAAAAGAAACAGACATCATAATTTTCTGTTGTATCACTGTTTTTGTTGGATTATCCTAGAAGATTTCTCCATGACATTAGCTGCAGCTACAGCTCTGTGTGAAAGGGTTGCACAACTTCAACTTCATTTTGTCAGTTTGAACTCCTGGCTAGGTAAGCAAAAACAAGAAATGTCTGGAGGCAGCAGGAGCCAGAGATGTCAGAGTGCACAATTCTTGCTGGCTGTTTTTCTTCAGGTCAGGAACACTAAGCATTCGTTTTTCCAAAAAGAAAAAAAAACTGCATTTCTTGCTTCAGTTGGATGTTTACTGAGCTTGTCGCGCCCAGCCTTTAGCAAACAAGGCCTTAACGCCACCAAATTAGCCCATGTGAAGCACCCACCCCCATCCATCCCCCTCAAAACACACACACACACACATGAAATTCCTCCACACAGAAGACAGACATCCAACACTCTCCCCCATTTCCAAGTCTATCTGCAGTCGAGGCGGATTTTCCTGTTGATAACTTAAACAAAAACAGCTTTCACCTCAGAGCTGGTCTCCTGGAACTGGTGAGACCGGGTGGCTGAGGGCGGTCTCACATGCTTGCTGGGTCAGACCTCCCCCACAGTTGAACACCAGATGAGATCAGATACTGGATTTAGGCTGTTTTCATTTATCATCCTTTATCTGTGTTCTTTATGTAGACTATAACTCTAGACCTGGATTTCCTGTCATTTATTAGTCTAATTAACTGAAGTAACATGATCCAGGATGTTACTTGGGTTAATGATGATCTTGCCAGTATCATCATACTTCTGTGAGAAGAAATGCTATGCTAGCCATGAAGGCTAATAGGAACAGCTGGAGGCCTGGTGAATAGGGGTTCCAACTGTGTTTATAATGTTGTGGATTTAGATTACAGGACTGCTAGTGACACCACTGATGTACCCTGGAGCCTGCTGCTTTACTTGGAAAATGGGTTAAATGGGTTAAACTTTAGAACTAGTTATGCTACTGATTGAGGTAGGCAATCTTCTCCCCAACAACTTCTATCCAGTTAGCTTCATTAGCATTAGCTAGTGGCATTACTGAAACGCTAGGAGCAAGTTCATAGCTGACTGATAAAGTACCCTGATTCTAATTGTGTCACTGGACAAAGCAACGATGCAGCACTAAGCAATGAGTAGACGGAAATAAAAAAAAAAAACAGCAATGCTACTAACTCAGATCTCATGGGGACTAATATATAGGTTTTGCAAAGGTTGTAGGGTTAGGAGTGTCTGGAAAAAGGCTTAAAGCCTGGACTTTGTCATGAGGTTTCCTGGCGGAGGGAAGCTTAGCAGAGTTGATTAAGAAGAGAAGGCTGCAGCTAAGCAAGCCATTACGACGCAATTCAGTAATGGTGCAATTAACGTTGGGTAACAGCACACCTGCTAGGTCCTGTCGGTTCATATGCCCACGGGGCACAGAAAAGGGTAGGCTAGGCCTCGACATGTGAGGAACACTGAGTTTCAGTTTCTTGTTTTCCATAGCTGTGAGGTTCTCCTTGGTAAACATGACTGTTTGGGAAATGATTTCCGGTGCGTCACTGTGGGTTTTTTTAAAGGGGTTTTCTCTGTTCCTACAACACTGCCCTAGAACTGAACCTAACAGGTAACATTGAAAGTCAGATATACACAGACTGAAAGTAACACATAACCCTTAAAAATCCATACCTGCTATTTATACTTGGTGATATTGTTCTACAGTGTATATTGGCTATATATTGTTCATACTGTTTGCACAATACTTATAACGCACAAAAGAATTAATACTTAAGCTGCTATTTATCCTTTGTGATACTGGTATACTGTGTACACTTATTGTATTTCCTATACACTGGTTATATTGTCTATTGTCATACTGTTTGCACAATTCTTTAAAAATGCACACACTTGAACAATGCACAGAGAGCTGTTACCACAACCAGGACAGATTAAATTTCACTCCTTTTTTTATACTTCTCTATTAGAATTATTTCGTTTGCTTGACAATGTCAAATCTGAGCTTCACTATTTCGTCTCTCTATATACAGGATAGAGCTGAGATGGCAAAGTTAACTTTGACTTGTTAAAATAATAAATAACCCTTCCAGTAATTGATGGTAATGTCACCCAAAATATTTAAGCATGAGTATTATATGCTAAAATATGTCTCAATATTTCATATTACATATTAATATAATCCAGGATGTTACTTCAGTTAATTTTGAATTTGCGCAATATCCTCAAATGACTGTGTATTGTACTTTTGTGAAAGAAATGCTATGCTAGCCATGAAAGCTAGTAGGAACAGCTGGAGGCCTGGTGGATAGGGCTTGCCCCTGTGTTTATAACGTTGTGTGTTCGGATCCCAGGACAGCTAGTGGAACCACTGAGGTACCCTTGAGCCCACTGTTTTACTTCGTAAATGGGTTAAAGGGGTAAACTTTAGAACTATACAATCTTCTCTATAACAACTTCTATCCAGTTAGCTTTGTTAGCATTAGCACTGTTTTTATCTTCAGTGCGAGCGGCATTACTGACTGAAACGCTTGGAGCAAGTTCAGAACCGCCTTGCTAAGACAAAGAGAGTCTTCTTCTTAATCTTCATTTACCCACATAGCTCTCAGGAAGCCCCTCATTTATGCACTACCTATTTTCAAGAGTTCATATTTGAGTATCAGCATATCCTAATCTCTTTCATTTCATCAGTTTTTTTTCGTCTATTTAAATGCTGTTTCCCCCTCTTCCATCCTCCAGGCGCTGTTTTTAAATGAAAAAGGTTTCTGTAAAGAAACACCTCCCTCAGCACTGCCTAGTAGTTTTCACTGTAATAATGTAAGAAGCTGCTGGCATGTGTAGCTGCTGGCATGTATATGAGCCTGCAGAGACCTTACACACGGCAGGAGGAATGTGTGTGTGAAGGCAGTAATACTCGAGGTGTGTTGCACCAGGCCCACAGGCAACTAGGTGACCCCTGACCCTGAAAGTTCTTAACAACTCATTTAAACTGTGAGGAGATGCAGAGTGGGTGTGGCCTTGTTATTTTTGCAGTGTGATACTACATTGCATTTGTATCGAATAAATCTAATTTGATATGTTTTAACAATATTGGGTCATTAAGAAAACATTACTGTTTGCGCAGTCCTCTACTACATTGCACATTTTATTTTACTTTTATTTATATTTATATACAATGCACAGAGGGCAGTCCACACACTCAGGACAGGTGAAATGTAATCTCTTACCTTATTTTAGACTTCCTTCTTCACACTGTTTTGTTTGTTACACTAGGTGTTATATCTGTTGCACTTTTTGAAGTAGACAAAGGCGGTGTTCTTCAAGCCTAACACACTAACATAAAAAAAATTCCGATACTTGGGCAAATGACCAAAATATTACAATTTTATTTTATTACACTGAATTTGAAGTTTTGTGAAGTGTGTAATAAATTGTACCTTATTTGGATCTTGATTTAGTCTAGACTGATCAAATCCAGTTTCCAATTACTTGTAATTACTAGTCGTTTAATGACCTGTTGATGTAACTGATGAGTCATTTAGTGTCACACCTTCCAGCAACCAAAAACTGGATTCAAGATTCAGATTTGTTCTCTCTTTACTGTTCTCATTGTATAGATTGTAATCCAACATATATCCTTTTGTAAGACCTAATTAATAAAATGCAAGCTAGATTCCTACATAGGGAATTAATGTCGATCTACATGGATACTTATAAGCAAGTTGTCATAAGACGCTTGTTGATAAAATTGTTAATGCAGATTTGTGTCTGTTATCATGATGACTTGAACGTATGCAATGTAGGATTACATGACATACATATAAGTAAAGTGTTATCAAATATGAGTCTTATCCTTTATTATTTACCTTCTCTACCTTTAGTACTTCATGTATTTCTGATCTTTCCCGACCTTACTGAGAGAGGTAAGAACAAATGAAGGAGGACATAAGGGGAGTCCAAGGTTACCCATCTCCTGTGGGATGCAGGTGAGAGGTAGGGGGCAGTGGGAATAAGGTAACATGTGAAGAAACATTTAACAATGAAACATCTAGCCTATCTCACACAAACACGCACGCACGCACGCACGCACGCACGCACACACGCACGCACACACGCACACACGCCATAGCTAGAATCAAAACTGCAGACGCAGGGAGGAGACGCAATGGTGGAAGAATATTAGAAACATATGTAAGTAAACAGACAAAATACATCACTTCTATTGGAAAGATGCCTGGTGAATAAAAATAGCGCTTCGGAACAGAAACAGTCTGACTGCGGTTTCGTTGGACCTCTTAAGCCCCCCTGACTGTCAAATGACAGCATTAATGTGAGAGTAGTGACATTTTTAGAGACCTTGCCAGTAGATCCTTATAAAAATGCACCGCACATGCATTTTCCTCCATTTTCCTCCACAACACAGCTCACACCTTCTTTCAATGAACATACTATTCTTCTCCGTTCTTGAAAATAAACTATTCTTGGCTTGTATGTACTCTTCTGCACTCTTAATAATAAAGCTTTCTTAAATGTCTCCTGGCTGCTTGCTCGCTGGAAAAACCTTGAATTGGTACAGTAAATTAAACCATCGTGTGGAGATCCTTCAACCTTTTAAAAAGGTTTTAAAAGCTCACACTTATCATGTACAAAATGGTTCTTTAAATAACAAACTGCTGAGTGGTTTATAGGAACCAGACATGGTTCTTCTATAGGATCACTAGAGCAGCAACACTTCCTGGTTCTATAAGGCACCTTGATTTTAAAGGAACTGTTTATTGAATATTGAATATGTTACTAATAATGAATCCAATCCTGGAATTACTTCTATTATAATTTGACATCTTTATAACTGATTGTTCTTTAAAGCAAAGGACCCCAACCACTGGGCCATGGACGAGTATAGGGATGTGAGTCATTTGGTATTGGGTCGCACAGAAAGGCAGAATAAAAATATTTTACTGATCATTAGAGTCCGAAAAGTATTTCATTTAGAAAAAAAGGCTAATCTAGGTCACATGATACGGTACATCAATAATTTAGCCCACCTACTAGCAAAAATCAGTATCCCCAACCCACCACTACACCCATACATCTTTGCGGAGCTTCTTCGTGCTTTTACTCACTTTGTTTGTAGTTGTATCTGTACCGGTGTGTGAAAATAATGTTTTACATGAAACTGGTCCATGGCACAGAAAAGGTTGGGGGCTGCATTAAAAGATTTTAAACAAGCCATAAGTGGACCTTCTGTGGTTTCACTCTGAATATCTCTTTTAGGTACCTTTGTTTTGGAGTGTGTGAACCTCAGTCATGCTAACTACACAGAAATGCTGATATACAAGAGCCTTTTCTAATAAGTGACTGTAAATGCGTTTATGAGCCACTGAACTGTGGAGTTTTCACAGTTTTCACTGACACCACCCACCGTCTTAGAAAAACCCAGATTTTTTCTGCAAGCTGGCTATAGCAAGACAGCACCCTTTCTATGGAGTGATAGCAGGCAATAAAAAAGAGGACTGCTGAGTAACACAAGAGAGACGAAAGGGAAACTTGTCAGAGAGAAAGTGTATTCGGAGACCGCGCCGGGGTCGGAGGCCCGCTCTTCTCCACTGACCTAGCTTCAGCAGCCAGCCTTCTCTGTCAGGGTTGAAAAACGTGTGTGTCAGGTCGTTGCCATCGTCCTCTGGGATCTTAAAGGGTTCACTTTTGATGCTTTCGTAGAGATTCTAGGGGGGAAGCAAGAGAGATAGGGTGAGGACGACACATTAGCGCTCATCCCAAATGCAAATCAGCCCAAACACATGACTGTAAGTTTGAAATATTGATGACCTTCCTATGGCCACTAATACATTAATCACGATGGGCTGGAACCTGAACTAAATGAGTTCAGAAAGAGGATGAAGTTTCAGAGTTACAGCTCTAAGCTTCAACTACATTTTCAAACTGTGTAACTGTATCCTATTCTGGGCACACAAGGTTAATTACCACTGGAGGTATTTTATTTTTTATTATCGCATAAATGGCGCTGAATTTAAATGAATAGTCAACGCAGAAGTCAAGAGTTATGATTAAGAAACAGTACATGGTGGGACCAGAACAATCAACTACAAAATTGGAGTAAACTTAAGTGTACATTTTGAACCATAGGCTATAAACTATTTCAGTATCTAGATGTTGGCTAATGTTAATCCAATTAGCTATCAAGTTAGATAAGCTAATTAGTTAGTAATAAGTAGTTTTAGAGGATGTAGATACATGTAGATATGGAGAATACTGTATCTGACAGAGTTAGTAAGGTAGTATGGGTCTCTTTCAGCCAAAACAACATTTCGCAACAGTATTATACAAAAACATTGTGATTCAACACTGCTACACACCTACACTGCTTAATTCTATACTGTATTAAATAAAAAAAACTCTTATTCTGCCCAATAGGGTTCTGTGTGCAGTTGCAGGCAGAAAAAATGTAAAGCGCTGCATGGGTGATATAAGAAAATTAAATCTGTTTTAATTTGGGCATATTATGGGAAGAAGCTTTTCATTGGAACATACAATTATGTTTGGAAGAGTTGATGGCAAAAGAGGGCCAGCACAGCAAGGAACAAAAAAATTTAATAAGATCAAAAATATAATGAACAAGCCATAAAGAGGCCTGAAGTAGGACACAGAAGAGTGTAGATAATACAGAGAGTCTCTCAATGTAGTGGGATACGCACACATCCCAGGAGGGACATTGACCGTAAAGAGCATGTCATTCTGCTCCAAATAGGGTTTTGTGCAATACAATTCAACTTAAGCGCTTAATGTACTGTATTTTTTATTTTTTAGTTGCACTATTTTTATTGTCTTTTTGTAATTATTACATGCATTTAGCATTCTCCTGACAAGAGAATTTCTTTTGGGAGAAATAAAGTTCATATCTATCTAATGTTATCTTATCTTATGATAAGTAGAAGCCAATTTGTAGCATTTTTTCAGATCTAGGCTTTTAAAATGAAGGCAGCTCTATTCAAGAGTGCTGGACTAATTTTTCAATTCTAGTATTTTTTTTCATTTACACCTCAACTGGTCAGTACTGTTTGTAGTGTTGGTACTGTTTGTAGTGTTAATACTGTTTGTAGTGTTAGTACTGTTTGTAGTGTTAATACTGTTTGTAGTTTTAGTACTGTATGTAATGTTAATTCTGTTTGAAGTGTTAGTACTGTTTGTAGTGTTAGTACTGTTTGTGGTGTTAATTCTTTTTGTAGTGTTAGTACTGTTTCTGGTGTTAGTACTCTTTCTGGTGTTAGTACTGTTTGTAGTGTTAATACTGTTTGTAGTGTTAATACTGTTTGTAGTGTTATCACTGTTTGTAGAGTTAGTACAGTTTGTAATGTTAATTCTGTTTGTAATGTTAATTCTGTTTGTAGTGTTAGTACTGTTTGTAGTGTTAGTACTGTTTGTAGTGTTAGTACTGTTTGTAGTGTTAGTACTGTT
>JBBKCR010000027.1:1269907-1289522 GCA_037577295.1 Ladigesia roloffi | reverse complement strand
CTAATGACTGTAAGACTGTCTCTGTAACTAATGACTGTAAGACTGTCTCTGTAACTAATGACTGTAACACTATCTCTGTAACTAAAGATGATGCCCTTTTACTATTGTTGAGAGAAAGGTTGATGTTGATATTAAGTAAAGTGTCACCCAGGCCAAAACTTACCTCTCTCCCACACAGGTGAGCTGCTCGATTTCCGTCATCACCTCTGCGATCTCAAATTTCAACCGCTGCCAAAGAGAGATAGAGAGTTAGCTCAATATTGTTTCTCACAAGAGGGTGGCTACTTGTAATCATGGGATGATGAGACACAGTGACCAGTATATTATCATCCTCCCAGGTCTCTGGTTCCAAAATCTACCAATTCCAGCAACTCATTCAAGACTTCTAAAATAGCAGATGCTTTTTTACATGTTTTTTTTTTTAGGCGTGCACTGCTGAAATGCAAAGCAATAAACTCATTAATACTTTTATCTAGGGATGTCCAGATCTGAGTATCGGATCTCAGTATCGGTAGATACTCAAAATCCAATGACTTGGACTCAGACTCAGGCCATCCCTACTTTTATCACCTGTGCAATGAGGAAATTATGCAAAGAGATCACCAACTCTGTGAAAGTTAAAAGAGCAAAAGAGATACATACACAGAACTCCCACACACACCTACCTACATTCACATACACACACCCACAATCACTTCATTAGGTACACCTAACTTGTTGGTATCGTTTGTCATTCGTCACCCCTCTTTACACTTTCAGACCATTATTAAATGGGGTAAACTACAAAGTGTGTCTATATGGTAAGTAAAGCTGATAGAATGATCCGTGAATGCAGATAGATGTGTTTATTTCCTCCGAGACTTACCTCAATATCATCCAGCAGCTCCTTTTTCCTGCGCCGTATACTTGACAGCTCGTCCCTCTCTTCTAAGGAAAGGTCCTCCGGTACTAGAAAATGTGAATGAATGAACATAGGTGTGAACGTGGGCTGAGGACTCAAGCTCTTAGAAAATAAAGCTTATTTTTCGGCCCTTTAGGCAGAGACATTCTTCTGAAGGTGGTTCATATCAGCCTTTGACCTCTAGACATGATTTCTTCTGACTGAGCAGAACTCTGAAGGTGAAAAAAAGCTTCTAACATCTGAGAACATCTTTAACCCCCTTTAGAATCCCACATCTGCTAAAGTGAATACAATGCCTTGGTGTGGGACCGCTTCTGGAATTAGCCCCGGTCCTTTTTTCGTAGCACAGGAGATTGGACACACATGTTGTAAAGGCCAGAGTAGAACGGCTGTCACACAACAGAACCGTTCGTCGCCACTTGAAGATGTTTCAGAGTCACACATGATGCGCAAAAGTAGGTCACTTTCGCATTTAGCTGCGGCAGATTGTGCTAACTCCGCTCCCTTCTGCCAGCTTCCTGTATCCATTGCTTGGGAAGCGAAATAAAAAAGCCACAGCTGAATCATTCTGCTAAGCTGCTTTACAACACATCCCCCCACCCCCTCCGATCTTTCGTCGTCAATAACGAGAGTGCTATATTTGGCAAAACAAAATGACAGAGATATGGACCATTAATTCCAAGATGGTGAGCTTTCGAAAAGCCTGGAGTGATAGACGTGCTGCCAAGCTCCGAACAGATGATCAGCACAGCATCTTGCGTGTGAGTGTGTGTGGGGCCACCGAGGCCGGTGCTTTCTGGATTGGGAGTAAAATGAAGGCTTTATAGCACAGAATGCAACTTCAGGTCAGCCTGACTTCACACAAAGGCTTTTGCTTGGTATCCTTTTTTCACGAGGCACATAAAGAGCCGACTGTCGAGAGGGACCCCGTGGGCGACCTAAGTCTAACGTCCAGAGTCCAGTGCCAGCCCTCCTACGCCGTCACCGAGACTTCACTCGCCAAATAAAAAACTTAAATGTCTCCGTTTGTTCGGCCACTGAGCTCAATGACGGCCCCCTGCTGCGTGTTTGCAAGTGCACTCTGGCATTTGAAGCGCAGAGTAATTCTACAATCACTGTGGCCTCAGACAACCGTGTCATGTTTCATCCACGAGAATTTTGTGTTGCCAGGAGAAAGGGACAGTGACGTTTCCTTGTTGGCACTAATTAAACCAAACAAATTGAACTAAATAAAGGCTTTACGTCCTATTGGCAGTGTCCTGGTGGCACTGCATCTAATTTACACCATAAACCTCAGAAAACAATACACTCCCAAGCTTGCGTATGCGTCACAGAGTCAGTGGAGGATAACAGCTGGACATTGAAGTGTCCTCGTGTCATGCTAAGATGGACATTGCCCAGTGACAACCACAGAAGCCACAGCAGGGACTGTACACAGTATGAATATATTTAAGTCCACAATGCACCAGCCACATGCAAATGTTTAGCTCTGTGTTCATTTCCTTGGCATCTTCTCAATAATAGCGCCCTGTTCACACCTTCAATAGACCAGGGTGAAACCATTTTTTCCTGACTCCAGCTTACTCAGAAGCTCTCAAAAGAATTTCCATCTCTTTCAGGCAGAGCCTCGCTGACTAGGTAGCTCTGACCTATTAACCATATCCTGTGCCTGCTAAAGCTGCTTAAAGCTTGCATAATGTAGAAAAGGGTGAGGAAATGTATACTTAATTCTATGCACCGTTCAGTGCCAGTTACACTTACACGCCATCACAAAAGGCACACACTGTCAGTGTTGGCAGTCATGAAACATACTTTAACATCAGCATGTACTAGAAATGCGCCAACATGGACATCTGGAATAACAATAATTATGACTTTCATGCCAATGTGGATAATTGTTCGTGGAAACACTGGAAAATCCACAGATTATTATTTTGTTCTTTTGTTGCAACTCATAATTTTCATGCATTTTAGAAAAATATTATTACAAAAAATACAATTTACAAATTTTTAAACAAATATTAACGTCAATTTGGCTACATGTCATTTAAAAGATAACTGTATAAATGTTTTAGTCTTGTCAAGAGACAAGAAGTAACCGTATACTGGCTGCTGCCCTGTGACGCATCTTTAGCTGCTGCTGTCCAGAATTCCCATATCAAACCAGTTTCTCACGTTTCAGGTGTTTATTACTGTAAAATAAAATTTACTTATCACTGTACTTACCTGCTTATACCAAAGAAAATGACAGCACATACCAAAGGAACTGCGCTTGCATGAATTACAGTACAGTTCATACTTGAAAGGTAAACTAGAGGTCTGCGCGGGACTCTTTATTCATCCCGCTCCCGCACGCTGCCGCACCCTCCCGCAACTAGAGTAAGTGTTGGTCCAAAATACCTTTTAAATGCTATAATATCTTGGCTTGTAAATCTTACCAAATGTTTTTGTTGCCATAGAGGATTTAATGAAATATTGGCTTTATTATGTGGGCAGGCCTCCAACAACGTTTCTAACTAGGCCAAAGACCTGAATTAAAAATATCTCAATAGAGAGTCAAAATGAGAGAAATATACGGAAACACTAAAATCTGTAATTATTCCGACCTCATTCGGTGCTCATTTCCATCATTGCACCTCCATTCTGCTGCCTGGTGTCCCAGAGATTCCAGCGTAAGTTTGGTTGTCTACTACATACAAACCAACTGTAAAAGGTCCTGAAGGAAAATGTAAACTTAGTTTGGACTCCAGAGAACAATGTAAACTTAGTTTGGAATCCAGAGATCTTTGTCCCGCTCCCGCGAACACACCACTGTACTCCCGCCCGCTCCAGCATGAAACTCACAAATGTAGATCCACGTTGCATGTTTTTTGCGGCGTGTCCCGTGGGTCCTGCGGGCATCCCCCCCCCAATGCAGACCTCTAAGGTAAACCCATATTTGTACTGTAAATACAAATACGGGTTTACACAGTGCTAGAATTTCCCCATTTTCCTTAAGTGTTGTGGGAGCACATTTGGGGGCGCATTTAAAATGTACACTATAAAAATAGGCACAAATCCCAAAAGCGATTTATCGCAATTCATAGGTGCTCTTGAAATGTAATCCCACAAACGCCAGGGGTCCACTGTAAAGCCATCAAGACTTCTTATTAAAACTACAAGATGTACTATCATTACAGGCCTCACATGATACAATATTATCACAACACCAAAACCTGGTCATGCATAACTATGTCTGATTTAAAGAGGGCTAAAACCAGTAGGAGAGACCCGATTGTCTACAGTGCCCCAAATGGAGACAGGGAGAGGCTCGTGAGGAAAGACTTGATGTTCTCCAGGCTTATTTCAAGACAATGGAGAGGATGTCTACTCTGAGCTGATTAGACCCACTCAGTCTCTGTAACAATGGAAACCAAACAAAAATAGGCAAGGTTCAACATGGACCCCCAAGCCCACAATCTTTCATGCTGTGCTGCTGACCCTCTTACAGAAGCCGCAGATACAAAATAAGAGGAAATTACTTATTTTATGACTGTGAAGACACACAGTGACAAGAACAACATAAAGTCTAAATAAAATGTAAAAAATCAGCAGAAAAATAAACTCAATATGAAAGTAGACTATGGGTATAAATACTGTAGATAAGTAAATAATGCTGAAGTTTTATGCAAATGCTGCTGCATTATGCAAATGACATCAAGCTAATTAGTGCCTATCAGCTTCACTGAACATGTTGGCTCTGTAAGCATCTTTGGTCACGCCATCAAGCTATAGCTCCGGAAAAAAATAAAAGGCCACTTCTAAATTGTTCAGTTTCTCAGGTTTGATCTTTTATCAATGCAAGTATTTCTCTGAACAGCTTTGCCTTACATTTTAAAAACTGCTGACAATATTTCTGCCCATTTCCAAATAAAAATATTTCCCATTAAAGCAAATGGCAAAATATCAGAGTTAAAAGATCAGAGTAAGAGAAATTATACAGTTTTTACAGAACTTGAAGCTCTCTCTTGTGTTTATAGCACTTGCAAAACAAATCTCTTGTTCACTCTTAAACAAAATGGCAATATCTACAGTGTTTTATGCTCTTCCTCATTAAATAAGATGATCACTAATTAGTCCCTCATAAAGCAGAATGAGGTGCTTGAGTAGGAATTTAACAGACACTGGCATAGAATGGTTGTAATACTCAGAGATGCTGATTTAAAAATTAATTGCAGTGGTCTCTTATTTTTATTAAGAGCTGAATTTCTAGAGTTTTAATACCACATTACATACCCCAGCACTCTGGCAATGTCTCCTTTTCACCATAGCGCATAATGGGTATTCCATAGAGCAAAGCAGCGTGACACAGGTGTGAAAGAGTCCCTCGGAGAACAGTCACCCAGAATGGTCTTCGTGGAAGAAGGTGAGCTTTGTTGAGTTTGTTTCTTTTTCTCGGAATGAAATGCTCCACTGCGCTCCTGCACAGCCTATCAAACCGCCGTAAGAATCTAGGGGCATAGTTTGCATACCTGTTGTAGCAGCCATTCAGGTAAAACCAGTCTATTGGTCTCTGCCTCTAAGGAAATGTCAGCTACAGTTAAAGTTCAACTCCTGACCAGGGGAATGGCCAAAACAGGCTGTGTGGGTGCTCTAGGGAAAAAAGCCCGTTGGATATTAATCAAGTTCACAGGCCTGAGTGGTCCACCAGCAAGATAGGGCAGGCTGGTCATTAAAGTGCACTCAGAGACACCAACACGAGACCGCCAGTTTAATGTGCAGCAAGTTTAATGAATCCTGAGTAATTGTGCAAGTTTCAGTTAGCCTCACTGCACTCGCTGCAGTTTCTCTCTCCCCTCCTTGGTGTGACAGTGCTGCTGTCTGTGCCACTGATCCACTGATAAAAGTTGTCTGCCATGATAATAGCACTGAATGTTCCATGATTAAAATTCACAAAAATACTTTCACAGTAGGACTGTCCACATTTGGGAGATACTGTGTTTTTAAAAGTGATTTTTGGCCTGAAATTAAAAGGGTCTCAAAATATGGCATAATGTCCAGTATCTCTCATTAAAGGTGGATATATTTCACACCATGTGGACAAAATTCTTTGCTTATTTGTTCTCTGCACATTTCATTAGTTGGTAAAAAAAATAATGTGGAAAAACTCAAGAATACTCAAAGAGGACAGTAAGAAAATTCTATCATCTCATCTTGATATTTTTTGGGTCCAATGGTATATTTTGTTCTTGTAGCATTAGCATGAACACAGTCTATTCCACAATAAAGTTATAAACTGAACCCTACATTAATGGAGCACTGTATTTTATTCTAGAACACTATTCCATTTTGAAAAAATGACTTTAAAAATGAAAGCTTCCTCTCCCTTTCCCTGATGAGAAAACATCCGGAACTGCTCTAATTTTAGTTCATCGTGTGTCATGCTCCCTTTTTACAAATTAGATTAGCAGTTTTGGCAACAGTACTTTGCCGCTCCTCATCCGTCTTTAATTAGTACTTGAACTGGGGGGCTGCGCTGCATTTCTCTTTTCACTCATTTCTTGCTGCAATGCTAAGAGCGTAACTAGCATGTCTCGCTAGCTCATCTCCGTGTGCTCCCTCAGTTCGTATATTTACCCCTCGGGGCAGCTTGTATCAGATCACACAGGCTGCATCATCATCATGAATTCTATCGAAAACCTTCTTATGAGGATGAATGAAAAATAACAGGCAGCTTTTACATGAAACAAGCAGCTCCCTGTGACCGGGGGGATAAAAGTGGAAACTTTAAAACCAGTGGACGGATAAAGCAGCCAGTGAGTCTCTCCGTAAAGTGTGTCAGCTACAATCTGGCTCTTGCGGTTGAGTTGAAGCACTCGGGACCACGTCAGGACTTTAGCGATGTCATTATCAGCTTACAAGAAGGGAACGAGGGCTCTAGTTCAGACAGAGCGTCCTGCTGGCAGGGGGTCACTGCTGCTCCTCTGGTGATGCGCTAAAGGCTCTTCCATCCGATCCCCCATGTCCCTCCAATGACTCACTCAGGAAATGAGTTTAGTGTCTGATTCCAGCGGTCTGATAGAGAGGCATGCAGGCAAACAGGGCTGCCGTGGCCCTGACAGGCCTGTTTATATTGGCCCTGTCTGGCCAGACACCACATCTGGAAAGGAACAAGGAGAAAGAGAGAAAAAGAGAGGAGGGACAATCCTCACCAGAATCTACTCCACATTCTTTTGTTTGTGAAGTGAGTGCAGAACGTTTGGGAGACAAGAGGGGGGAGCTGGCTATGACCGCTTTGTTATGGCAGAAACGTGGGCGATGAAGGTCGAGCATCCGGTCTCAATAGCTCTTTATTGTTTCCTAAGACATTTTTCTAATTATTCTCTCAATGCTCTTTACATATTTCTCACCAGAAATGTCCCAGGGTCTTTTAGGTCTAATTATAATCTGTGAGGGAGCCATTGTTATTACAACTCTAGCTGTGAGGACTTAAAGCCCACTCTGAGAACTTGCAGAGAAAGTATTATTACTGAGACGGTCCACAGCTGACTACGAGTTGAAACTTACCTTTATACACTCAGTCCATGAAATTTGTTTTGAATCCATCCCACAGTTTACATCTCCAATTACAGCCTCTCAAGTATAGCCTTTTGAAGTGCTGTTACTAATTTGGTTCTAACATAATATACATTATTTCATATGCATGCCTCAGGAATTGACCGCTCTGAGAAATAATTAGCAGTAAGTGTGGAAACTCACCATGGTGGCTTTCATGAAAACCGTTAGGAATTTAACCCTACAGTCTTTTGCAGTTTGACAGAATTATTTAAATAAAGACAAAACCAGGAACAAAACGCGCTGATACAATCTGACATTTTAACATACATTATGAATTTTCATCTAGCAGCCACATCATCCAGCTCTGCCATTTTCTTCCATTTAAAATTGATGTCCAGTAATCTGACTTCATCCCTCAAATATGAGTTGAATCTTAACCCTCATATACTCCCAAATTCCCATATCCACTTGGATGAAGGGGGATAGCTTAATGCAGAAATGCATTAGTGGGACTAGATTAAAATGGTAATATTCATTTTAGCGAGCCATCCAGGGCGGCTCCATAAAAGGTTGCATGTCATCAATAGTAGAATGGGCACTCTGTAAACTCAGTGAATGGTCATCAGATCAAACAAATCCATTACTGAACTGTGAAGAAATGCAACTGGCTTCTACAGGACAGTCTTTATAGTCAAATCCTGACAATATCCTTGAGAATTAAATTATTTTACCTCAGGAGAACAATCAGCAGTGGTTTTCTTTCCAGAAGAACTATGTCAAACAAAGATCCAGAATAACATTTTCAGAAGATGTTGCAAGGTTAAAGGCCTCTCAGCATTACAAGTTCTTGGATTCTTTCCCATCATGCAAGTTACAGACTCTTATCATCATTATGATCAATAGTAAACTAATGATAGAATTAGAATGTGTGAAATTTTAGACTTTTCACCATCACTTTGGGGATTTGGGGCCAAGTTACTTCTTCTGCGGTCACAGAAGTTCCACTCAGAAGCTTCTCTTTTTCATTTGCTGCCGTAAGCAAATGCTCCAACATCACCAAAAGCATGCTTGTGCATGCCCAGATCGCTGAGTCAACAAAAGTATCAATGACGCAGTGCTTTCAAACATCTGGAAGGGTGATCAGCCCATAGCAGGCATTTTATTGAGACTCCATTTTTTCATACCATGCACTACTGTGCACTATTGTCACTATGAAACACAATGTACTTAAAATGTGCTTAACTGTACTTTAATTTTCCCCTGAAAATACACCATTGTATTCTCCTTTAAATTGGCTACATTAGTCCGGTAGCTGCATTTTGGTCGGCGACATCTGGGGTATGGCATAAAGTGCATACATTTGACCATGGTTGAACCATCACTTGAAGGTTACATGCAATGTGACACAACAAAGGGCAGCTGGTAGCCTAGTGGTTAGGACATTCACCCTTTGGATTGGAAAGTTGTGGGTTTGATATCTAAAACTGCTCGTGGCACCACTTATGTACACTTGAGCAAATTAGCATTCCCACACACTACTTCACTTGGTTGAATGGGTTAAATGGCTTAAATATACACCAAGAATATTGTGCTGCTCACACTGTTTGTGGTGGTGGTGGACCAGTGGGTATGGTCCTCAAGACTACTTTGAAATACAAGAAATCCGTTTCTTTGGATGGAAAATATGAAGAAACGAGGGGCAGCTCAAGGCAGCTCAACAGTGCTGTGGTTATTCTCAAAAAAATATATCACTGTAACAAAAGGTTCAAAAGGATTTTGAATTTCTTACGCACATGAATTCCCTCTGGACTGTGAATATAAGTGGGCTGCAATTGGTGCATTCTGTTCAGGAGGTGGAGCTTGTTATACAATGGGTGTAATTAAACCACATAAGCTTCAAGCGGATGCTGCGTAAAAGCTGCACCATGCTGGGAGTAGTGGTTATGGAGAAGCTCTGTGTGTGTGTTTGTGTGTGTGTGTGTGTGTGTGTGTGTATGTGGGTGTTTTGTGTATTTTAGGCTATCTGAAGCATCAACATGTCAAACTGTTTACCATTTGACTGGTAATTACGAGGGAAATGCTGCAAAAAGATTTCCTTTTGGTTTGTAAGGTTAAGGTTTGTGTTAGTGTGTGCATGTGCCCATCAGTCTCATTAAAGTACTCAATCATGTGGCAATCTGAATAATGGTAAAAATATCAGAAAAGAACTTACAAAGGATATGGGCAAACACCACACATCAGTAAAATTCCATATCAATTCCTCAGATTATTAAAAACAATTTTGCTATTATCAATACAAACTTTGTCCATTCTATTGTCTTGCTAGATCATTTTGTTGCTTGACAGCCATAGCCTACTGTTACGGAATTATGTTGCTCTGCAGAGGAATCGTTTCTTGCGATTCTTATTTTTATTTTGATGAACGAATGATCAAATATTGTGTTTTATTGCACTGTCATTTGTTAATAGTGCTAATTCACAGTTAAAGTGTGTTTTAACCATTTCATTGTGCATAGGGCAGAGACCTCACTCCATAATCCACTAACTGACATCATCCCTCTGATTTTTATCTCACCCCTACACCAGGATTTCAGAAGCCAGTAATCCTAAGCTCCAATACCACACACACACACACCAAACACACACAGACACACACACACAAACACTCTCACACATGTGCAGTGCGATTAAGCAGTATCTCATCCTGTCAGACTGGGAAAACGTGAGATACACACAGCTGGATGTCCACAACTAACCTACTTTTGCTGCTCCTGTATACAACGTGACTGCTGCATCCGCTCAACATGTAACCCACACACACACAAACATATATCTGACAGTTCAGCTGGAGCCACTCATTAAATGACCAAACCACGAGCTGAGTGAAGAGTGTTTTGTTTACATGGACCTACAAATACGCTCCATAGAGAAACTAGTGTGGTTGTGCAACCCGTGTCCCTGTGGATCTGTGCTGTTCAGATTATTAAATGATGATGCGTCTTTAAAGTGCATCATTAACAGTGCGTCCGCGTGAGTAAACAAAGGGGAAGCACGCGGGCACACATACTCATAATTGTGCAATGAGCTTTGCACTGTATACATTTTATTTATAAGCCTTTGATTACACAGATCAATGTGATTTTTGGTCTAAGCCTATAAGCTGTTCTTTGCTAATTCAACCGTGCTAAATGCAATATTAATGAACACTTTATTTTTTAATCACATATACGCTACCAGTCAAAAGTTTGGACACACCTACTCATTCAACGATTTCCTTTGTTTTTATTACTGGCTGCATTTTAGATTAATAGTGAAAACATCAACTACTGCTCTGATCATGGCTTTGCACACTCTTGGCATTTCTCAATCAGATTAATGAGGAATCAACCTGGAATGGTTTTTAATTAGCAGGTGTTCTTCGTCAGGAGCTAATTAGTGGAGTTTCTTGCCTTCTTAATGTGTTTGGGCTCGTCAGTTGTGATGGCCATGTTGGTATACAGTTAGTGATCCTGTTCCACTACGGTTCTACTGCACATTGTTATATTTTTGTTTACTGCACAATTTACTGTTCCTTCATGGTTTTTTGGGTTTAAATGTTTATCTATAATGTAAAAAATAATAAGAACATAGGAAAAACATTGAATGAGAGGGTATGTCCAAACTTTTGAGTAGTTTCCCCACAAAATGGAAGAAGATTCCATTAAGTTTTTACTATGGCTTGATTTATATTAGTATATTAATACCAAAACAAATCCGGATAACTGAGAAATTATCGATACTATTTCTCTTATAGCCATTACTGAACAGTGTTTTACTGACAAACATGACTGTTCATCTGAAACTTGTAGCAGCATAGGTGGAACTAACCAGTTTCATTGTTGTTTTCATTCTTTTTTAAACTTGTATTTTATAAGTTCTCTTAATTTCTGGCTTCATAACATGGTATTCTGACTCAAAAGACAATTTTATTGTTTTGTTAAACCAATCATGAGATATACTAATCACAATTCCAACAATATTATTTATAATACTGATACATCTACCCTGTATGGGTAAAATTAAGGTGTTTGGTTTCATAGTATTTACAGAAGACAGAAAAAAAGCTTTCTTAGTTAATGGAACAACCTTCATTCCATTGACAAACTTCTGTTTGTCCACTTTTGGTGATATCATAATATCATTTACAGGCACAACAGAAATTACAAATTATGCCAATTCTGAAAAAAAGGCCCAAGAGCTAAATGATCTGTAATGAACAGAAATACAGAAAAACATGGGTCTTGTCCTTTCATCAAATTCCAGACACCTTAATTTCCCACAGTTGTGTTTCCTCTGCTTCAGCACACCTGATTTAACTCATCAGAGGCTTAGTTAGCTGAGCTGACTCATACACGATTCCCTAGGAACAGAGAATAGCAAACTAAAGGGTTGGGTGGAACTCTATTTGTTTATTTAATTAAGATGTTGGCACCTATCAGTATATTATTAGGATTTTTTAATGTAATATCTTTACATTCATCCCAGACCCTCCAGACCCTTTTAAACCCATTTTAATGCTGCCTTTAAATTATGAAAGAAAGCACATGAAGATCCTCTACTTCCAAATCCAATTAAACACTTAGACTTTGATGTTAATAGCAAACACAGATAAGAGAAAAGCAATCTGTCAACCAACCAGTCTTCTTCACCAAACAATAAGTAAATGTTTCACGTGGAACTGCAACCACTTTCCTGCAACCTCTCCATGAGGGCAGACAGGAGAAACCTACGCCCGGAAGCAGACGGAACATGACCTAACGTACGAGTTACAGGGGATACACCTTTTTCCTGCCCCTCCAGAAGGTTAAGCAATTTGGGATTTGTTACGTAACTGTCCCGGCTCTGAATCTCCCCACCCACACCGACCCACACACGGTTTTCAGCAAAGCCACTTCAGCATTTATAAAAACACTCTGCTTAAGATATAGTGCATAGTGAACACTGAGAAAAGTGGTTCTTTCTACTCTTTAGACTAGCTTTAAATTTAAATTTGCCTTTAAGTTTGCCTTAAGCCTGCCCAAATACCCCAATACTGATGCACTGTGTGCCTCAATGTGTTTGTAATTTAGTTTTAACCCCTGGTTTTTTCAGAGTATTTATCTCCCTGCCTTCTTTCAGTTCTGCAGTGAACAGAGATGTTACTGTAAACGCGGGGAAGGTAGTAACTAAAGAAAACTCCCTTTATGGTTCCTCATATAAACCCATCCCATGTGTTTGGATCTACATCCAAGAACACAGGGCTCATTTATGGACTGAGCTTGCCTCGTGTGCGCCCGCTTAGCCCTCTTATATCATGCAGCCTTTTTGCCAAACTGTATCAATGCATCAGATTCTGGTACATGTGGGTCTTTAACTAAGACCTTTAGTAATGCAGTTATATTTAATCAGTGGAGGAGATTTAAAATTAAATCAGTATAAGTGCTTTAAACGAAAGGGTATATTTCTGCCTGATGTGATGAAAGCCTAATGGATATGATATTCGCCTCTGGACCAAGAGGTCATGGGCTCCAATCCTACCGTCAGAATACCACCATTGGGTTCCTGGGCAAGACCCTTAACTCCAAGTTGCTCCAGGGATACTGCCTCCTGTAGTTTGTGAATGGAAGTTGCTTTGGATAAAAGTGTCTGCTAAATGCTGTAAATGTAAATGCCTACAATGTTGTACTTTCAGGTCTTTGTTGGTTCTGTTATTGTTCCTTTCTGCTGTTATTGTGTGTACAAATGGGCTAATTTGAATACTAGACGTTGTTATAGCTAAAGAAATCTCCCCGTTCACAAGAGCTCACACTGTTGCTTAGCATTCCAACTACACAGCAGCCAAAATAAGATGAGGTGCATAGGGAATGAGTCACTGCTGGCCTGAATGCATCTGTTTGCACTATTGACTGGTTGAGCTGGTGGCCCTGCAGCTACACTGAGACCCAGTCGCTTCACTCTGTACTCCTACTGAGTGACTCTAGTGCATGCTAGTGAATCTAGTGCTGTTAATGTATGGTTAATTTCTATGAAAACTATGAATTTTTCCAGCCAACAACAGCTAAAAGTTACATGCAGTTCTGCTGTATTTATATGACGCATTTCAACTGGCACAAAGTACCATGACAAACCACAAACAAACGTTTTTCCATTCTAAATAAAGCAAGCCGTACCCAAGCTGCTCGACGGCAGGGCTGAAAGCAGGCCGCAGCCAAGCTGACTGCACCCCAGCTTTCCAATTGGTCGAAATTTCATCATATCATGGAAAGAGGCCACAAAACAATAATTAAAATTTTAAACCAGGCTATAAATGATCAAATGAAACAATAGCAAAAATAGCTCTGACTGGAAAAAAAAGTTAACTGGTTCGACTCCATGGACACGACATTGGGAAAACAACAGGTAATAAACTGTGGGGAGAGAACAATGTCAGAAATACTGTTATCGGTCTGAGATACACTGGAAAATTAAAACGTGCTACAAGTTCGGTGTCATCACAGTACATTTTAGGTTCAGAATGGTTTTTGTATGTTGATGGAAGAGTGCCGATAGATAGAAGTTTACATTTTAATGTATAATTTATTCTCATATTTTGCAAGGACAGGTCATTGCTGACGGAATAAGGTCTATTTTGCTAAAGCGCTAACTGTAAACAAATCTGTAACCTCATCTCCACCCCCACAGTTTGGATAATGTTCTCACCACAAACGACCACTCCAGGGTTAGTTTGAAAGCGTACCGAGACCACGTCTTCAAGCAGGGCTCTGTACGCTTTTTTGGTCCGCTTTTGGTGTGGACTCGGGTGGGATTTTTTAATTCTCACATGCCCAAACGAACTGCACCAACTGGGAAAATGAACTCTAGTGCGATTCAAACGAACTAAACAAGGCATGTGTGAAAGCACCCTGAGACAGCAGTCAAAAGAGCATTATTGAGAAGACCGGAAATTTGGAGACTACAGCTAACTCACAGTGTGGTCGCCTTGAAAGCTTGAGATGCTGAACCCCAGACACAACAGAATTTACAGGCCGACAGCAATGTGCAGTGTTTCAAGTGTTTAAGGACTCGGATGTTTCAATTTAAAGTACACAGCAAATACCATAGTTATAAACAACATAGCTGACTTTTCTAAATGTGTGGTATCATAATTCCTTCCAGAAAATAAAACACCCATGGATCATAAAAATATGACTTTCATTTTCATTTTGACAAGTATCATGATGTTATATTCACACTGTATTGCCCAATATTTCTAGTACAATGAAGTGATCCCCTCCATCCTCTCCTTTCAACCGGAACACAACCAACTGTGTAAAGCCTCCTAAACCTAAACCCCATCTAGAAGCCAGGACACATTATTGCTCATACCACGCATATTCCTAAAAAACAATTAATCCACAAACATTCAAGAAGGTATGATTTTCGTCTGAAAATGAAAACAGTTCGTTTTTTCCCAGTTATGATTGAAGACAGTGGCATATTCTAAGTCCATCAAAACGTTCTTGCTAAATTCATTAATGCTAGCGATTTCTAACCTTCTAGACAACCACCAGGTTCCTGAGGTTCACTGAAAATATATTACCTCAACCACAGTGCTAATGTATCTACTAGCTGAAACTTTACCAGCAATGGATCAGTCCACAGATGCTCTAAAACAGGGGTGTCAAACATAAGGCCCATGGATATTTTACAAATATAAAATATTAATGAGCTTTTTATTATCTTATCTAACACTGTAACTTTACACATTAACATTCAGGGCATTAAGCAGATATTTTTATTAAAAGCGACTTCCAGGCCCTAGCTACAGGGGACAGTCTCCCTAGAGCAACTCTGTGTAAATGGTCTTACTCAGGAACCCAGTGGTGGGATGCTGAAGGTAGGATTCGAATCCATGACCTCCTGGTGCAGAGACAAGTGTCCTACCCACTAAACCACCACCACCCCTGTCATTTTGGAATTACACCAGTCTATTTTATTGTTGAAATTGTGAAAAATATTCAGACTTCAGAAAGGAAAATGACTGTACTCTTATCTTACAAATACCAAATTTAGCTTATTAGCATAGAAAATATTCATTCAATTAGAGGTTGAAACAAGTGGACTGCTTGAAGGGCTCATACACTTCAATTTGCTAAACCTGGTATGTGTTTTTTTAAATAAAATGAAATTTTTTTTTATTTTACTCCATTTAGGTCTGGCGTAAATGAGTTGGACACCCCTGCTCTAAAACATTACTCATGTCCATCTGGCGTGTGCTGACCAAAGGGAAAGTGTTACAGTTTTGACATCTTAAGTGCTATCCGAAAGCCAGCGTGACCCAGAGGGCCAGCCCCCGTGGTGGGCGACAGCATTGATTACTGTTTCTCAGTAGGAGGTACAGTCCCACTCAGCATGGTACCGACTCCACCCTCCCTGTGAAGAGCCTCCCTCACTCCACTGGGGCTCTAATCCAGCCTGCATGGTGCTTTAGATGAGCATCAGATCTACTCTGAATTTGCATAAGTACAGACTGAACATGCCACTATCTTTTCTTTTTTTGGCTATATTGAATTAGAGATGGGCCACATGATGATATCTCTTCACTAATGTGAGAATTTTTAATGGTGATACACAATATGCTCAGTATTTGAAGAACAGTGATGGACTGACCCTACGAATGAAAGAAGTCAAAACAGTCTTGTTCAGTTGGATTTAGAGTAATGCAGGTATATCACATGTTCAATAAAAATCACTGAACTTGTTTTCAAATGTGTCACCACTGGCTCATTTTGTCCACAGCATTTTTGTCTCATTTCTTTATCTTTTGCTTCCAAAGAGACTTTTTTTAAAGTGGGACCTTCCAAGACTCTCATTTTCAGTCCAGTCCCTGAACCTGACCAGTTCCAGAGGTATGTTTCTGTTTGTTAAGACACACAGAGATCCACAAATGAATCAATCAGGCAGAACAAACAGCATCTAACTAAAGTCCTGAACCAGTAACCAGGAGCAGATGATTCCAGATGATCAGGCGATGATCAGTATACTGGTGGTGCTGAATGCTGAGTGGTTGGATCTCCTTCATCTAGGCTCCTTGTACCTTCAGGCACTTTGCAGCCTGTCACAGTGAATCATTTGTTCCCATTTCTTTCATTAAAAACACTCAATATGAAAAATAGTAAATATTATGAAATGTGGGATGGCTCAAGGCAAATTACAGTATGTCAAAATATAGGTATTGTATATTGTGAAAATGTCTTTTGAATGAACTATTATCCAACTTTGCTCAATGCTATATTATAATCCTAACTGATTTATTTGAGACGTGAATGCATACATATCTTAGGAGAATCGCCATTTCATCACATGGTAAACTACAAATTAACAACAAGAATATGTAAAATATATCTAAATTTAACTCTGAGCAAAGGGAAAACCTACTAGAACACAAGAATATGGTAATAATAAAAAATCATTTATTAACAAGCAACAAAGTTTCTTACTCTTTCACCTTACTGAATTATAATTTTACTTGAACATGTGTAAGCTGTTTGTTTCTGTTTAGTTTTTGAAATGGAATGTGAAAATAAAGAATGTCAGTCCTCAGCCGATTCAGAGTTTTCTATCATACACAAAATTATATCAGTCCTTTTAGACTGTATTAATAATGGGGGGAAATGTCCACAATGGTAGAGCAAGTACATGCATGAGAGAAAATGATACTGGGTGAACTGGGGCATGGGCGAAGTAAAGTTACCTGATAATCCAATAAACAAGATGATCAAGAGGTTATTAACCTAAATGGATCTAAATGGGACTGCAAGTGTGACTTGCCTGTTTTTTCTCTATATCTGCCTGGAGGGGAGAGGGGAAAATGGTTAGTTTTGCTTGGCAGAACCTCACAGGACCATATGCCTATCCGCCTGACATTTTCAACCACTTAAATAGAGAAAGCTTCTTCTTTTTACAATGAGACCACTGTGTCTGCTCCACCAGAACGAAAATACACATCAAATCATTTCAGCCAGCGCACTCCGGGCCTGAGGATCACACTGCATATCTATGCCCTGATTTTTCTTAGATGTATTCCTAATCTCATGCAGGACCAGTGACTGGAACGCCACCCTCCGAAAGCGCAGTTGCATTCTTTGAGTTAAATGTGTGCATCTGTGTGTGAAAGAAAGAGAGAGAGTTGGAGGGAAGTTACAGCTCGCTTCTTCATAATGTCTCATTCGAGTAGTTTCCCTTCCCTCTGCTCTGAGAGAACTGCACTCCACTTTCCTCCTGACCTATTAAGAGTAAAAGTAGGAAAAAAAGTTTTGCTCCACTCCAAACACAGACGCAGAGGATGGCCGTGACTAATGTATACTTCCAGCCAATACACATCAACACAGACCTCCTTCACAAACACTGGGCTGAAATGTAGGTCACTGCATACATTCTGATCTTCACCTGCACTAAGGCCAATGAATATCCCCACATCATCCCTGGGCCTCCGGACCGGAAGGTAGATAAGGTTGCTTATGCAATATAATGATTTTTACGACATTACTTCACCTATTGGGGTAATTTCATGCAATGGTCTGACCCTAAAAAGGGGACATACAGTCAAGATGCCCATCAATATCTCTAGATCATTTTGTTGACTTTGCACACAGTGTTCCATTTACCCACTGTGTAGGGGCACTACGTGGCTATATGTTTTTGTGTGGTGTTTCCCAAAACTAATTTTACATTTGCCTGCAATGAAATTTCCATCTGTATCCCTGAGAAACTCAAGCCAACTGTTTGCACAGACCATCAGATGTCGAGCCACCCAGTCAGTCCACCCTGAGCTACAGGACCACGTTCACAACAGCATGCATCTAACACCGAACACAGATCCTGAATCACAGCTTGTGGCCTCAGGACACATTAGACCAGGATTTCGGTTAATTTCGCGACCGTGAATGGAGCACATAGACGATTATTCGAACGAGGGTGGGAGGGGGTGATCTGAAGAGTCTCGTACCTTGATTGTCTTCATCCATATTTGCTTCTGAATGAAAAAGAATCTAAAATGATGCAGGGTTTGACAGGATCAGTGGACAGTCCCAGCCCAGCTGCTGCTTATTGCAGGGACTGGTTCATGTTAAGGCTGCATTTACTGAGAGATCCCAGAGACGGCCCGCGGCTCGGTTCCGAACCCACAGATGAGGTTCGGTGGTTCGGTTTAATCCAATCTGGAGGTAGGGATCACCCGGAGAACCACGTCCTCTCCTCGGAGCCTGCCGACACTGGCATCTGTGTTTCACCGCTCCTCCAGCCAGCTTCCAGAGTGTTTTTTAACCACCCGTATTCCGAGAAAACCCCGCCTCCTGCGGGTCCAAGCGAGAGTCTACTAGCCAATTGTGCGACAAAAGTTAAATACTACTAACCAATCGGAGCGGAGCAGGGGCGGGATTGGTCGGAAAAGGGGTGGGGAAAGTGAGTTCTGTGTTCCTGTGTTACAAACCTGTGGCGTCACGTGACTACGGGACTACTATTGCGTTTCCAGGGTGACTGACTGTCTTCCTTGAGAACGTCTTCCTCAGGACTATCTTCCTCAAGACTGTCCACCTCAGAACTATTTTCGTCAGGACTGTCTGACATTGGACTGTCTGCCTCAAGACTGTCTTCCTCAGGACTGTCTGACTCTGCACTGTCTTCCTCAGGACTGTCTGACTCAGGACTGCATGACTGTGTATTTAAGATTTTAAAATGATAAATTATCAATATATTATGTTCTTTCTGAAGTACTGCTGCTTTAAAGTGGTTTCTATTGTCAATTCATTACAAACTGGAGAGAAATAAACCCAAATGCTGTCTGTGAAACACTGATGGAAACTAACTAATTTAGTATGATGTTGAGAAACAGGATCTTTTTGTGAGTCATGTACAGCTGTGTCAGTATTTACACGAGGAGCTCAGTAAAGATTTTAGGGTCCCAGTCACCATGGACCACACAGTGACTTTCCTCCCTGTCCACCATTAAGGAATTACCCTGCACACCTACCTTATTCATTTGTGTGTGTGTGTGTGTGTACATTGTGTATAATTTGCTTGTTTTGTTATTTAGACTAGCATCTCAGGTTACGTATATCTATCTATTTATCTATCTATATCTATTTATCTATCTATCTATCTATCTATCTATCTATCTAT
>JBBKCR010000027.1:1252408-1262940 GCA_037577295.1 Ladigesia roloffi | reverse complement strand
GTGTGTGTGTGAGGGGAGCAGTGTGTGTGTGTGAGGGGAGCAGTGTGTGTGTGTGAGGGGAGCAGTGTGTGTGTGTGTGAGGGGAGCAGTGTGTGTGTGTGAGGGGAGCAGTGTGTGTGAGGGGAGCACAATTTTTTAAGGGTGTTTCAGTGGTGCCACTGAGATTGAAAACTATTCTCAGAGGTCAGAATGACCCTAACTACTAGGACACCAGCTGCCCCTGGCATACAAGCTGTATATGGTTTTTAGTTAGTGTTCTATAGTGTTCTATGAAAGTAGGTTAGAGATCAATAGGTTTGCTGGTTGGATTATCCTAAAATCAACCCGAAGATAGTCCATCTCCTTTTCAGTCGTGCTTTAGGAGACAATATAAAGTCGCCATGGCACAGTTTCTATCAGACTCTCCTAAATGAGCTTGGGTGGTAGTTCCCAGGTTTCAGGAGTTTGTTTTAGCAAGTAAACCACTAAACACTCATATACTATAACTTGGGCAGCTGCTGGCCTGCTGGTTAGGGATCTGCCCTTGATTCACTTCTCGAATGGGTTCAGTGTGTTAAATGCAGAATTTCACATTGTGTTCTGGTGTGTACACATTTGACTAATGGACACTTTACACTATAAAGGAACTCTTCTGGTTTTGGTGTATTTTCAGCTGCGTAAATGTCATGGTAAATTGAAAATTGAATTAATAAGGTAGTGAAAATTAATATCTGAACATTTTCACATGTAAATGTCCTAGGCTCACTGTATACAAGAATTCACCAAAAGCCAGTTTTGTGGACAATGGTTAAATTTAAATTCTAAGCCACTGTTAAAGTTGTTAGGCTTCACCTGGATTTGACAACCTAACTCTGAATTCATCTGCAAGTCACCTGAAGTCTGTGTGCTTTGTATTTGGCCGTGATTTTCTGCGTGTTTTGGTTTCGGGGGATTTTACCTGTGCATCGCCAGCTTCGGTACAAGGAAGTTATTATCTGTCTTTGTTTCCTCTAAGAAGCTGCAATGGCGAGAAATGGGTGTGGATCTGTTCCTTTTATGATGCATGTCCTGGTGCCAGGAAGAGCTAGGGAAAGGCCAACTATTAAGTCACACAGTGAGGGATAGAGTTAAACCCAACCAGCACAGGGCGGGTCCGCCATGAGAGACAGACTCTAAGCCGGACTTTGCTCTGTGCTGTACAAGCCATTTAAAGCAGTTATGTATTAAATTTTCTGACAATTGACATTTGGCCTGGATAGTAACTAATTACATCATCTTAAGTATAACCTTGAAGGGATTTGTACTTTAGCAAAGAATTTTCAAATCAAATTTTTATTCATTTTCAAATGTGTTACGAATTCACGAGTAGTTTAATAGTTTGTTTGCTTCTCCAGAAGCCACTGGTTCTTGGGAACTTGTGTTTCTATTTACCTCAGATAACAACACAGGTGGCTTGTCCTCAAGAATGTAGATTTATTCTCATGACCGTTTCAAATAATGTTCTGAACCTGATCATGTATCAGCACACTCGGCCTAAACCATCCAGTTTTCTCTCCTCAGTTACCACCCCAGAATTCCAACTTTGTAAAATGTCTTCAGGAACTAATCTTTTTGTGGTTTAGCAGGAAACATCTCAAAAATGGTAACAGTGTGTTCCTGTACTCAGAGAGTGACTGGTCCTGTTGGTTTACTTTAGTTTAAAAATTTTTTTTGTTTTGGAACGAATGGTGGCCAGATTTGCTTGGGAAGTCTCATTTAGGGAAATATCGGAGTACTTCAAGAGTACTGCTTTAAATAAAGCTGTAATTGTGGTGTCTGATTTGTTTTAGGGAAGAAAAATTACAAATATTTATCCAAAGACAATATAAACATTTTATTTTCATGCGTCTTTCTAGCACACCAGCACACATTATAATAAAAAGTGCAACAAATAAATGAAACCCCTATAACATACAAGAATAAAATTCTATTTAATCAGTGCAAATGAATCAAAGAGAGAACGCAAGCTTGAACAAATGTGTTTTGAGTGGAGATTTAAAAAGTGAGCATGAATTTATGTTTGAGTCTGGGTGGGATTGAGTATTAGAGTCTGGAATTCTGGATTCTGATGCCCTGGCCGCTTTAGGCACGGGGTTTAGCTTGTTGGTAGAGATGACAGAGCCATAAATTTTATGCTATATGTAAGTAATTAGACTTAAGGCTATGTCTACACTTTTTTCCTAAAAGTGTCCAGGTGTCGTAAGCAGTAGTCTTGTCACTTTTTAAGAGGATGTAATATTAACTGCTGCTTTATTGTGATTTTCAGGGCTGTTGGTAAAACATGTCTGCTGATCAGCTACACCACCAATGCATTCCCTGGAGAGTACATCCCCACAGTGTGAGTATCTGCGCTGACATCTCGGGGACAATATCTCAAATCTGTAAAACACTGTAGTACTTGGAATCGTAAACACATTTGTTAACATGTTTTTATTTTGTATGCCACTAGAGATGGTTCTTTATAGAGGTCGACCGATATAGGTTTTTCAGTAGCCGATGCTGATGTAGATATTTTGGAGTCAGGGTTGGCTGATATATGCTGCCGATATTTTTTTGCCCAATAATTGAAGGTTTCCCCCTTTGTTGGAGATAAAATATAACACTAATAACACAAAGTTAGATACACAAAATTTCTCAACTTTGCATTTATTGAATAATTACTTGAATATAAATACAAACTTAAAATAACAAAAACTTTACAATATTTACAATACAAATAAACAATAACTTAAACTTGTAAACAAACACAGCAGCATCAAAATCTTTTAGTGCAAGCAAGCAGCATGGGCCACGCGTTCCACAGCAACAATAATACTGTGCTGCCAGCAGAGGTGCCTGTCTGTAAATCGGCATAGTGCACTTGGATATCGGCCAATGCCGACACATTAAGAAAATGCCAAATATCAGCCGGCCGATACATCGGTCGACCTCTATATACATAAGTGGTATGCAAATGTGGGGCAGTTTTCTGTCTTAACAGTGCAAATTCATAGCATCGTTGTACCTTCATACTTTGTGATTTCTTTCTGCGTGCCCTGCCTTGCCAGTACCAAGCAGAGATGTGCTGTTTTCTGTTACAATAAGCAAGGTTAGAATTAGAGGTCGAACAACATTGAATTTTACTGATACCGATAGCTAGGTTGGTACGTACTTGCCACTAACCTATCAATTAACCAATGGTTTTTAAAATGGTTACTGCACTAACAACTAAATAAAAACACAACACTCCATGTAAAATAGTACTGAACTTTATTACAAAAAACAAACACAAAAACAGAACTGAATCATAATAACGTTTAATAAACAAAAGCATGTGCTTTTTTTAGAGGCGGCTCTTGTCATAGATATGTTGGCTCTCGCGCTGTATAAGGACTAGAGAAGGTGATTGTTAAGGTTTTAATCGTATTATTACTTCTATCAATACCGCTTATCGATTCGGTACTTTTATGTGTACTCTTATCGGTTCTTCCATTGTGTTTTTAATTAAAAACGAATTGAGAACAGAATTACAACACTTTAACGCGAATCTAAAAAAGTTGGACTCACTACAAATGAACTTTTAGCGAAGTTCTGCTTCATAATTTATTAGGTTATTATTATTTATCTTAACGGTCCCGGTCGGACACGGACCGGGATCTGTGTTTGGCATTGATCATCACTGATGGATTTCAGCTTTGACTAATTAGAATTTTCGGGAAAATATACCGGGGACATGTCCTGGGTTGTCCTCAATGGTAGATATGGCACTGCCTGTGCGTGTATATGGGAGAGATTGAAAGAGAGAGAGAGAGAGAGAGAGAGAGTGCGTGTGTGTGTGTGTGTGCGCGCGCGTGTGTGGGCACGCAAGAGAGAGAGGGAGAGAGAGCGAGAGCCCTCTCCCCTTGTGTGCGCATGCCCTCTCCTGTCCTCTTTTTTAATACCGACAGCAGAACCGTTACCGTTAAAGATTATCAATATTTTTATAATAAGGCACCGAGGCCGAGTAAGAACCGTGTTCCGGTACCCATCCCTAATAAGGACAACAGACCATTCTCAGCTGCCTCAGCTCTGAGGCAACCCGGGAAAACTATTGGCGTGGATACATCGGTCGACCTCTAGTTAGAATAACCTTTTGAGTGAGTTTACATGATACAATTTACAAATAATCACAATTTAACTAATGGAGTTTTTTGCCTGCATCATTTGGGCTGTGTAACCCATTTAGGTGTTGATACATTTGTTTGTTGAACCCATATAGAAGTAGGGACGCACTTACCTGTTAATGCTGTTGTCCGCTAGATCTGCAAGATCTATTTCTTATTACTTTCCTATCATACTATTTACTTCAGAAATTGTTTGGTGTTTTGTATGTAGTTTGCACATTTTGGTAAATCATGTTCTCTGATTTGCCAGATTTGATAATTACTCTGCAAATGTGATGGTGGATGGCAAACCAGTGAACCTGGGTCTGTGGGATACAGCAGGACAGGAAGACTACGACAGACTCCGCCCTCTCTCCTACCCCCAAACAGTAAGAAATCTGGTCACTAATGAAAAACAAAATCATTTAAAGTTGATGCTTTCTGTAAAACACCACTACACATAATGAATGAACTGATTTAGACTTTAAAATCAGCATGTTCTGACCAGTTCTGTTTTCTTTAGGACGTCTTTCTGATCTGCTTCTCCCTCGTGAGCCCTGCTTCTTTTGAAAATGTCCGTGCGAAGGTAGGAGCTGTACTCGTTTTCTTTATGTATTCATGTTGATTCATTCACTGGAAGTCGTGTATATCAATGGCTGGACATTTTCCTCCACAGTGGTACCCAGAAGTAAGACACCACTGTCCCAACACTCCAATTATTCTAGTGGGAACCAAGCTTGATCTGAGGGATGACAAGGACACCATTGAGAAGCTGAAGGAGAAGAAGCTCACTCCTATCACCTATCCTCAAGGCTTGGCTATGGCTAAAGAGATCGGTATGTGTAGAGAATATACAGGCTCTGGATACTTGCTGCACTTTCTGGATGGGAATTATTACTGGAAATGTTCTATCTGTCTCAATTGGGGAAGCATGCAGTGTAATTTTGCCCCATTTAGCAGAAACTAAAACTAAAAATATTATAGCTATAATATTTAGCTTTATATATTACATTACAGGTGTAGAAATATCACTGAGGGACTTTTTACAAAATTCATACTGGGTTAAGAATTAGCTTTGCAGCTATTCATGCTTAGCCTAGCTTATCTCTTTAGCGTCTGAACAGGTGACTCAGCTTCTTTACTCTGTTTACTCAGTCAGAATTAATTACTTGATAGTGTTTTTAACTTGTGTTAATATCATTTTACTATCATGTTACCATACTGTTAATACTTCAGTGTGTTAAGTGCAATACAGACCTGCCCCAAATAAAACTAAACATGAATCTTGAAGATGCCTGTGTTTCTGAATAGGTGGAGCTTGTGTAATAGGGAATCACTGTAATACAAGCTTCCCTTGTAAGATAGGAATAGCAGTGTGGGTGGAAGGTACTTTGCTCAAGGGTAACTCAGCAGACTTGGGATTGGAACCCACGACTTTCTGATCTCAGGGGCCACTCGCTAACCACTAGGCCACCAGCAGTTGTCATATTGTGTAGTAACAGAACAGGTTATTTGGCCAGTTTGAGTCCAACATGCCCTTACGTGTTTTACTGCCTCTTCTCTAGGAGCCGTCAAGTATCTGGAGTGCTCTGCCCTGACGCAGCGTGGCCTTAAGACTGTGTTTGATGAAGCCATCCGAGCGGTCCTTTGCCCTCCCCCAGTGAAGAAGAGGAAGAGGAGGTGCTCCCTTCTGTAGACGTGGAATGAGGCCCGCCACCTGAGCTGCGTTTCAAGGGAAAGCAATGAAACTCTTTGTTCAGAGGTCCCTCTCCTTTATGACTACCAGTACAAGTTTTATCTTCACAAAACTGATAATAATCTCTAGATGTAGGAACGGAACAGATTGACCTCAGATCGTCCCTTAGTCAGACATATGCACAATACATACCGAATACTAGAATTCCTGCGGCCTTTGAACACAGATTAAGTTTGGGAAGTTGTCCTGTACTTAGTTCACTTTCTTTAAGAGTCCTTGTGGTTTGTTTACAGTCTTTGTTGGGATGGAATGAAGGTCTTGCCAAATAGCTCTGCAGAACTGAGAACTATGTAGCAAACACTACATCTGTTGCATTTTCCTCTGATTTAAGAATTGTTTGAAAGTCAGACAGCCGATAGGTAGGCAAGATACAACACTAATCAATGTTTTAGATATTTCTTTTAAAAGTAGTCGCTGTAATTGTCATCTTTTTAAAATTCTGGTTGTGATATTGGAAAGAGGTCATCACTGGCTACATATTGTATTACTAAAGGATCAGAAGTTGCTGAACACTATCATCGTCGCCGAGTTCATACTGTAAAATGTTTTGGCCTAAATGGCAGCACAAACATCTTCAGTGTTTTGAATGCTTCAGGTGAAGCACAGATATATATAACTCCCAATTAGGCTTCAGAAAGTTTGTAAATGTTGGGTCCAAGTTCATCCTCTCCAGTACCCGCAACCCAGTCTGCATTACCTTCCCTACTACACAGAAACAGGCTGAAGTATGAAAGATGTGTATTGAAGTATCAGACTTGATATCAAAAACTCTACATAGGGCTATCAGTATCCTTGAAGGGGTTTGATGCGTTTATAATAAACCTAAATACAGTTGTAAAAAAATGTTAAGGGTGTTTTTGTTATGGCACATTTTAGTTTTTTTTTTTTTTTTTCAATATTTGGTAGTATCGGAAGATGAAGAGGCAACAGACTACTGTCGACGAATGCTACATGAAAGGAATTTATGTGAAGTAGCTTTCTTTAGACATTATACTCCTACCAGTTATTCATATTTTATAAAGTTTTTACTTTGTACTCTAGCATTTAACTGACAAATCTGCATAGTATCTGCTTTCCTTAAAGCATAAGTGTCATGTCTAGTGACATTTTAAAGCTTCTTTTGCATTCATCCTTGAACCACTGTCAATCTCCAAGTATAGAAATGTACATTTGCCATTGTATAATTTCTCTCTGCACAGTTATAGCCAATGTAGTAACCATGTTAGGGCTAATCCTGAACACTTGTTATACAAAAATAACAAAAAATAAATCAAAATGAAGAGACTTTGTTGAGCCCTGTTGTTGATTACGCCTGTGACAAAGCATAGCATGGGGAACTAATTGACATTTCTGAAATTGGGTATAGAAATGACAACAATAAGGAAAGACATGAAATTGCAACATTTATTACAAGAGACAGCAGGAACGTGTATTTGGCAAATACTTTTCAAAGCAAAAAATGTTTAAGCAAATAAATAAGAATGCTTCTTTCTGAAAACAACTTAAATTTCTAACCATGTTTCTGGGGCGATGTGGTGAATAAAACACAGTATTATAGATTTGGCAGCTTGCAGGTCAGAATAGACTACTGCCTGACCAGGTTTTAGGTAGATGTCCATCCCATCAAACATGACACTCCTTTATGTGTGGTACATTTTCCTGGCATAGAATGAGGCATTGCCTCAAAAACTTCATGAGGAATAAACCTCCAAATAAACTCATCGGTGACCCCTATAGGAGTTGTATGGGTGTGATAAATTAGAGAAAGCACTAAAACATGCAGTAGAGTGAGTACAGAGATACTGGCACAGTTCATTCAGTTCTTTTTCAAGGACGGAAGATCATGTGTCCACGAATCGTAACACAGTCCCAGATGTGGTCTGTATGCTAGAAAAAAAAAGTAATGTTAGCGATAACATACGAAGATGATAAAGGACATTAAAAGATACAACTTAAATCTCACCATTCTACCAGCTCTGCGCCGATTATATCATGAATGTGGTACTTTATGTGGAATTTAACTTGTGAGGTAGTGCGACGTTCCTCCAGATCTGCCTTTAAAACTTCGTTGTATTTTGACTTCTTCACCATGCCAAGAACTGCTTTGCGTCCTGAAAGAAGAATGAAGACAGTCAAGCTCGGGCTGCGGGAAGAGGTAGTACAGTCGACCTCTGAACTGCACGACCCTCTCGGATTAGCCTCAGAGTACAAGGATATTTCACAATCCCAAGACGCGTTTTCATATATGGAAGCACTGTTTTTTGTTTTGAATGTAATAAAAAAAAAGGTCATACTGATATTTTATATTCAAATGTAGCTGAATATATTTTTGAATATTAGTAAACACATTATTAATTCTCAATATCTGATTTATGAAAAAATGACACATTGCCCAAAAAAGTAGAGGATATTTGCAGATATTTGCTCGGTTCTAAGAAATATCTGCACAACTCTGAACCGTGTCTTCACGGAGGTACACTGTAAAGAGTGTGTGCAACAGCTCACCCTGGACGAAGTATTTTGTGAATCGGCCTGAGTTGGGAATAGAAAGCCACCAGCTGCCGGCGTCTCTCACAGTCAACACCCCTGACTTGACCAGCTGCCTGTTGTTACATAGACATCCGTTAACACACAGCTGCTTCACAGGCCAATGTGTGTGAAGAGTATTTGTACAGTTCCCCTTACGTGATCTCTGAATCTGTGAACAGGAACTCCCTGAGTATTTTGTCTTTGCTGAAACTCAGGTCTGCACAACCAGGCAGTACTTTATCCAGAAACTTCTCCACAGTTACCAGCGTGTCTCTTCCAGCTTCCCCTGCGAGTACTTTTTCTCTGTAGTCCACAGAAAACACGAGGGCAAAGGTGTCCGAGTCGAAACCCAGTTGGAACATGAGCAGCTCCCCACTGTCCCGCAACTCGTTCTGGTAACACAGAGAAAGTAAAGTTACAGCTTCTCTCCTGTCGTTTGATAATTTGTAAATTAGAACCAGAGCCAGGATTAGGCTAGAGATGTCGCTCACACAAGTATAAAGTCTATTAAAATTCTTATTTACATGTAACTCATTAAGGCACCGGGCAGCCAGGGACACAGCACCCGAAGAGCAGTGAATGGGTAAAGTAGCTTACTCAAGGGTTACTTAGTGGTGTAACATGCAGTCCTGGGGTTCAAACCCATGATTTTAATGGCAGGGGCAACTCCCTAACCACTACACCACCAGCTGCCACCACAGTATGGCTGCAGGCCTTCGTTTCAACTAGACAGGAAAATAATGAGATGGACTCAGGTATTAGAGATGTGGCCCATCCTGGTTGAAAGGTCCAGACTGAGCTACAAAAAAGTGACCAAGCACTCATGGAAAAGTGAGTCTCAGCTAATGCTGTCTCTGATCTTACAGATCATTTATATAATGAATGATTTTGACAGGTAAGCCCAGCTGGAAGCTGGTACATTTGAGCTATGACTTTTTTGTGTTACGGGAGACAGCTTGAACAGAAATCTGAGGATTACCACTTGTTTGTCCACCAAGGTTTTGTCTCTGTGAAAACTGTACAACTGATGCTTGAAGACAATTTGTGGAAGGCTGTCGTTGAACAGTTTGCGTGGAAAAAGTGTCATAAGGTACTGCAGTGAGGCCTTAACATCAGGAGGTCCATCTGTTTCAGCAAAAAGAACAAAAATAAGCAGGTTTAACATTTATATTAAATAAAGATCAGGTGTTTTTATTTGCCACATACAGTCTTACTTAGTGCAAGTCTGTGCTACATGTGATTAACAGGACAATTTTCATTTAAACAAGACAATATCAGTATAATCAAATGGAAATAATTTATAAAAATGTATACATATAAATAAATGTTTGCAAGAATGGAACGAATGGAGTGTGTGTGGTGATGTCCGTTATGTGCCGTGGTTTAGGATAGAAACTTGTCCTGAAGCGTTGAGAGGCGACTCACTGACCTCAGGAACCACACACACTCCTAACACACCCAATAAACACACTCATACATACACTTATACTTATCTACCAATGCATACACATATTTATACACATACATCGCAACATGCAGATACACCCGTACACACACACACACACACACCTTGTTCTCCGTGTTCTGGATGTCCGATGAGACTATCGGCTCCAAACTTTCGTTTCTTCAAGAGACGTGAGTCTGGAGTGAAGGTTCTCTTCCTGCTCATAACTGAGGACTGATGGTTCTGGGTTCTAGAATAAACAGAGTGAAGCTAATCAAATACAACCTGCATTTTGAGAACCAGATAACAGTATGTGCTGATAATAATTAAACTTCCTTCAGAACCCTGAGAGGGAAAAAGCACCTATATGTTTTGAACCGGAGTACTTGGACAACTTTTTAAAGCGCTTTCACCTCAAAATGTAGTAAAGGCTTCTGTCTGTGGCTAGGCTAGCCACTACCTAAATGACCCAGCCTGCTCTGGAGCGCCCCCGCCGGTGTGGAGCAGAGACACAGCATTCAGAGAAAACATCAGTATTATACATGGTTACATTGGAAAGTGGAGCAAATCAATAGAATAAACTCAACGCAACAGTCACTATGAAACACAATGTACTTAAAATATTCTTAATTCTACCTTAATTTATGCACCAAACACCTTAATT
>JBBKCR010000027.1:1235013-1247080 GCA_037577295.1 Ladigesia roloffi | reverse complement strand
TTTCATGTTTCTCTTTGGGACAGAGTGTTAATGACTGACAGTCATAAATGCACACCAGACAGACACAGGAAATTACTAGTTACTATTTCACTGTAAGCCAATAATGTTGCCTCATCATTTATGGGAAAATATGGGTTTATGGATTTTAGAAGGCATTGTAAATTATGAGAGATATGTGGGTGTGTGTCACTGCCATGTAATATGAACTCGGAAAGTTATTCACCTCATTGTTTCTGTACTTTAATGTCAGCAGCATCTTATTTCCTTACAGATGTGTCCTTTAGGATAACTGTGATTGTTCTAAGCTTGGGAACACAGGAAAACAAAACAAGCCATAGTCAATGCAGTCTGTACTAATATTTGTTTATGGCTAGACAGCTTGTTTAGAGCACTACACTTTTTGTTTGTTGTTCCTAGTATGCATTGATTATTGTTTATCGTGGTAGTCCAAAGACATGCGTGTCAGATGAATTAGGAATTCTAAATTGACCATAGGTTTTTGTGTGTGTGTGTGTGTGTGTGTGTGTTTGTGATGTGTTGGATATAAAATGTATTTTACTGTGACACATCCCACCTACTTATACAGTGGATCAATTGTAAAATGTGTCACAGACAAATATTCTAATTTTATCTGGCTCATAACCAACAATGTTCTCATCAGAAATGCAAAAGTTTTATTGTACAAGTATAATAAAATATTTCAAACTGTACATTGTTTAGTTGTATATATAGTATATTGAGACAAACACACACACAAACACACACACAAACAAAACTTCCTGCAAATTTTTTTTCTTTCAGTTGCAAAATAAAACTGAAATTGTTTGGCGCTATAAAAATATACTCTATAAGGTACATGATGTCAGTTTTGTGAAATAAGAGCAATTATGGTCCAGGCTGTTCATTCATGAAGTGAGGTACACCTCGAAAAGACTGGCTACAGAGTGCATTCGATAGAAGATTCCAAACGGTAATCCGATATTCACCACAGCCACCCACATATTAAACTTGTAGAAATTTTCTCCAATCGGGTTATCAAACTGTGGTCGCGCTCCAAAGGCAGGCATGATCCAGAGCTGCGAAATAAGACAGAGAGGGGTTAGACTGTACCACTGATTTCTGACAGAAGATATATATAATATAAATGATCAAGCCTTCATCTTAAAATATTTGGATATAAAGTCAATTTCCCAATTTTCAACCACGATGTGTTTTCTGAAGCTTTGTTTAATTGTTGCTTTATAAAAGATATTCTAGACAGCTAATACTTTTTCAAACTCATGTTTTTATAACACTGAGTTCTGCAGAGTCTGATATCACATAAACAAGCTTGAGAACATTAACAACTTGACCTGATGCAAGTGTGTGATGATTTGCCTGATCTGTCTTTAAGCTCCAGTGCAAAACTAAAGAAGCAAACTCCACACAGCAAGTATGTCTTGGATAATTGAGGAATGTGGCAAGGAGAAAAGAGTATATTTCTTTTCTCCAGCACACTTGATGAGTTTGGGAACTTACAGTCATGTTAGAAAGCAGCAGGAATGCAGAGATCTCCTTCAGGATCTTCCTCTTCCAGGGTAGGGGTTTGTGGACAGGGATGGCGATGGAGCCACGGGGGGAGGTGGGGATATGGCTGAGTCTTCTTTCGTCTTGTGCGTGGAGCGCCAGCAGGTTTGAGAAGATGCTGGCCCGCCGCACGTCATGATGGGGCTCACGCCGGATGCCCTCGATGATGAAGACGTTCTGCACGCACAGCTCCACCGCGGTCAGAATGGACCAGGCCAGGTTGAGGGCGTTGACGTGTCCATCCACTCCGGTAGCTAGAACAGCCACGATGGTGAAGTAGGACACTGTGAACTGACCAATGGAGGCCCCTACCAGGAGCACCATATCCAGACTCCGCGTGGGGTTCTTACCCGAAGCATGTTCACGACGCTCCAGGCGGAAGATGACGCACCCAACAATGGTGACCGCAGTCATCAGGGCAATGGTCACTGTATTGGTGATGTAGTGCATAGTCAGTGCTACATCCCTCTTCTCCTGCTCCTCGGCAGCAACGTCAACCTCGTAGACGACAAAGGTGGCCAGGCCAGCCACCAGCACCACCAGGCCCCCAGCAGGGCCCAGGAGGACGTCCCGCAGGTGGAAGCAGTGCTCATGAGGAGGATGATCATCCACCAGACGCCCCACATTCTTCCACATCACGTATGTCATGGCTGAAGCAAACAGGCTATACTCAATGTTGAAAGGGTACAAGTAGTAGTAGGCATGTTCAAAGATGGTGCAGGATGTGTGGCTACACTGGCAGCTGCTGTCGGCTTCGGCAGCTGAAACGGAAAGAGAGAAACATACATTTAGGAATCTAAAGTATTTATTAAAGATGCATTTAGGCGATGCCCTTATCCAGAGTGATTTATAGTCACTAGTTACAGGGCAAATTTTAGAGTCACGAGTTACAGGAGCCACAGGTAAGTGTTTTACCCACTAGACCACAACTACCAAGTATTTGTATTATTTGTGACATTTGTATTTATTTAGGATTTGTAATATCTGTATTTTCAAACTCAGCTGAAATTATACAAGCACTACATTGTAATAATCTTTATTCAATTTTTGTATTTTTCTTGTAGTTTTATTTGCCGTGGATACATTTTTAAACACCAAGTATATATAATCAAACACAATCATATGATTTCCAGATTTATCTTTAGTTATTAACCTGTTGTTTTACATTAAGACTGACATATGCAAATTAAATCTGGTCTGATTGGCCTTCACGGCTGGAACACTCAAGAACAATTGCAGCAGACGATAGAAATATGTATATATATATTTAAATATATATATATATTTTTTTATTATATTTACTAAATTATTATTATGAGTCATTTAATGTACATTTTATGCTTGATAATGTTGTTTTTCTACTGTAATTTGTTCTTTTTTCTCTCTCTATTTCTGATAAACATTATTTCTGATTAAACATGGATAAACTAAAGCAGCTGTCCCTCCTGCAGCTGTTAATGGATGCCTGCTCTTTTTTCTAATGTACCCAGCACAGGGCTCATGAGCTGATTACTTTTAATATATACATTTTATTATTATATTTAATTTGTAGGGCAGGATTTCTGAAGAACCAGAATGACCAACATTAACTCAAACCACAAGTGGGAACTGTTAAACAGAAGGCTTGACTCCTTGAACAGGTCATCTGGCAAAATGAGAATCTGTGTTTTGTGAAACAATGAGAGACAGGAAAACAAACCTTTGAGTAAAAGACTGTGGGAGGTTTGGTTAGTTTCAGGATAAACTGTTTGATGCAGTGACTCCTCTGTGACTGCAGTCATCCACAGCATCAGGTTTGTGGCCAAGGTGAGCATTAGTCCACACCTGCAGAAAAAGTCATTTAATTTTACATTAAAATTAGATAAAAGGCATGAGTGTGAAACTCATTAATCTTAAACTAAAGGTGGTAATTCAAGAGGTTCTGTTATTTAAGGGTCAATTAGAAAAAGTAAGTTGAGAATTAATTAGCTTTATCACTTAATCAGCCTTAATCTGTGCACTTTGTACCTTGATTCCCTGTATGGATGGGGCTGGATGGAGCTGAACTTAAAGACATGCCTGGCAGACCAGATTTGGCCTCTTTAATTTATACTATGAGGCTACTGCAGCAAACGAACACTAGAAGTAATCCTCTACTAATGTTCTCCAGTAATACATGCCCTAAAAAACTGTCCGACCACTCAAAATATATAGTAAGAGTGACAAAGCCCAATGAAAATGAACAACCTTTGAATGAGTGACCATTGAATTCCAGTGTGTTAGTTATATTAGATCCAGTTCTAAACTAAACAAGCAATATTTGGACACCAAGCATCTCTTTACAGTTCAACCAGAAGTGTGGTAAATAAGGAACTGGTGGAATTGGATTTTTCACCAAACCAAATTACAAGATTTGGTACTAACTTCTGGTACTAACAAGATAGTAACTCTAACACACATCTACAGTCATCTTATTTGAATTTTTATTCAGACACTAAAAAAGAAAGGTAAGACACTGTCCCTTGTTTGTACACTTTGCGACAGTATGGGTGAATGTGTGTAAAATTCCCAGGTTGCTACTCTTTACTGAACTGCAGTGTATAAAAAATAAGAAACCCCTCCATATATGTTGTGAGTGCAGTAGTGTGTGTAGAGCAACAGAGTCACACATGTACACACTCTGCTCTTAACATAATTGTTTTAATTGTTGCAATTGTAAAATAAATTTGTGTAGTGTAACATTTCTGAGGTATAATAAATCATTTATGTGTATTATTTTTACATTTTCTCTAAACATTTTTTGTTAGCTATTTAGAGTCAAGTGTGTAAAATAGTACACACTTGCATAAAACAACATGCACATTTTACACAGACACACTCCCATATATCATGTATCACGTCGATATCATTCTAAAGGTGGTGGGACCATTCATAGTTTCAAGTACACATAATAAAAAGCCCCATCCCTCCACTCACCGAGTTACATTTCTCTGAACTTGAACACAGTCCTTTGAATGGAGCCAAAGAAAGTAAGTCTGGAACCCAAAAGGACAACAGAATAAACACAAAAACATACAGTGTGATGAGACAAATTATTACTGGAAGGTTTTTTAATGTGGGGTCATCTCACCTGCACCAGAATAAACACAGCTTGAACAACAGGAAAGGCGATTTTAACAGGCGAGTCACAGTGGGCATAACCCACATAGTAAGCGATCTTAAAAACGTCCATGATTAAACTGCAAAATCCGAACAGCACCAGCCCACCTAAAGAAGATACACATTCACAAAAGCAATATCTTTATAACCATCTCAGAATGAGATATACCTATCTGAAGATGAGTTTACTTTGCCAAGATTAGATTTTATCACTGCAGTTTATAATGTAACATGGTGCAGTTTATCAGTCAATTTAAAAAAAATGGCCTAACCCAATGAAATTGTTTATTAGTTTATTCTAAAACGCTTGATTGTCTGGCCAAAGAAAATAAACCCCAGTGAATAAACCACTCTATCATCCATGGTGACCTTCAACCCTTTTGTTTTACAACTTTCAGAAAAGGTACATTTTTACTGAAATGAATCACTGTCATAAAACCAGAACGCTGACAGATGACAAGTGTACATGAAATCTGAACGTCAGCGAAGAATAAGTCAACAGCTGTATAAAACGATACAACATTTTAACTTAAAAGCTTTGAAATTCATGCTCACTGTTAGAAGTTTGGTGGACTCAACATTTTAAGTCGACGAATATGAACATTAGTACCATAAAATCTCAAGGCCTGTGTGTGGGTCCACACTTCACCTCTCCCAAGTATGGTCAAACGTTTGGACATTCTTGGTTAAGTGAGGTTCTGATTATTTTTAAACACATTTTATTATTTGTTGCAGAATTAGCATACTGAAAAAAATACTATCGCACCACAACACCACAAGTGAAGCAGCGGGCATACAGAAACACAGCACACACTATAATTCACAATGTACCCAAAATTTGAATGTTTGCTACTTTGTAAAACCTAAAATTAACCTTAAAATTAGTTTTAAAGCATGAGTGTGAAACCCTTTAATCTTATATTTAAGGCGTTTAATCAGGAGGTTCTATTCTTTAGGCTAATTTTTCAAAATAAAATACAAATTCTGTAGTTTTCCTCTTTAATCAGCCATAATCTGTGCACTTGATTCCTTAATTCCTGTAAGGGAAATTGAGGTCAAAATTACAGTCATTTTAGGGCGTTTGGTTTTGTAGTGCCTACAGTTCTGAGATTCAAACCTACAGCCTTCTGATCACAGGAGCATTTCCTTAACCATAGGGACTCCCAAACAGAGAACGGAGACTTGTTTTCAAGATCTTAAGGAGAATGGGGCGCTGTGTGTGCAGGTTTTGGTTCCAACCAAGCAGGAGGCACACCTGAATCCACCTCTGTAATCAGCTGGTCTTGGTTTTAGGTTACTATTACGAAACCAAACCCCTTAATTTGACCCCTTAAAACTGAAGGGGAAACATGCACAGATAAAGTCTGATTAATGTGTAAAATTACTGAACTTCCCCCTTCATTTTTAAAAAGGTAATGTAACCGAACCTGAGGAAAAAAGACCTTATGTTTAGGATCAAGGGGCTTCACACTCATGGTAAAATTAAGGAATCAGTTTACAAATTAATTGTCACTGAATTCGGGTGTTTGGCATATTTTCGGGGTAATTTAATTTAGAGTTAGGCACATTTTAAATACTTTGTGTTTCATAGTGCAGTGGTCTTTTCTGGACAGGTTTGGGACCCCCTGTGTTAAGGGCTTCACCGTCCCACTGAGGAGGATCTCGTGCCACCGTACCTCTGAGCCACACGGGCCCCGCGTGCACGTCCTTGTAGAGCACGGCCTCCTCCTCTCGGCACGTGTAGGCCTTGTAGAAGAGCATCCAGGCCGTGGTGGGGATGATGAGGACGATGAGGAACACCTGCAGGTGCGTGTTTGTGATCTGCTGGCCGTTGAAGACGCTACCACTGACGAGCGCGCAGCCCAGGACCAGCACATTGATGAGGATGAAGGCGGACAGGACCCAGCCCCAGCTGCCAGCCCGGTCCCGCCACACGTTGCTGGATGACAGCGCCACGCTGGCCGAGCGCTGGCCGAGATGGGGCACGTGCACCGTGGAGATGTGGTGGTGACCTCCATCCGCGTCGTCCTTCTTCGCCGCCTCCAGACACAAGCCATGGAAATACAGGTTCAGATCATGAAAGTCAAGTATCTTCAGCGCGTTGTCCATCGCGACTGCACGTGAAAGGCGCGTACCTCCCTTTCACGCATTCACACACACACGCGCCCGCGCGCGCACAAGAAACACACCGCGGCGATCAAGCGCCTGGAGTCCTGAACGGACTGTTTATATAGGCGAGTCGTCTGAGTCACCAGAGCTGCCCTGCGTCATAGCAGGGTTTGGCAGCACTGTCATATAGTTTATATCCTCTGAGTGTTTTTTTTTTACCACTAACCTCGTCTCAGAGACACAACACTGACACACTCAAAAAATGAAAAAGAAGGTTGTGCACTTTACTTACTTTATTTATGTTAAGTTTACTTACACGAATTGTGTTGGTTGACTTTGAATGATTTTTTCTATTAAGGTCCACATAACTATGTCTCAACTTTGTTTTCAAGTTACATAATTCAATTTTGTGGAACCTGTTGACAAGAAAAAATTAAGTAAAGTCAAGGTTTCATTTTTTGAGTGCACTGTCCAAACACAGTCCACACACAGTCTTAACAATATCCTACCACTAACACTTTCTAAACACTGTCCTAAAACTTTTCAAATACTGTTCTAAAACTCTACTAACACTATACTAACTCCATCCGTTTTACAAACTCCATCTTAACACTGCCAAAACACTATCCTAACACTGACATTTTCCATACACTCTCCAAAGTAACAGTTATCTCACAGTTGCGTGTTCTTGCATTATCAGGTTCTTGATTGAAGTCATCTTTCACAACTTAAGTTGCTTTCCGGTATTCAAGAACTCAAGACTGGTTAAAGTAAACTGGCCCTTCTAGTCATGCATGAACACACCAAACCACAGCACGTAGTGTGAACAGTGCAGAATGCTTTCTCTGTGTTCAACACATTTAACCCATTTTACCCATTTTATCAATTTACTCATTTAATCCATTCACTAAGTGAAGCAGGGGTCTGCCACCAACCACGAGCGCCCGGGGAGCACTGTATGGAGATGGAACCCGGTTTCTCAGTGGTGTCACACATTTTCAGGGCCTGGGTGTGGGTCCACACTACATTCGAACCCCCCCACCCCCACCCCCATACATTTTATTTTTGGAGCAGTATTATTGTTTTTTTTCCCCTGAATTAGGACGACCATTTAAAATATTTTTGGTTGTAATTGGACTTTCTGTCCTTTTGCTTTCTCTGTAGACATAATAACTTGGCTACCAGCAGTGGAAATAGACAGGTTTTAAGGGTTTAAGCCTGAAATGTTCATTTGCCATCTAAATATGAAAACAAATAGCCATTAGTTTGTCAATAATGTGATGGCATACCTGATACAGAAATAAGTATCATTGTATTATTGAAGTTTAATTGAAGACATTATAATGGAATACTCTTATATACTGATGTAGGAAGCTGCCACTTTCAGGACGTCTGATGTCTGACTCTCAGTGGAAACAAGTTCAAGGGAAAATGAGATTGCGGTTATTTTTTAATCAGAAGTGCCTTCGTTCTTCAGTTCTTACTTTATCACAAGAAAGTCACTATTATCAATGAGACAGATCAGTGGAGAGGATACAGCAGAACTATTCTATTACTTTTCCAGTTTATTATTACTTGTAAGGCAAAAAACAGCTGGTGCGAAAGTGAGTCTGCAAATATAACAAAAACAACACTGAAAATATTTTGATTTGCATTGTTGCTCCACTGAGATCCGTAATATTGTGAGACCTTGATAATGAAATACTGTATATCATTAAATAATCCGACTGACATCTGTATCATCACAGACTTTGAAGAGGATAATATTATGACTCAGATATGGGCAATATCTTTATCATTGTGTAATTTATTCATTGATTTAGTTGTTATAGACAAGGAATCAACACAGTGTCTCTATGGCACAAAATGCAGTTTTCATTTACAACAGTCTGATGACTTTGCCCTTTCAGATCCATTTCATGGGACACTGTTCTGTGTGGAAGCTTTTAAAACATCAAATGTTTCAGACTGGATTTTCACATCAAACCACATTTGAATGACTGGCGACCAGGATAACAGGTCGACTGACAGTGAGAGGAGACAGGCTTTAAGGTTTGTACTGAGTGCTGAAATTGAAATGTTCAGGTTTAAGGCAGATTTGTTATCAAATATGAACACAAACAACCATCAGGTTGGCACTAAAAATATGGCAAGCTTTGTACAGAAATTAGTATCATCGTATTATGCAATTGCTGCATTTGATTGAAGATATTTTATGGAATAATACTGGCAATCACCATTTTAACATTTAATCTTAATTAAATTGTTTTTTTTTAAACGATTTTCCTCTATCCACATTAAATAGGTTATTAAACAATGAGAAAATTAATCAGTAGTCACAAGTATGTGTGTGAATTTATCTGAACAGTTATGTTCATGTCCTGAACAGTCTCTATTATTTAGTAAGTAGAACAGTAAGTGAAAAACTGACATTTAAAAAGAAAAAGCCAAAAGAATTAAAAGAGCCCATATCTTGCCATTTTTCTCACAGGTTCACTCATATTTGTGACCAGAACAAAGACCATTGATTAAGTATTTAGTGCTTGTATATTAAATTATACTGAAAATGACACCATGTGGCAAGTTATCCAGCTATTTTTCTGATGGAGAGTCATGATACTATCCGTAAATACAGGGATGAAAAACAACCTGGGAAGACTGTGAAAAATGTAGCAGTGATTGTAAATCGCAGCACCACAATTTTTTGAAGGGAAAGGTTGTGCCCTTTGACCAGCAGGTGATTTCTGTCAGTAATAAAATCTCTCCATGGGTCTTGTTTGCCTGGATAACTAACTATACCCGTCTCATGATTTTGCCGAGGCCGTAGAGTTTTGTAGGGAAACCTAAAACCACAAACTGCGCTGGCTGCCAAAGCCAAATTTGATTTGGAGTAAATTAGTATTAAGGCAAAACGCAACAGGTAGAAAAGACAGCTTTGGTCCTGTCAATGATTGCTAGACAAACTGCATCTACAAAACTTTTTAAAAGGCAAAACTAAACCATGTTAATTTCAATGTGTCATTACTTGGTTCTAAACGCTATTTCCAAGATATAGAAACTTTAATGAAGGCTTAGATATACCAACACCCAATTATCAGTGTAAAAAATTCAGTGGTGGCATGTTCTCTGAGGTCTCAGTGTTTTTCTCCACATTCAGAAACACTTGCATTTATGAAAGTTTATATGCTGTTTCCTAACTACATCCAGAGAGCTTTATAGGATTTACTGTTCTGTTATTCAATACTGGATTCATACTAGATATCTTTTGACCACAATGTGATTTTTTCACTTAATAACAGAGTGTATTTGTTTCCTCATTAAACAGAAACATCCTTTCTTTGTAATGTATGCGTATTTCAGTAGAAGTCTCATTTGCAAGTGGAAAATTGCAAAATTTTCAAACTAAAATATCTGCAAACATATCAGTAATCAACTAAGTCATTGTGATATTTATTGTTTTCACAAGTTCACCGGTAGTGTCTCGCCTTTGCTAGGTTTGGAAGCCAGCATAGCTCAGCACGAATGGTTTATCAGACTCTATTCTTCTTTTTAAGATTGTGAGAAGCCCTAAAGCAGCCCAGACACTGAACCAAGGATAAAAGCCAACGTGAACAACTGATGATCGCAATTGAGAGCTGAAACTGAGCCAAGAATACAGGAGATTTTTTACAAGTAACTTACATTTAAAGTGAAGAAACGTACTATTCATGACTTAGTAAATATAGTTACTACTCACTTCTGCATCCAAGCCGTAGATACTGGACAAGACAGCAGAATGACCTTCTTCACTCATGATGGAGAACGTGCCAGATGGGCTTCTTCACTCAGGACATCAACCTGCAGGAGTCCAGCAGGTTTTATTAGCAAGCTGCTTCCTGGATAAAACAACTGCCATGGGTGTCTTTTACTGGTAGTTTGCCTTTAAAAGTGTTGTTTAGTTCCTCATTCAGCATTTATTGACATTGGTGCTTTGCTGGATTAAAAAACATCATTTATTAATTTGATGTGGCTGATAAGTGCGGTTTTGAGATCATTTTGACCTTAGAATAACCCTGAACCACTTCCCTAGGACTACAAAGTTCAACAGAACTGGAACAAAAATATTATAGAAGTTCTCCGCCCAGTTTCTCCAACTTAAATGAAACCTTAACAGTCAATCATCTGTCTTCTATAATGAATTCATCATATCTCCTGCTGTCAACAGTATCAATTTTTAAAATGTATCTTTGCAATATTGCATGTCCAAATTGATCTTCCAACCCACACTAGGTGACCCCTACTTGAACCTAACAGAGGCCAGCCAGCCTGTCAGTTTGATAAGAATATTTGACAAGCGATAATTCTAGCATTCTATTATTTTCCGTATTGATGCAGAGAGAACAAAGTATTCCCCCACCAATCCAGCAAATAGCAAAACAATAGTCTTTTATTAACCTCAGGCTACCCGCGAATCATATCAGTCCCAGGGATCAGCCTGATATTGGGTCAGTTTCTTTGAATTTCATTATTTGATTAATTAAACCACTGGAGGAAGGTATACACAGCACACACTGTAACTGAAGAACTCTGAATCCCGAATCTCCCATACTATATAATTACAATTCACATTAATGCCATTCTTGCTGGTCCATTAACCATCCAGAGGGAATAGAAAGGGCAGCGGGTCCTTACCTACACGAAAGCTTTCTCCAGGTCTTCTGATGATGGGAAAACTGCCACCCTCATTGTTTTATATCCACATAGTACCCCCATGATTTACGGCTTTCACAGGTTTACAGGTGAAGAAATGAAGCCCCGTCGCAATAAATTAAACTAAAGAACTGCCCAATGTACTGTTATGTAGCATGACAGCATCATTTATCATGTCCTAAAAGTACACAATTTATGACATAATGGCTAAAAGAGGATCCAGATAGGACCCATACATGCATGGGAATTAGGGAAATGCCTCTAGCAGGTAGAACAAAATGGCTTAAAAAAACAGTTTCAATCATTCTTCATTCTTCTGCCCAGTAGATGTTAATGTAACCATTTTTTTTAGCATTGATCCTGCATTGCAAAGAAGAACACTTTAATTCTGAATAATAAAAAATGAAGATACAAGGCTTTGTTATGACACAATGATATATTTTTGTTCTTTTGTTATTTACAAATTCTCATAAGCGCATTTCTCTTTTAAAAGGTTTACACAATATATGAAATAAAGGACAGAAAACTGAGAAGTTGACTTTTTTATTGTTTATCAATCTTGTGA
>JBBKCR010000027.1:1167928-1205906 GCA_037577295.1 Ladigesia roloffi | reverse complement strand
GTGAGAGAGTGAGTGAGAGAGTGAGTGAGAGAGTGAGTGAGAGAGTGAGTGAGAGAGTGAGTGAGAGAGTGAGTGAGAGAGTGAGTGAGAGAGTGAGTGAGAGAGTGAGTGAGTGAGAGAGTGAGAGAGAGAGAGAGAGAGAGAGAGAGAGAGAGGTAGTAAGAGGCGGTATGTGTGTGCTGAAGGTGTGGCAGTGCTCCTACATCCTGCTCGTCCATGCTTGAGGGGGAGGGAGCGCGATGGGGCTGGCCTCCCTCGTGCTCCAGGGTGACGATGAGGATCTGCAGGGCCTGCTCCACCAGCTGCTCCCGGTAGTCAGAGAAAAGAAGGTGGTTGTATGGAATGCCGTAGCCCACCGGGTCATAGGCACAAACCACGTTGATCAGGGAGGTAAACAGAGGCAGGGCATGTCTGTAGGTCGACAAACAAACACACACTTCAACATCACAAAAGCAGACTTCGCCCCTGCTTTTTAAATCACTGGCCATGTTCAGAAAGGTCAAATTAAATACATTGTGATCAAATACACGTTGCAACAGTATAAAAAAATGTTAGATTATTTTTTTCACCAAAAATGAAATACATAACAGTTAGCTATTGTACTGTTTCACATGGTATAAAATAACTAAATAATACATACAATTAAAAATTAATCTATAAAAGGCTCTTTTTAACTTATATGAGAAAAGCTTCAGTGCCATTAAAATACATATGCAAAATTTTTTTATTATATATATATTTTTTTTGTCAGTGTTTTTACAATGCAAATATGAAAGACTATCCAGTCTGATGCAGAAGATCTCATTCTTTCTGCTTGTATATAATTTGTAGTTCTTTTTGTTCAAAACAATTACTTTTATCTTTAAACTCTGCAACTGCTGCAGATCTACAAATTAAAGGTTTTGATTTCATTTGGTTTTGCATAACATTTAAGATTAACAACTCACACCAACAGAGAGTAATGGCATTAATCATATTACAATTTACAACAGGCAGGACCAATCTCAGGAGAGAAAACTTTACTCTGTCTCTTCAGGAGGTCTGTGATATGTCACTGATTAAGAATACAAGTGGCAGTCTAACAAACAGGTTTCTGTCAGATGGTAAACGTTGCTTTCTGAAAGAGTCCCTTTAGAAATGTTCCAATAAACAGAAACAAAATATTGTGATAAAGCATGGAGAGTATTGCAATCTTTAGATTTTTGGGTGGAATATCTCTTAGACAGGCATACAGTGCAAACAAAACATCAACTTAATTATTTTGAATTATATTGAATTTATGGCTCTAATATACTACCTAGCCTTAACTGTGTTTAATGAAGTAAACACTGATTATCATGTAATGAGCAGCTGCTGTTTTACAAAACAGTGTGAAAAACTGGAAAGTCTCGTATAACATTAGTGATCAATATTTTAAAGCTATGACTGATTTGAAGCACACAGATTAAGCAGGTAAAGAAATACAGTTAGAAAATAAAATAATTTTTAGCTTCACAGTCAGCAGTCTGTGTAGACAAAGGGTCTGAAAGTCTCCTCGCCTTAATCTCAGCAGGTGAATGTGCGTACCCGTCTCTCTCACTCACCTGTTCTCTGTGGAGCAGAAGAAAGTCACCCAGGGGTTGAGAATGTTTCCATCAGATGACGGCGGCAGGTACATGGCCTCTGAGAAGCAAGTCAGCAGCAGCCTCAGCAGCTCTGTCCTGCATAAACAAAACAAATAAAACACAAACTCTGAGCACCATTCGGGACAGTTCATTTCTTAACAAAAATAAACAATAGTTAGTTATTCAAGTAACTTTTATTGATAAGCTAGAAAGTACCACTCATACACATCCACAGAGTTACTGGTAAGATTAGTTAGCTTTCAAAAATGTCAATGTATCTAATCTCACGGAATTACAGATTTTCCTTGTTTGTAATTATTTTCCTAGTTTTTAATGTTTCATGCAGTAAATAATATAAAAATATTAAAATACACCTTCCAATCCTCAGTACATGATATCCATGTCTGGACATCAAGTAACAAAACCAGCCTACTCTGAATTTGATGTTTTTTTAGGTGTTTAACCCATTTTAGACCCAAAAACAAATTAACAAAACATCCTGTGAAATCTCTGTAATAAACTGTTAGACTGTTTTGTGATTGCTAACATGGCTAATGTTACTTCCTATAAGAAATGCTAGTATTTGCTAGCATTTATCTAGGCCTTGGTTTAGCAAACTGTTGATATAATTAAAATTAGTTGATGTTTTGGGTTCAGAAAAAAAAACATTAGTGGGCTCGAAATGGCATAAGGACCACTAACTGATGAAGCAGTAAAATGTTTATTTTGTGGTAAGCGATGACTTATGCATGCTGCTGCAAAATGCTCATTGGTATTTAATGCTAGTGCTAAATCATTAGCAACATGATTATTTGGAACACTATAAATTAAAAGTGTATCACTTTAAATAGAGGAAGAGAAGGATGCAGACTTGTGGGAAAGCAACTTGACACAGCTCAACCCGATCGGAGATACAAATCACTTTGAACAGGCCTTTTGTGGTGGTTACTGATTAAATGATTACCATGGGAACAGTCTTCTGAAAACAGAAGCCAGCTGGATTCAGTGCTCACCTGTTGAGGTCATGAATGTAGTTAAGTGGTGGCGACTGTGCGAAGCCCACCCCCGCCTCCCAGATGTACTCACAGCTGTCCAAAGACTGCATGTCCTCGGCAGAGTCCTGACAAAAACAGCAATACAATGTAAGGGTACTCTAGGCTATTCAAATTATTCTTACTGATAACAATGACATCTATGTTTACAAAAGTCATAACTGGCCTGCACACTCAGTCAGGTGACGGCGTGTTTACATTGAAGACACAGACTGCTCATCAGATGTTACAGCAAAGGTTTCCTTCTTGTGGTTTTTACTTCAGCCAGAGAGGCTGCATTAATAAGGCATTTTTGTTTACAATAAGACTAATACTGTATGTATATGCTACAATATCCAGCTTTATATTCGTCACAGTGTCATTCTTGTTTTAAGGACTAGACAGTTTTGTTTTCCTGCTGTTAAAAACTTAAATAGTTTGAATGCTAACATTACAGCAAGTGGATAAACATATGGGGGATGTCATTTGGAACACTTTTTTGCTACAGATAATTATTGTGTTAGTCAAAAAATTCAAAGTATTTTACTCATGTATTTGTATATAAAATACTTAACGTTAATCTTGGCATGTGTGTGGACAGCAAAGAAAGAATTTACTTTAATGTGCTTTTAACTGTTCAAATGAAAAATATTTTGAACCTTGATTATACGATGTAGATGCATTTTATGATGCAGGAAGTGTTGCAGTTATATGTGGCCTTGTAAATATAATGCTACCTGCATTACACATGCTTCTGTCCCTCGACTGTAAAATACCTTCTAAAATATTCCCTCTTTTGGAACAACAATTGTTTATTTCCATATTAAGCAAAAGATTTCCTCCCATACTTTCCAGTTGGTACCAATGGTACCATTTGCAACTGATTCCATTTTTGAGTAAATATTGAAACCCAGGGTGTGTATATGTTAAAGGCAACCCTTAATGTGTAAGGAATGTAAGGCAAAGCAAAGACAGAAACGCAGGATACATTCTCCTGGCTATTTCTAGTCTCACTCTTTCACTAGCATGCTTAGCTCATAACGAAAGGATAAGCTAGTCCATATCTAACCCCTATCCCCACCTCAACCCCACCCCTTGCAAACAACGCACTCACTCTTTCTTCCCTTTTACACATTTTAATTACACAGACTCTCCTACTTCCTCATACTTCAAGCTAAGTAATCTTTCAAGGGCTTAAAGTGAGGCCAATTGAAATGAAAGGAACCTGATTCTCATTTGTATATGAATGAAGTTGCCAAGAACATTAGGGAATTTGTCCAAGCGTGGAGGACAGAAATAACTTCGGTAAAGGGGTGACAGGGCAAAAAGGCACTCCTGACAGTCAACAGAGCCCGTCACTCACCGGGCCTCCTCTCTTGTGGCTCTGCACAGTGAAATCTGGGCAAAAGAGAAGGTCGGCAACGGCCAGCAACAGTGACTCCGCCAGCGGTCGAGCTCCTTCATCGTCATCATCCACATCGTCCATCTGCAGAGACCAGACACAGACTGAATTAAAGGAAGTTTTACTGAAATTAAATATAATATCATGAAATACAGATATAAAATGGATACAAGAATGCTGAACGGAAACTGTTTTGAATTTTGAATAAGGTTTTCTGCTCCCCATTAGCTTTCATTTATTCAGGAGGATTGAACTATCCTGGGTCAGCACAACTATACTGTCACACCACAGTATATATTAACTTTTGGCACACCTATCTCATCTAAATACTGACCAACCATAAGGTTAAAACCTCAGACAGGTGAAGTGAATAACATTGAATATCTTGTTACATTGGGCTGCGATTAATTAGGGCTGATATAGATCATGTAGTGAGTTCTTTATGTGCTGGAAGCACAAAAATGTGCAAGTGTGAGGTACCAGGATGCTCTGGGCAATGTTTTGCTGAGAGACCTTGTGTCCGGGAATTCCCGGGAATGTTAATATGACAACTAGAACTGCTCTAAACTAAGTTCATGTCGAAGGTATTATCTAATGCCAGTGGCCTGTTGCTGCAAAAATTTCTCAGGAGTGATTGGGGAACACAACTTCCCCAGATCTCAAATCATTGGTCCAATTCTTTGACAGCCCACTTGCAGGACAGGATTTGCACCCTTTGAGGTGCTATGGAGCCCATGCCTGCACAGATCAGAGATCTGTTTTGGTTCCACAATGTGGGAACTACACGATATCAGACAGGTGGTTAGCATGTAACATTTGGGTGGTGGATCATTCTTAGCAAAGCAGTGATATGGACATTGTAGGGGCAGGTTAATGTGTTTGTGCTGAACAGAGTGGATCATAGACAGCAGTACTGCTGGAGTTTTTAATCTCTGTATCTCCTCTAGTAGACACACCTGACCTGGTGGACCTTGCTAATGTACAGTTAGTGTAGCCAGGTCATCTGATGCTGCATAGGTTGCATTAGTCATATTCTAGTCTATCATTAGTGGTTGGATTCTGACTTCAGGATACTGCTGGCTGGATATTTTTGATTGGTGAACTATTCTCAGTCCAGCAGTAATGCAGATATGTTCAAACATTTCAGCAGAACTCTCCTAATCAGAGTGTCAGGACTTACACATTCGAGCATTTCAGGAGCAAGAATAGGTTCTTATCTCATCTGAGACTGTGATATTTTGATACAGTATACATGGTCAGGAGTAGTGGAATACACTGGTTTTGGGCTTGGCCTCTTACTTCCAGTGACAGGAAAAACTTAATGCCACCAAGACCTTTTGGGTAACACCGTACTTCCAACTTTTTGGGCATAGTTTGTTTAAGGGCTTTTTTAATTCCAGCATTACTGTGTCCCAGTGCACAAAGCAAAGCCAATGAAGACGTGGTTGGATGAGTTCAGTGTGGAAGACCTTGACTGCCCACACAGAGCCCTGAACTCGACCACATCCAACACCTTTGGGATGAACTGGAACAGAGATTGTGAGTCAGACCTTCTCGTCCACCCTGACCTCATAAATGCTCAACAGAAAGAATGGGCTCCAGTTTCATTAGAAACACTCCATAATCTTGGGGAAAGCATTCAAAAAAGAGGTGGAAGCATTTATAAATGAAAAAGGGGGTAAAAACTTAATATCAACGTTTTTGTGGCTGTTATTAAACCCTGTTGGTGCAGTCAGATGCCCAAACAATTTGTCCACATAGTGTATATGTAAAATATTATTTAATGTTAGAATTTACTGAGTGATACAAGTAAATTCAATGTACACTGAGTTCTATACATAATTCTATACAAAGAGGCTCACTCAGAAGTAGATTTGACACACATCTCACTCACTGAGGTATTTCATCACTTCAAACACAGACATGCTGGGTGGAAATACGGATGCAGATACTGGGATATTGTCTTTCCCCAAACTCAGCTCCACAAAAACCTCTCTGTGACAGTGAAGACCCACTTTAAGGCATTACGTAATTCCACACTACTGTTGCTTTATATACTTCAAGAGAAGCTTCTCTACAGTGAACATGGTTCACAGGCTAGGTGACTGAGCAGCAGTTACACAACACCGACTGCAGCACTGCTGCTGCACCCAGATTCAGACTCAGAAAATATTGAACGAGTTATTATTATAAGCGTACAAAGGTAACACTCCTTTATAAGGCCACATTATATATTTACAATTATGTTATCTTAAAGGTGAATTAAACAGAATTGTTGAAGTAGTTGAATAACCAAGATGTTACCAAACTACTTTTAAATGTTTATATGTGAAGTGGTACCACATCAAACTGCCTTTACAAGGATAACGCAGAACAAATGTGCGAAAAACAGTAAAAATATCAAATATCTCACTGGAACTCTTGAAATTTCGAGTTTAGTTCTATTAGAGTTTCCTGGGATCCCTACAAGGTAATCTGATCAATGCTCTCACTTTCAGAAACATGTTATGGGCCAACCTGCTGAAACACAGAGACCGACTGAGCGTGGGGAAAAAACATCAAGGTATATAAAACAGCTTTGTGAAACACGACGTTTTTTATGACTGGTTCATTTCTGTATTGGAACTATGAAACGAATGTAATGTATGTTTAGATCCTTCAATCATCACTGTGCAAACACCATGCCTGATTCATTACATATTTGACTCAAATAGCTCCAAGTTCAATTATTTCAAATTTACTGTCCTGATATTGTATTATATAATGTGATATATAAAAACACAGAAAAGACTGAACAAAATCAATTTGATTTGTTCTGCTTTTCTTTTTTTATGTTACTGTATTTTTGTTCACTTTTATAATAAAAAAACAGTGTTATCTAATGTGGAGCAGAAAACATTCAAAAATAAAAAATTTCCTTTCAGCATTCTTGTATCATTTTTATGACAATGACGCAGAAAAAAAATGTCACGCAGAAAAACATCTCACTGGAACTTTGAAAATTTGAGTTCAGTTCTATTAGAGTTTCCTGGGACCCCTACAAGGTAATCTGATCAATGCTCTCACTTTCAGAAACATGTCATGGGCCAACCTGCTGAAACACAGAGACCGACTGAGCGAGGGGAAAAACATCAAGGCTTTGTGAAACACAAAGTTTTTTATGATTGGTTTGTTTCTTAATCTATCATATGTATTCAGTATACATCTCACTTTAATGATGCATACAGTTGTCTAGATTAAAAATACTGGAATAGATCATTGGAATCCATGATATCCCCAAACATGTGTAGCATGACATGTTACTGTGTTCACAATGAAGCTGTCATATTTCCCTCCTCCAGTATCAGTGGTCTGAGTCCTAATTCATCATGCAGGTGCAGCACTCCTAATGCTTTCCCTCTGTTTGAAATGTCAGATCAATATAATGCCAAACCAGCAAAGAACCATCCATTTCACTCACCCCAGCTCGTCCTGCGCCAGGCACTGTGGACCAGAAGAAGCCTCTCCAGTCCTGGTCTTCAAATATGTAGGGCAGGATGCGGGTGAGAATGCGGGTGCAGTTCAAAACGGTCTGCTTCTCCCTCTCACTAGGGCACCCAGACTCAGCGGCCTGCACCAGCTTCTCCACCGCCTGGACAGAGTATGCAGGCAATAAGGAGGTAAGTAAATGCCAATACAAGTTATACAACTTACACAGAGCATTACTTTTCTATTGGAACTATGAAACTAATGTAATGTATGTTTAGATCCTTCAATCATCACTGTGCAAACTCCATGCCTGATTCATTACATATTTTACTCAAATAGCTCCAAGTTCAATAATTTCTAATTTACTATTTTGGTATTGTATTATATAATGTGATATATAAAAACACAGCAAAATCTATTTATGTTTGTTCTGCTTTTCGTTTTTTATGTAACTGTATTTTTGTTCACTTTTATAATCAAAAAACAGTGTCATCAACTGATTAACTGCATGTGGGGTAGGGAAAACAATATCAGTTTTAGTTTCACAGTAGCTTTGCGCATCAACAACAGACTACTTGAACGCACATGCATGTTAACACACCCCACAGAGCTGTACACACATCATTCAGCACTTAAACTGCAAAAGTCCTGTGTATGCCCTATTGTCAAAACAATAAAAATCAGCATGTGTGTGTTGCCTGCCACCCCTGTAGGCTTAATTTTCTGTACTATATGTAAATTTAAATTGGTTGCCTGAAAATTTCTTTGTGCAATGTCATAGAAGAAATACATTTGGTACCCTCAAAACAATAAAGCAAAGTGAAGTGGCCCCTTATATTCATGTGTGACCACATAACAGCACACAGGGTGAACAGCGTGAATCCTTCTCTGCAATTAACCCATTCACCAAATGAAGCTACCTCAGGGTTCCACTAGCAGTCTTGGGATAGAAGCCCACAACGTTCTGACTGTAACTTAGTAAGCACAAGAGCACCAGAAATCCACGTAACTTACTTTGCTCATGGTTGGAGTTGAGTCTTGGTCATAAGGTATGGAGCAGAGTAGTTTGCAACCCTGGTCCTAAAAGCCCCTTTAGAGTTTACCATGCCCCTAATACACCTGATCCACTCAACAAGGCTTTCCTGGGTTCATGTGTCTATTCAAGCGCAAAACTAAAATGGGACCAATGTAGGGAACCACTGTTAAAACCCACTATTGTAAATGACATGTGAGAATGAAGTACCTGCAGACATATTAAATACCTTCCTAATATGTAATGTTTGTTCACAGAATTCTTACATTTATAAAGAAACGTTTCATTACTTTCAGGTTCATTATACCATTAATCTTTACTCTCTCACATATCACATAACTTGCTCTTTAGAAGACTAAAATAGTTCCACTACAGTTCAAAAACCTTTTTTAGAAAGTCGAGTGGATTTAAAGGAAGCTGATATCAAAGTTTCACCGATAAGTATTTTTAAATAACAGCATACTGTCCTCCTTCAAGTACCATTACAAACACTTTCAAACCAACAGTGAAACATAAAAAATAGATTTTCAAACATAGTCAAAAACAGAAATGTGATTGCTGCACTGAGGTTGACTATGAAAAACAAAAAATCACAAAACAACAAGCCAGCCACAAATGCACCACAAATGCTCTGAAAATCTTCCAGGAGCGTAAAGAGGGGAGGTAAATGTAGCTGACCTAGGATCAGTTTCACCTCTCTGAGCTGTAGATGACCACTGAAGGACTGATGAAAGAGTCTATTCAGATTAACATGAACAAAGAGGAGCTTAAACCAATGGGCGTAGTATGAGATGCCTGATACATATGCACCCAGTAATGGTTCTCCTGTTCCTCTACAAAGAGAATCTGAGATTACAGGGTTTTGTGTTTTTTGTTTTTTTTTGGCTGTTGATAGAGAGCTTCAAAAAGGAAGTAGAAAGCTGGAGACAGGAAGGGAAGCATACAGACTGTTTTCCTGCTCCTGCATGATGTGGGCATTTCATCCACCAAAACAGCCACTGCCTCAGATTAATGAGAAGAAACTGAATACCACATTCCTTCTTTAATACAAGGCCAATTCTTTGTAGATTCCTTTTGGTTTTAGATCCAACATTGATACATTTAACTTCAAATAGCTGACCACTGCAAAATCAATGACCGGTCAGCAAGTTTGGTCTAGTCAATAATATGTGTAACCTACCTTATAACAGAGGGTTGCCAGATTGGAGGGGGATTCCTCTCTCACAGCGCGGATCTCAGCGGCCGGTACCAGGGCGAACACGTCCTGCACTGTGGTGGATGTGTCTGCCCAGAACTGGTCCCAAAAGGCATCATCTGTAGCTTCCACTGGCTGGAAAGAAGAATAGCAGCTGAACAAAATATCCTACTCTGAAAGTTTGAGCACACTAGCCACAACAACACAAACACAGCAGTCAGTGTCATTCACCAAGATGCATAGACTTAAGTCAAAATCCAGGAATTAATTCAGTAAAGAACAAAAACACCACAAGTGTGCACTAAAGTAGTGCTGTTATGGAGGTAATCTTAAGCAATACATACAATTTCAGTCATGTAAACAATCTGTCATTATCAATCATCATTATTTATTCATTTTTATACACTCTGGTAAAAGTCTTAGAGTGAATAGCGCTCAATGTACACTACATGCACAAAAGTGTTGGGACACACCTGTTTTTCAGGGTTTGGGCTAAACCCCTTACTTCCAGTGAAGGGTAAACTTAATGTTTCAGCAGAACAAGACATTTTGGGTAAAGCTGTGCTTGCAACTTTGTGGACACAGTTTGAAGAATACCCTTTTATATTCCAGCAAGACTGCACCCCAGTGCAAAAAGAAAGCTCCATAAGGACACGGTTGGAGGAGTTCGGTGTGAAACATTTTGACTGGCTCGCACAGAACACTGACCTTAAACCCATCCAAAACCTTTGGGGCCTTTCAGTCCGACATCTGTGCCTGACCTCATGAATGCTTTACAAAATCAATGGGCCCAAATCCTCTCAGAGACACTCCAAAATCAGGCAGAAAGCCTTCCAAGAATACTGGAAGCTGTTATAGCTGCAAAGTGTGAACCAACTCCATATTACAATCTAAGTTTTTGAACGCAATGACATTAAAGTCCCCGCGGGTATGATGGTCAGGCCTCCCAATTTTGTTCATGTAGTGTAGGTACCATAGTAGAAGTACATCCTGTGACGTTGTAGCAGGAGCCAGAATTACAATATGTTCACTTTTTATGATCCATATTAAAGCGAAACGTTAACAGAAAGGGGTCTAAACTCATAGGCTTCTGACATTTTTATATCCCAAGTATGTGTGTGTGTGTTAAAGAAACACTGCGTATAAAGCTGAATTCTCACGTCATCATTAGACTACGGGCAGAAAATGTTCCATTCGACGCAACGCTCATCAACTCATTTGCTTGAGCAAGAATCCACGTCAGCCAAGATAAAAACAAGAGCTTACCCACGACCCGCACAGACGGAATCGCTATATTTAAAAAAAAAACACGTTAAAATACACTAAAATTCATGGAAATAACAAGCCGCACTCCATATCCACCAAGCTCACAATGTTGCCTCTGATTGGAGGCGATTAGAAATAGGATACCATGGCATTTCACTCTCAGAGCCACTCTGAGAACCTAACGAGCTACAGTCTTACAGCTCGGCAGGTGCAGGACCCCTTCTCAACCAGAAATATAGCTCAGCAAATATTGGAAATAATAAACACATTTTGTACTGAACGTTAATATGACCAGATATGGCATTAGATCCGGTTCCTCGGTGTCTCTGCATCCCTGATGTTGCAGAGATGTGCAGGGCTGTCGCACTTGAATAAACCTCCATCTGGAACCGTCAGGGAGAAAAACAGACCCCCTGACCCTCGACCCACCTGAGTCTTCGTGGTCAGCTGAATCACCGCTTTCCGAAATTTCAGTTTTGAGTCCGTATTCCCCATGTTTCGCGATGTGTATGTTATTCTAAGGTGATCTGCTGTAATCCCCCTCTCTCCTCCTCCTCCTCCTCTCTCAATGTGTCACTGGCGGGGGCGGGGAGGGAGCAGCAAACTTCCGGGTTCGACGCGTTCCACGCTGTTGCTATGAGCTACAGAGGGTGTCTTTAATTATACACTTTATTAAACAACAGAGCTGTTTTATTTTACACACTATAGTTAAACAACAGCATAATTTACAGAGACAATAGAAACACGATGTTCTCTGTTTATACGCACATGTATATGTATAACGGGTCAGGAGTACAGAGGGTATAACACAGCAGCTGTTGAACAACAGCATTATTTACATAGGCAATAGAGACAGTGCTCTGTGTGTATAGTATATGCTTTATACACACTCACATATGTGTGTATATACATGTACATGTACACAATTCACACTAAATATTAGAAGTCCTGCATCTGAATGGAGTTGGACACAGCACTGATAGCAGAGCTGGACAATATGACAGTGTCAGTGTCAACACAGACATTCTATGCTTGAGATAACTATATATACATGGTACCAATTTCGGTACCAAAGCAAAACACAAAAACATGAACTGAACAACAAGCTATTTTTAATAACAAATAATAATTAAACAAACATGACTGAATATACACTCCACACATACACACATACTTATTTATTAATAAACATTTGTATAAATAAACAAAAAATGCCATGACTGAACAATACTTTAATATTATTATGAATAAAACAAAACCAAGCCATTTTGAACATTTGAGTAATTAAATAAATAAATGTATTACAAGCATTGAAAAAGCACTGTACGTTGATGTTAGATTACATATGAAGTCATGTAAATGAATGGTATCTTATTACAAAGCCTTACCAAACTATACAGGACTGTATTTGACCTGACATTTATTTTATCAAACTGCATAAACCATTTGGGGGCAAAGCTATTTCAGGGGGGGGCTGTATATTTTAAGCCAATGATAGGCCAATGATTTTTTGACATTGACATGCAGTGAACATTCATAGCCTAAATTAAAACACAAATGGGTATATATGACATAAGCATTGCATATGCTTATTTGTATATTTTCTGTTCATTTAACATTACTTGTCTTTACATATAAATTAAATTTTCGTTCCACATTCTTTCCACATTCCTGCATTCATTTCATTTTGCTTTTTTGTATAGTTTTTCTTTTCATTTCACATAACTTTTCTTTACTCTTTACAAAATCTTGTTACAAATCCTACGAAACACTTTTTTCTCCTTTTTTCGCGGACCTCACACACTAACCTTGCGACAACTGCCACTTACAGTACCTGTAGTAGGCTACTGCAGTAGTGTTGTTTTTGGCGGCCTATTTTAATTTGATTTTTAGTGTAGTCTTTGCATTAAGTTGTCATTTTAGTTTTTATTAGTCTTAGTCACGTCCAGACTCTTTTTAGTCTAGTCAAGTTTTAGTCGATTAACGTCTGGGCATTTTAGTCTTATTTTAGTCTGAATGATGCACGACTATTTTTGTCTAGTTTTAGTTGATGAAAACTGTGTTTCAGTCTTTTTTAATGCAAGTCAATATAGTATAAGTACTTCGTAGAACAGGCAAAATCAAAAATTTTGGTCAAGGCTATTTCACAATTCGATTAAGGTTATCTGATTACCTTGTAGGCTCAAGAATAATGTACATCCATTCCAGACATGGAAGACACTCTGATTTGAATTTATGTGTTTTGCTAACTGTGTTAAAGCTTAAAAAGTCTTAATAAAATAAATGAATAACAGCTAAACTCACCTGAATATTTTTTTTAAATCCTGAACAAATATAGTCTACACAACCAAATCAAAACAAGGATCAGCCTTTTTGCATGAATATGGGAAAGACTGCTCATAAAAATGCTGTGTGAGACTCATAAACTGTAATTCTATGTGTAAAACCTGAGCCCGATTTAAATCAGATTTTTTCAATAAGTAGGCCGTTATAACACACGTTCTGAACTGTGGGTGCCTTCCTTAATAACGCAGGTTAAAATACGTGAGATTCAGCAAGCTCTCCTCAACAAGACATGTGGTCAGAGTGCGGTTCCGCGACGGGGGGGCGCACCTGGGGGGGTCAATACGTTTTCGGGGGTGGGGCCCCCTGGCCCCTGCCCTGGCTCCGCCACTGACCACAACTGGTTAAACCTATCAACACTAGCTCAGCAACCATGGCAAAAACAGTGTAGGAAATTCTGATTGACTGATAATACTCTCTTACTCTTCAGAAATTAAGAGATTTTCTGGAGAAAAAGTGAAAGTAATCTACGTGAACCCACCACTGTATACAGTGTGAACAGTTTTTTGAACGAGAATTGATATTGATCATTGAATCGATTCTTTGAACCCAGCCCTATTGAATAGTTAATAAAGAAACTTTATTGTGACACCTGCGTTAACATTAGCCGCGGTTATGCTAATGGTTAGCTAAGCAAATGGTATATTTTTTATAACAAAAGCTCTAAATATTAAATTAATTAAAACTTATCTGCTTGAATTCTTTCATTAAGTCTGGGTGAAGGTCTTTGAGGTGTTCTATAAAGTTCTTCCTTTTGACATAAATCTTTGATGACACCGCTTCAAAATGTTTCTGGTAAACAATAATACCCCTTGTCATCGGCCGCAAAAACAAAATACTTCCACACGTGGCTCTTTCCTCCTTTCTTTTCAACGAGCAGATTCAGAGCTGCCTCGTCAGGCAGCACTGCTGGTCGCCACATCTCTGAGCTTTTAAGAAGACGACACAACTGCACAATAAGCACCTGTCAGATCCGGGTTGACCGGGTGCTCGGTAACACTAGTACTTCAGAAAACCTGCTACCGTAACATTTAATTTTGTTTTTTTTCCTGAAGTACCGGGTCTTTTGACAACACTATATATATACACACGCACACACATTAATCACAAGAGCACCTGTGTATAGTGAAAAAAACTGAATATGTCTGCAAATAAGCTCCCAATTTCATTTACGTTTAATACATTACCATTAACAAATATGTAAAGGTAAACCAGTGTACACACTGGGCAGTTTACAATGAACTGCCATCTCCAACATCATGTGATTTCATGTGACTGCAATAAAAATACAGTAAAATGTCATCCCCGTTATTATTTACAGTTCATTGTTCATCATTTGTAAAGTTCATTGTTCTTATTCAGGGTCTTCAGGGGGAGTCTTGTTGTAGAGACATGCCAGTTTAAGCAGACAATGGACAGAGATTGAGCTCAACAGACTTTTTTTATTTAAAATAATGTAACAAAAACAAGAGAAACACCCTTTTGTCAGCAAGGATTTTCCAGAGATTCTCTATGGGTTTTAGATCTGGACTTTTTTTATGTTTAATGTTCTTACTTTCAAGGAACAGCTTAACCTGTTTTGCAGTGTAACAAAGGGCATTGTCTTATCTGAAAATTGTGGGATAGTGGGGAGACAACTGCAGTGAAGGAGCTGCATGTTGCTGAAGGAATGTTCAGATGAACATTTGCTTTAACTCTGCCACTTAGCTGTACAAGAGGCCCTCCTGCGGCAGAAAACATGTTTAAAACCATGGCACTTCCTCATCCAAATTTATCTGACTTCTTTACACATTTTGAGTTCAGGCTTTCCTCAGTTCATTACCAAACATAATGTTTCCCACCAGATCCAAATAAATAAACCTTACTCTCATCACTGAAGTGCATTCTGGACCAGTTCTCCTCTGTCCACAAAACATGCTCTTTAGCAAACTCTAGTCTAGCCTTTTTATTCTTGCAGCAAACTCGCATAGATTCTTTATCATTGCTGGAGATTTCAATCAAACTTAAAAACGGTGACACTAAAGCTCTACTAGCATGTTTACTTATCCATCAGGGACGAAAATAAGCTGGGACTGTTTTTCACAAACATAAAGAATGCACAAAAGACTGTTCCCCGCCCACATCTTGGTCAATCTGACCACCTCTGTGTCATGTTGCTCCACTGCTGAAACGGTCCAGGCCTGAACAAAGAACAAAGTCTGGCCTGAAGCAGCCACATCACCTCTCCAGGACTGTTTTGAGAGTACAACCTGGAATGTTTTTAGAGAGGAAGCTACCTACAATCAGCACATCTGTCTGGAACAATACACAGACTCTGTGACTGGGTATACAGCAAAATGAATCAAGGAGGTCACAGTCACAAAACCTATAGCCTTGTGCACCATCCAAAAGCCATGGCTTAGTTTTGTGTCTTCAGGTCAGGGGACAAGACTGCACTTTGACCTGCACAAGCTTAACTTTCCAAGGCCATTGGGAAACCTAAATGTACATATGCACAGAAATTTAACATCCAACTCTATCAAAGACCCCAGGCGAATGTGGCAGGGTATCCTAGTCATGACAGACTACAAAAACACATCACAGACCAACAGCAATACCCCTCAACTCCCTGACAGGCTGAACAACTTCTATGTACATTATAAAGCTTCAATCAATACACCTGCAAACAAGTCCACACCCTCCTCCAAAGAACGAGCTCTATGTCTGACCACAGCTGAGACACATCTTGCAGTGTGTACTTGGAGACTGTGCTGACCAGCTGGCTGTTGTTCTCATGGACATCTTCAACATCTCCTTTAGCCAGGCAATGGTACCTTCATGCTTAAAAAACTTCCAGTCTATAAGAAAGCAATAGTCACAAATGTTTAAATAGCACTTACTTCCATCACAATTAAGTGCTTCGACTGGCTGGTCAACAGACACATCAACTCTATTCTTCCCAACTCCCTCAAATCCTCTCCAATTTGCTTATCAGCCAAACCACTCCACTGACAATGCAATATCCTATAACCTGCACACCACACTGTCTCAGCTGAACACCAATAATACATATGTGAGGATGCTGTACATTGACTTCAGTTTAGCGTTCAATATGATCATACCGAAGCAGCTTCTGATGACACTCCCCTCTAGAAATGGATTCTAGACTTTCTAACAAGACAGCCCCAGTCAGTGCATATCAGCAGCAGAACATTAGGCACCATCAGTATTAGCACAGGTGCACCCCAGCCCCCAACCCCCCCTCTCACACTGCTCACCAATGACTGCCCTGTCGAGTCTGAGTACAATATCATCATTAGGTTCCCAGATGACACCATTGTCTTGGCCTCAACTGCAACAACGATAAACCGGAATACAGAAAAGGTGTCAAACCGCTGGTGAGATGGCGCGCTGAGAATAATCTGTCAAAGCTAAAAAGACAAAAGAGATGCTGATTGATTTCAGGAGGATCTCCCTCCCCTCTTCAGAGATGTGTACACCATGGAACTTGGTGCTCCACTGCAGAAACTTAGATGATATATAGAGACAAAAAAGTATATATATATATATTGAATATAAAGAGAGAGAGAAAGAATACATATAGATAAATAGATATCAAACAAACCTACATTTACAAAAATATCTATGTAAAAACACTGTATCGCTTCCCTAAATTATGATATTGCAGTGAAATAACACTATTTTCAGTGTGTCACTTGTTGGGCTGTGTGCTTTCTATGAAAACTGAGTACTTAATGAGTATATATCCAATAAATCATCTATGTATAGGAGATTATAATTTTGTGGTAGATATGAGCCAGATTCCCTTAAATCATAAATACATAGGTTGGTAAAAATGAAAAAAATAAATCTAAATATTATCACAAAGCACTTTGGAATTCTTTTTTAAAATATGCAAAATTACCCCGGTGTAATTTACAAAACTTAAAGCACTATGCTCAAGTAGCCTAACTTAATAACATAAGAAAAACAGATTTGAGCTGCTGTCATTCATACAAAATAGCAGTCTATTGTTAAAATTTTTTAGTAGACCAAGAACCTTGTGTGATATTTAAATGAAAATAGATGTATTAATACTTGGGGTGTGGAATTAACATGTTAATTTCAATCAAATTATCACAGAAAAAATAACTCATTAAAAAAATTAACCACTTAACCCGGTTTGGTGTTCTAATGAAACATGCCTTTCCCACATGTGCAAATCCATATTTTTGAGATTTAATGCTATTAATAGATAGGAAAGCTGGTGTGTGCTATCTTGCATTGGACACGAGTTTATCTGTGGTATCTTGGGTGCACAATATAGATGGACTTAATTCTATCATTGTTTTTGCTGAAGCATTTTTTTTCCTTCAGCATATCACAATGAAACACAGTGTACTTAAAACTTAAGTACTTAACTCTACCTTAATTTACCCCTGAAAATTTGCCAACCCCCTAAATTTCAATTAAGTGCCTATTAATTTGTAAACCAATCCCTTAATCTTACCTTATGAGTGGATTAAATGTATGAGTTTGAAACTCCTTAATCCTAAACATAAGGCATTCATTTAGGAGGTTCGGTTATCTAAGGGGCAAATTAAAATGAAAGGGGGAAATTCAGTAGTTTTATTCCTTAATCAGCCTTAATCTGTGCACTTTTCCCCTTAATTTTCCTTAAGGTGAAAATTAAGGTAATATTAAGCGGTAAATTTAAAGGGTTTGGTTTCGCAGTGAATGCAGCTTTAAGATTATGCCTTATACCAAATGTAAACGGACTAGCCTACATTCCGAAAAACAAATTTGTCCCTATACGCTTGTACATTTAGTGTATCCGAGTTTAGGGGGTTAAGACTTTCTGATTTTTTTATTTACCTGCATACCGGAAATGACACACCATCGGATTGTGACGCATTGGGGTTTAGACGTCGCGCGTGCGCACTATGATGTAAATAAAACCTAGCAGTAGCTGATAGCTATTCGTTAGCCACCTAAATAAGACCGAGCGTAACAGTGAGAAACTTTAGAGAAGTTGATTGAGAAACGTTACTTATATAAAACTATTCTGAAGGGTAACTAGTACCACTGTGGCGTGAATTCACAGATTATACCTTATGTTTACAACTTCTGAAGGCTAGCTAGCAGGCTAAGTTTGGTTAGGGATGTGGCCGGGCAGGAGGACAGTTTGGCCGGCTTGAGACATTTTGGAGTTTAGTTACGTTTCAGATGAGTTTTCTGTACGAATGTTCAGGCTTTTCTTTTAATCTACGGATGGTAAAGAGGACTGTAGTTGGGTACTGACTGTTCTTGCTGAGTGAAAGTTGAAAGTTTAGTGCAGCTAATCTGGTGAGCCGTTAGCTTGAGTAAGTGACGTTTGGGTTTTCCTTGTTCAGAGGCTGAAGCAAGATTTTGAAGCTTGTCTTCTTAAAAAGAAACAACGGTAATCCTACTGTCTATAAACGAAGACATTTTACACCCTTGAGATTTTTTTGCCACTGTGCAGCTATGTTGGCCGAAAGCAGGTAAGATTCTGTTGTTTTTACTCACAGGCCTATTGGAAAGAACGAAATGTTACAGTCGATATAAAGCCCTTTTTTTCACTGGTGACTAATACCATGCCCTAAAGTGTCGTGGCTGCGGCTAAACGTATTTATTTTTTCTGTAGGGCTCAAATACCCTTTTGTAGTTATTGGTGCATTATTACTGTTTCTGTCAATGTCTGCTGCTATTACGCAACCAGTGTTTACCTGTATTTATACCGACACAAACACATTATATTGTATATTTATGTGTAATGTACTATTTCTGCTGAACTGTTGTGTTGTGTAGTTTTTATTTAATTGGTTATGCTGCTGTTACTTTCTTCTTTTGTTCTTTCCAGTTGCTGCCATAACAATTCAATTTTCCCACCTGTTTGACTATTAAATGTATATCTTATGTCCTATTGTGCTGACCACTGTGTCTTCCATTTGGTGTTGCCTGCAGGAAACGTCAGCGGACCCAAGGCGATGAAGACGATACACAGATTATGCCTCAGGCCAAAAGATTAAGCACAACAAATCATTCCTCTGAGATCAGTCAAGAAGCATGGGAGTCTGAGGTAAGGGAACCATACAAAACGCTTGCTAATGTAAATGTAAGCGGTCATGTGTGACTATGCCACATTGTGCTATAACATACCACAGCACACAGTGTGAACAATGTGAATGTATTTCTCTGCATTTAGCCCATTCAACTAGTGAGACAGTGGACTACCAGCAACACAGCACCCAGGGAGGAGTGTTTGGGTAGAATACATTAATGGTACCACTGAGCAACCACCTGATCGCCATCTGATCGCAGGGGCAACACCCTAGTTGCCCCTGTTCACAAGGGCAACTCCCTAGTCACTAGGCTGCCAGCTACCCCCACAGCTGCTCCAGCTTAACTGTATATTCCTTGTTCACAGTGAATGATTTTGGACTAGGGCTTTCCTTGTTAATGTATTTGTAATCAAATGTATATAATCACATACTTGATGTTTAATAGTATCCAAAATATATATTATATCAATTTTTAACTGATGAATTAACAATTGCATAGATTATTTTTATTAAAATATTTTCACAATGCTTCACTTAGTAAAGGCAAGTAAGTCTTTACAACGACTACTAAATGTCAGAAACTAGTTCTTACAAAGAAAGACCAGTAGGATGACCTAAATAGGCATTACTTCCATTCAGATTGCCAACTTCTCTTTGCTACTTTTGAAAATAATGTAATTATGGAATGTATATATTAATGTAGGGCCTAACCAACCTCTTATTAATTAATTAATCCCTTGTTACAAATAGCAAATCAAGCTGTATGCTGGAATAGTTTTCTTTACTAGAATAGTTTTTAGTAAACACCTGGATGAACATTAAGAATTCATAACTAAAACAGTGTGAAGGGGGGCTTTATATAAGGACTTCTCATGAATCTGTCCATTCAAAATAATGATACGGGAAAATACACACACACCTTGATTTTGCTGAACTTTCAGTCCTCCAGCAGTGACAGCAGTGGGGTCAGTAGTCCAGAGCATGTTGCCGGGAGCAGCAGCAGTGCCAGCAGTCAGTATGGTGCCGAGACCCTGCCAACGCTTGCTGTCTTCGGGCCCTGCAGTCCTCTCAGCTCCTCAGACCAAACCGGCCCCAGCAACCTGTGCTCATACCACCAAATCAACCGAGTACTGAGGGAAGCCCATTTCCAAAGCTTGCAGAACAGAGGACAGTCCAGGGACAGGTGATTTTTTTTTTTTCAGGGACATTTCTCTTACCTGTGGTGCATGAAAATGATGACACCTTTGCTCTGCTGAAACCTTGAACACATTCCCCAGAAGACAGGGTAAAGATTCAAGATTAAAGCTTCATCAGCCCCATTGCCATTCAAGTCCACTTGTACTTTCTAGATATTTTCCACATGCTAGAGCTCTCATTTGTGTTGGTGTGCTTTTGAATAGAAAGTGTGACTGCAAACCCATTGACTTAGAGCACAAAAGTGTTCATATTGTAAGCAATAATAGCTTGACTATGATGCAACCTTTTGTGACATTCACACTGTGTACTTGTCTTCTAAGCAGACCAGTTTACATTTAAATGAGAGCTTTGCTTTGTGAATGACTTAATTTTTCAAGTGAAATTGCACTTGAAGCATATGATTATTGTTCTAGGATTGATTTGTGTCAGGATTTGGTTTGTGGCTGTTCTGCTGTGCACTTGGTGGTGGGGGAGTGAAGATCCAACCTTAAATTCATAATTCAGCAAAAGGGGCGTCATCTAAAAATGTATTTATTGAACCCAATTGCTGTACTGGCATTTGTTGTACCTTACATAGTGCAAATCTGTATGTAAATGGTTAAGGGCAATGTGTATGCGATGATACAGCCAACCTGCTACATTTTTGCTCTTTCTTGAATGCACTGATATGTGTTCAGGTTACCCCACCCCATCTCATCATTTGTGTAGTTTTTTTTTCTAGTGCAGCCATCCCTGAGGACCCTCTGGAAGGTTGCTGCTTAAATTTGCATTAAAAAAATTGTTGATTATTTTTATTATACCTTTTTGTATGAAAAGATGCACTATGTTTTACATACAGATCACCTACATTTTAAAAATAAAGATGGCTGTTCATAAGTGAATGCACAGTTGAAGTTAAGTGAAACTGATTTATTGTGCAGACTATTAACATTATTCTTGTTTAATTGTTTCCCTATCCCTTAATGCATTACATTTGTTCTCTTTCTATTTAGCGAGAGTGGGGAGAATTCCTCTTTAATCTCATTCACCATATGTGATGGATAGTGGCCTGTGTGCTGGTTGGGCATTAATGAGAGATGGCCTGTTCTTCAAGGAGGAGTGGGAAAAGGTCACTTTAATTAGAGCACTACATGTCCTTGTCTTGTCATGTCGCATGCCCATAACAGATTACGCATATTAATACTCCTCCGGTAAGCACTGCTCTTCAGTATGTGTCCTCATTATAGGCTTCTTTTAAAAACCCTGGGCCTCCTCCTGTAAGGAAGAAACATATGATAGATGTGTCCACATTGACCCATGATCTGTTTCTTCAGGGTAATGATGAAGCCCTCATTTTGTGTTCTAAGATTTGCAAAGACACCTTGTATATGGATTCTTCCAGAATTTCCATGACATACATTCTTGTGCTTTTCAATGGTCGTTTACTTCCTCTTATTGAAAAGACACTGCTTGGATGGGTGCTGTATTCCTTATGTGTAGCTTTAAAAAAAGAATTATGCTGCAGAGCTGGGTAACAACTAGTTACATTTACTCAGTGGTGTGCCCTAAAACAAATACATCAAATGTTTACTTTTGTGGTCATTTTAAAATCTCAATTTTATTTCAATTTTTTGGAAATTAAGCTCCGTTGTTGCATTACAATTGTCACTAACATTTTATAAATAATTCCCTTTTTCTGTTTTAACTCCTTTACACTGATGGCCAGATCTGTACTGCTTTATAGTTGCTCACACTTTTGACTTGTGATTCTGATTCATTTAGACCCAGAATGCATCATAAAATTCCTCATTGGCCTGTATAGCAAATTGTTAAAAAAATATTCCAGTCTGAAGCACTTTGTTTGGGGATGTTGTCTTCAGTATTGAATTCTAAAGCCCTGGTTAATAAAGGCAGCATGGGAAGCAAAGAAGTAAGACAATGACCATCAGGTTTGGACATTATAATTCTTTTGCTTTAAAACTTTAACAGTTGGTGTTAACACACATTAGCCACAACATGATGGGTGACATGAGTAACATTATCTCTCTACAATGGCATTTTTCAGTGGGAGAGCTATATTAAGACAGCAACTATATTAAAACAGTCTGTTTTTTTATAATTGATGTGTGTTGGAAGCAGGAAAAAGAGGCAATGGTAAGGATTTGGGCGACTTTGTCTAATTTCTGATGGCTAGATGACTGGTTCAATGAAAAGTGTTCCAAGGATGGACTGATGGTTATCCAGCAACAGGGTCACTAGTGCCCAAAGCCAGTTGATGCATATGGAGCACAGAAAATAGTCCCTGGTTTGCAGTGCTATTTACTAACCGCAGTGGATTACACACTTCTACAGGATGCCCTGCCACACTACAAACCTGACAGTTGACTTGGCCTTCAAATTTCCCTTATTTCATACAATTGAACATCTGTGGTATGTGCTGGGCTTTCTATTCTGATTAACAGAGTCCCAACTTTACATCTCATAGGTCTTAAATGCTATATGGTCAAAAGTATTAGGACACATGATTTTTTTCCAGGGTGTGGGCAAGGCTACTTACTTCCAGTGAAGAACGGATATGGTTCCGCATTCCAAGACATTTTGGACAAACTATGCTTCTAATTTTGTGGTCACCGTTTGGGGAAGAACATTTTCTATGTCCATAAAGACGTGTTTGGATGAATTTGGTGTGGAAGAACTTGACCGGCCTGACCTCAACCCCATCCAATACATTTGGGATGAACTGGAATAGAGATTGTGAGCCAGACCTTCTCGTCCCACATCAGCACCTGACCTCATAAATGCTCTACAGAATGAATAGGCACAAATTCTCACAGAAACACAGTGGAAGCTTTTATAGCTGCAAAGGTAGACCAGCCCCATATTAAAAATCTATGTATTCAATTGCAATATCATTAATGTCCCTGTTGGTTTAATGGTCAGGTATCCCAGTCCATATAGTTTATCTGTATTGATTTCTTGCCTTGATGAGTTAGAACTGTTTTGGTGGCACCAATGGGGACCTACATAATATTGGACATGTTATGTCTGGATGGTTGGTGTATATTGCAACAAATAATTTCATAAAATGTAGAAAAATATTTGTTTTTGAGTGTTTTGATCTGATATTTCTGTGCTCCCACCAAAGTTGTATTTTGGAAAAGTACATCTAGCAACATTTGACTGGGTTTAGACTGCTCTAATTTGCTGATATCTGATCTCATGCTTTCAAAACCTGTCAAGCTTCAACCCAATGTAATTTTCCACTTTTCAAAATGGTTCCTGTGTTCCTTTAATTTAATTTAAAAAGTATGCTATGTGCTTTCCTGTGGATCTCTTTAGAATCTATGCCCACAGGACCCAAGTGGAACAAGAGTTGTGGAGCTCATGTCTTAACACATTCTTTGTAGAGACATTGTCAGAAACAAGCAGCACATTCTGTTGAGGCTCAGGCGTTTCTATTTAAGCTCTAATTAATTTAGACATGCAATGAAAGATTCATGTATGGCGGCTTGGATAAATGTTGTAAAACATCTAATTACATTTATGCTACAATAACCCTGTTTCGTGAAGAACTTGGTATTTTAGTATAAAAGAAAATGATGATGGCAGTATGGTTAGCATATCAAAGAGAGGTCCTAAGATAGAACACCGAGGCTTAAAGGCTATGTGATCTGTTACCTTTTAAAAAATGAAGTATAATGTCAATTGGTTAATTAAAATCTACTCTTTTTAGACAGCCTCAAAGTCTAATTTAAATTTTGTTTGTGTGGTTAAATTCTGAGTGTTTTGGGCTTTCACACCAAAGCCAGTAGGTGGCAGCACATACTCAATACTCAATATTCAGTGCATAGGCACGAACATTTACAGTGCTGAGGATATTGAATTGGAGAATAGTGCGTTTTAAAGATCAGTTTGGCATCATAAGCACTGAATAAGAGCAGATTCGGGACCTGTAAAGTTCAAACCAAGGAGTAATGTTATGATAAATGCTTTAGAGACCGTCAAATGAAACTGCCATTAATCACCATGTACGCTCGTAAAGACCAAGTAAACCCCACTGGTGTCCAGAGAGCGGGTTTGGAGGGAACCCACCCTGATGCGTACATGATGGATTGCTCATCAGTCACTCGTGCTGCTGAGGCAGAGGAGAGTTCAATCAGCTGGCATTGTTCTGCCATCTAAGTATGTGCATACATTGTTTTATTTATATAATAAAAATTATGGGTTAGCATTAGCTATACACACGCTATTCTGTGGTTCAGCTCGAAAACTGACTGGTAGCAGCAGCATTGGAGATATAATTGAAAATGTTTATTCGAAAAGTGCTGGCCAGTACTGATAAAGTCCAATACGACGATGCACAGCCGTAATTTAAAATGTGTAGTATAATTACATGGCCCATTATTCTAATGTTAAAATGCACCTCATCCATAAGAAAACAATAGTATGACTATGACACAACATGTCTGCCTCCCCCCCCAAGGTTTTGCTGTAAAAATGCAAACTACAGAATATGTTACTTGTATCTCTGTGTTTCTCTCAGGTCTGTTGAATGTATCATTAAACCTAGTGTGGGACATGAAGGTGTGGCACCATTAATTTAACCGCATAGACAATCAGAAATGAGCGATATGATTGCGGTAGTAAAAAGCTATTTTAAATGTTATGGTTTAATGTTAATCATTGTTTGAAAAATGTCCTTGCTGTGCCTAAAACATGTACAAAAATTATCTTAACAAATATGAACAGGATCAAATGTTTTGTGAATAATTAAAAGAAAGCACACTGAAAACACACTGAAAATTACACAGTAATAACGATCATTTCTGTGAGTGACACTGCATGGTTTCCTATGTAAGGCTAACAGTGCTACACGTTCATTTTCTCACACTTGGGTTTAATGTTAGATCTGGCAGTATGGCAGATCTATCAGAAACATAGAGATTCAAGTAATTCTAAATATATTCTTATATAATATATATAACTTTTTTCTGATGCAATTTTACAGTGAATCTACTTAAGCACAAATCCTAACACATCCTTTACCTTCAGTAAACGGTGGAATCTAGTCAGCCTAGCTGTTAGTGTATTTGAAAGTAATGTTATTAAGTTCCTTGTTGGAGTAATGATCAGGTAAATGTCAAGCCTCCAGAGACCTTTGAAGGTGGCTATGGTATCAGGCACCAAGACCTGAGGAGCAGATCTTGTCTAACTCCAGTCCTGGAGGGCCATGGTCCAGCACATTTAGGTGATTTCCCTGCTCAGAGAAACCTGGTTACCCTTGCCAGTTAATAATCAGGACTGGAGCTTGACACCTCTGCTTTAAGTCTTTGAGATGTGAGATGGGACCTGGGTCCAGCACGCTCCACAGATGTTCTTGGAGCAGCTTTACCACGGGATTGGCCGGGCTACATTTTCTTCCATTAAGGTAAGCACAAAGACATACAAAGGAAGAATACACTGTGTTTTCTACTGTTATATATGTGACCTTGGTCGTATGTGTATTTGGCACTGTGTGTGTCTGCCATTAAGGTGAGGTCGGCCCAAAATCACTGCAAACAGAGGAGCCTTATGACACTGATCAGCTCTCTACTAAATTTTGTGAATAATTAAGCTATTGACTGAGCGTCCAGGAATTTAAGAGACGAGGTGGTATAGTTCTGCTTCTTAAAACATAATTTGAAACAAAACTAGATTTTTATGCTTAGTTATTATCACATATGATAAATCGAAACATTCATTTTGTGTAGCAGTATATACAACTTATCAGCGCTAATTTTGAATCATATGGTGGATGGATGACTGTGTGATTAAAATCTCCCTTTAACTGTTGCTAATCACTTTTGTCTGTGCCTGTTGGCTTTCTCTTTGAAAACAAGCTCCATGCTCAGAGCATTGTGATGGCTCTCTCTTTGCAGAGCACATGAAGAAGGCCGTCAAGCCTTAATTTGATCCTGCCTCCCTTATCTGGACAGATCTGTGCCCAATCTGTGTAATTGGAATGGCGTGGGAGTTGCATCGAAAGGGAGCCGGTTCCTGAGACTGGCCAGCCTACTGTACACAAAGCTCTGTCCTCTCTGCTCTGTGCCAGACAGGGCTGCTTAGGCAGCTGTTGGCTGGCATAAATCTGGCGTGAAGTTGGCACGCGATGTGTGGGCTTCACCTTAAGCCAACACTAACATCTGTTCTGTGCTGCCACTGGAAATGAGGCAAGCTCTCTCAGGCACCACCCCTCCCCCTACAGTTAATGACTGACCACTACTGTCATTAGAGCCTTATTGCCTAAGTAGTTCTCCATCCAGAGGACTGGACAGTCCTGGCAACCCTACTGAGGATGGCCACATAATCTAACATTCATAAGGTTGGAATCTCATGGCACATTAATGCCTTTTTATTTGTTTTTTATTTTAATAATTAATTTATATGTAAATATTATAAACAACCAGTAATAATCACCATTAGATATAAAAATAAAATCTCCCCTTAGAAAGTTCATTTCTAAGCTTCTATTATAATCGTGGACTGTGTGTGTGTGTGTGTGTGTGTGTGTGTGTAATGATGCTTTAGATATATATTTTCAAGGTGCCCAGTATTACACTCTTAAAATGGAAGGGCCCGGAATGGTTCTTGGCTTGGTTCTAGGGGATACCTTTATTTGTTATAGAATCTTTATACTTTTTGAAATGTCCTAATCTTCATTAATAGGCTACTTAAGCATCTTATATGAAACCATCCAGTGAAAGGGAACAAAAAGTGGATCTACTGTGGAATAATGCAAAAAAAAACCTTATTTTTATAGATGCACTCTATTTCCAAATATCTAAATGACAGGATGAGGCCTATATTTGGAGTGACATGTTGAGTTACAGGTCTGTAACAGCAGGAAAGAGCAACATGCGGTAACCTGAACAAGTACAGGTTTTAGTGTATGGTGCCTGGAGTTCAAACAAAAGAGAAAATGCATCTGCTAATTCTACTTAATTTACTTAATCAACTTAATTTTCTTTTTTTTTTTGAGAACTACACATACTTGTAAAATCATGTTGACCTTCCAGATGTTTAATGCAGAAAACTTGCTATTAGTCTTTTTCTGATTAGCCACTACTGTAATGCTAATTCCATTAGCAACCTCAGGAGGAAACAAGACTCAAAATGGGATACGTACTCCTTTGGCTGACCCAGAGAGATGGACAGAAAAAGTGTCTCTACTGGGAAAACTATCAGTAGAGGCCTTAGTATACAACCTAAGCACAGTGTAACAGATTGGCCCTGTATGGCCAACCGTTTGTACAGTTAAGGGTCAGTAGAGAGAGTTTTTATTAGAATAGCTTGGAGTAGCTTGAGAGTCTATTTGAGTTTATTAGCAATCTTCTGCACTTGCTAGAGTTCCATTTTGAGGGCAGAATTCAAAGCAGCTGCAGGCCAAATAAAGTGTTTAAAAAGAGTCTATTAGCGGTAGCAAATGATTTTCAAATGCTTATTCTTCAGTAGGTTGCTTTTTTATAGGAGGTATGGTATAACAGGTTACAGCATGCAGCGTAATATAAGCTAGAGAGGGCTATGCTAATCCGTCTTGAGATGAAAATGTTACTGAAATTTTGTTCCAGGCTTTTTGTGCAAAAATAGATTGTAGGAATTTTTTTTATTTCACGCTGTTCGAAGTTTGAAGGCTAGAAGGATAATCATTTAAACACATTATAGGTAATATAATCTTGCTTAGCAAGATGATCAATTTTGTGTTTTTCATTCATTAATGTAATTCAAAGTGCTTCACATGAAATTAAAAAACTGTTAATGCAGTGATGCACCACTGAATTAAAACCACCTGCCAATAGTTGTGTAAATGCTCCTTGTTGCATTCTTCCCACAGTGCATCCTGGTGACATCTCCTCCCCAGGTATGCCAGGTCACCTACCTTCATCACATGTTCTGAGACTCACATGCTATGAGGGAGGGAGCTATGAAGGCAGTCTTAACAGTGTTATGAAGGCAGTAATTCTGACTAAAAATACATTTAAGCCACAGAAGAAGAAAAAGAAAAATCCCTCACTCATACACCGCATTACTGTGTATTCTTCCACTGTGGGCAACCAAAAAGTTCACCCACCTGGTCCGTAATTACGAGGCTTGTGAAGGTCAAACCTCGTAAATTCGAAACCTTGTACATCAAGACTGTTGTAACTCAACACGCTCTGAATATGTCAGGTGTTTAAAGAAAGTAATCAAATTACATACAAGTTCTGTGCTAATCACAGTTAATCACACCTGTAGAAGTGTTTACACCAAAACAGTTTTGCACTGTTCATGTGCAATTTAATCTATTATGCTGAGGGGGAAAAAATAATGATATAATGATGAACAAGAACAGTGATAGAAGTTCATATATTAGCTGCAGTTTAAGACAGTGTACATAGAAGCATGGACATTAGAAGCACTTTAATGTGGAGGGATCCACTGCGGGTAACTGGAATGGGGTGAGGAGGTGTCGGGGCAATAGATGTAGAGTAGTGTTTTCCTGTGGGGGTTTTGGGGGCACAGATGGTGCACTCAGCATCTCATGTGTTTTAATAAAACAAGTCATCTCAAGCCATAATTATAACCTAGAAATAACAATAGAACAACACCCTTATGGTCTCAGCTACTCCCACCACTACAAAATTACAGAGTAAAAGTTAGGGGTGAAAACTACCTCGGCGAAAGGGCTTCATTATTCATGAGTATAATTTTGGAAGATTTGTTCTTGAGTGTTACTGAAACTGAACACTTGTACTTTTATTCAATACCGTTACTAGGATTAGAGAAAAGCTGTTTAGAAGTGCATGGTACAGGCCTGGATATTGTTCTCATTTTCTACAAAGTGGATCGGCCATGGTATCAACTTTTTAGTATCCTTGTTTTTATAAATGCACATCGTAATCTGTCATAATCCACTGTAGTTTCATTTATGTGATTGGTAACCTTACCATTCATTACTTCATCATACTAAACAAAGGAAAGTTCTCATTTTCTAAGATTTTCGTTCAGCACTGTATTTCATGCTATTAATTGGCCTTGAATTGTTAAAATTTTTGAAAGTTTTATATATATATATATATATGTGTGTGTGTGTGTGTGTGTGGGTGGGGGTGGGGGGGGTGGCTTAGGTCATTTTTTTATGATAGGGAGCTTACTGAAGATTTTACAGTAATCTGCTTGTTCTCACTGATGTTTCTCAAAAACGCCCAAACTTAGATCAAAGTTAAGCCCATATGGGGACAGAAAGGAAGCGGAGTGGGTTTACACAGCACAAGAATTTGAGGCTATTACCATTTCTTTTTATCATAATTTGTCCATGTGGCTGGCTTTTCCAAGGCAGGAAGGTAGCAGTAGTGCTAACAGCACTGTAACCACTCAGTTCCTGCCTCACTCTCTGCACTTTACGAGCTCCCTCTTTAGTTTCACACAACGTGCAGCAGAGACACTCTCCACGCGAGTGTTTTTCTTTTGCAGTACAAAAGCCATAGCCAAGACCCCCATGGTCTGCTATGCTCCCATGACGAGCACAAACTTGAAGGATCTACGCTGTTTTTGCTTTGAAGTCAAAGAATTGGAGACGCCATTCGTAATAGTTGTCCATATATTTTGTGATGACTGATGTGTTTGGCCTCTCAAGGGCTTGATGAATGTTTTTGCACATGCATGCTTTCTGCTGATTTATTTGGCACGATAAGAGAGGCGTGGGTGGCGCGTCATATCTCCACATGTGCTCCAGTCGTGGATGAGGATCTGTAACACACAAATCACTGAAATATGAAAGACGCAGCACATTTGAGCAGGCACGTTTCTTTCTGTAGTGCTGGATCAAATTTAATTAGAAGCCTTATTGCCATAGTTAGGTAGTCCAATCGGTAAAATTAGGCTTGTCCGCTCTGATTATAGCCAGAAGCAATTGTCCATTGTGTGTGTGTGTGTGTGTGTGTGTGTGTGTGTGTGTGTGTGGCTTATTTCTGCGTAGTGTAAAAGGCTTCGGAAAGGAAACAGAACAGGCCCTTGATCTGATCCAGGGTCTAATCTGCCACTTTGGCATCTTAGGTCGATGGAGGCCTCATATGCTCCTGCTCATATTAGCTCTCCACACTGGCGGCAGCCAAGGTGCAATTTGTTGCATTTGGACCATAACTGTCAGGAAGAGATATACCCCCCACTTAAATGGCTGCCTATAATCTCCTCCACTCCCCATATTATCCTAATTGAACCCACGAGCTGCCAACACCATCAATAGCTGAGCTCATCTCCAGATTAATAAAACATAGGCCTCTGAACGCATGGCCTCATCATGGCTTAATGCTATGTGGACTTTAAGGCCAGAGGAGCGGAGCCTGACTTCGTAAGCGGTGAATTCACACAAGTAAGATAATGCAGCACTACATCATTACCAAAAGTTGCTAGCTAACCTTGGTTTTCTATATATTTTCCCATTCTCTTAAAAATGAGGAATAGCCCAAGAGGAGGCCAACAAGTATTATCACCAAGAGCAACAACATGTTTTATGTTCTTGGAGAGGCTTTCCAATGACTAGGCATGTTAGACATACACGTATCATTAAACATAACCACTAATGGCATTTGGCTTTTTATGCTTTTTTTGAGACTGAACATACTTGGTACTGCGAAGGAAAGCGAGAGAAAGAATGTGTGTGTGTGTGTATGGGGGGGGGCATGGTAATAATAAAAGCACAGCTTTAATGAAAACATCTTGAAATGGAGGCAAAAGTCTACAGTGTGAAGCCTTTATTAAATACATCTATCATGTCCCCTAACAATCCTGGCTTTTAATAAGTGCCCCCCTACCTTGCTACCCTGCTCTCCTGAAGATGGAACCTTCCGTTATTTCTCTTTCACGTGGTGAACACAAGCAAGTCTCCCTCCAAAAGCAAAGGCATAAGGGTCTGAAGGAAGAAAGGACAGAATGGGATGGAAGGCGAGGGCATGCAAAAAGAGGAATGTTCTTAAACAGCGCAGACACAGAGCAGACACAGAGCAGACAGTCTGGGCTGTCAAGGCTGAAATTTTACAAGGATTCCTTTCTTCTTCCCCCTCTACTCGGGATGTAAACGTGGAATGAAATTAGCCCCTGATTGTGCTTGCCTTGATGCATCCTGTTGTGCCAGGTTTAAGGCCCTTGTCCAGAACAGAATAAACTGAATTTTTTTTTTTTACACAAAAACAGCAGATGTGTCTCCATTTACTGAATCTGTCTGATATTTGGTCTTCCTACAACTCACTATTTCATTGTATTTTCATTTTAAATATTATTTTTTTGAGGTTTTCATGCTGAATTATAGGTGGTGTCTTTAGCTACTAGAGATAACAATCTAAATGCCTGGCAATAATAATTTGTCTTTGTTACTAGACCAGGACAATTCTGCAAGTGATGAGTTGTTCAATGACCCTTGAGCAGGTCATACAGTGTGTGTGTGCGATGGGTGAATAAAGGCACATGCTATATCCTGACATGAGGTTCTAAAATTAGGTTTATTTTTTTAATTGGGGTTTCCGTTTAATAGGCTTCACCTTGTCCACATTCTAGAGAAGTAGTTGTTTAGCTTTGTTATTCTTTGTATTACGCTTTAGGCTAGACTATGTTCTGCTACCAGCCACAAGAGTCTCTCGCAAGCAACACCTGTCTATGGTTGGTATTAAGTCGCAGCCTAAATCTGTTTTACTTTACATATCTAGTTTCAATCAGGATGTTCTAACGGAACAGCAAGTCACCACAAGGCAAACAAAACACGAGTTGTTTTTTTCTTATCAAATATGAGTATTTTGTTATACATCTTGCAGTAAAGTATTACAAATCTGATTAATTTACATTTACATTTACAGCCTTTAGCTGATACTCTTATCCAGAACAATGTACATCCTCAATTAGTCCAGGTCTGTATATTAGACCTATAAATCTAAACTTCAAACAGTTTTTAAACAAGGTTTGTACAGAAAGCATACTATTACACTCAAGCCGAAATGAATACAGACCTGCAGACTTGTGGGAGTGACAGACTGTTTTATTTTATTTTGATAAGTTTTAACGTGCTAGCTTTTAAGCTCTGCTAGCTCTGCCAGTTCAGAGGTCACCTTTACCCACTCACAGTGGGTAAATTATGTAGAAAAGTCAAGAAATGTTACACGTTTTGAAAGGTTCTGGTAGAAGACCTCCCAGGCATCCTCATTTTTGTCCAGTCATTGTAAGCAAATTGTTTTTCTCTCTGAGTGTGACAACCCTGCAACGATCTCATTATGGACGGGGCCTACAAGAAGCCTGGGGGCCTGAATCTAGGGAAAATGCTGAAGTGACTGTAAGGAGGCGATAAGCAGGGATCTTGTGGAACAGCAGTTCCAGGCCCAAACCCCTCCGGCCATTTAACTGTGGTAACACGCAAGTTTCTCCCAGCGCTGTGTTCTGAATCAGCCTACTAGCTGTTAAATTCTGCAGAGGCGACTGGATGCGGATGCTGTAATTTTAGATACTCTCATTCTTAGTTCATGTAAATGTACTAAGAAGATATAGGTTCAGAAACCATTACTTTTCTCCAATTAAGACTGCAAACCCCTGCTTATTTTTATGTTTTTACCTACTCTGTATCCTCTCCCGAATTGAGATGATGCATGTCACACATGCACAGACTACATTGCATTCACCTGCACTATTCAGGCTAGGGTGCATAGATTAGTTGTCTAATAAATTCAATGGTCCACCAATTTTAGGCAAGTTGACTAATCAGTGATTCTTACCTTGGGAAATCATTTTACAGTGATGGACAGTCTTTAATGAGATGATCACCTGTAGTATTTGTGTGTGTAGTTTGCATTCTTCCAGGCTAGATCAGTATGCTCTTATTTGCTCTTAACAGAATTATTCATTAAAAACACATAACATCAAGACATTATTTGTTGGAGCAGATTTGCTTTGTGCATGCTAGCATTCTTTTGCATGTGTATAAAATTGTAGAATGAAGAAAGCTGTAATGTAAACCCTAAAGTAAAAGCAAAAGGTTAATGTGCAAATCGCTTGATAGATGGAAGAAGGCATAAAACACAATACATATCAAACCCCGTGTGGCAAAGAAAAAAAAAACACCAATGCTAGCATGGCACTAACAAACCACTGAAAATCCCATAGAAGTGCTGGAACAAAACAGAAGGGTTTTATTCACTCATAGTCAAAAGGTTTTAACTCATTCTAAAAAACAGTTATTTAAAGATGCTTTTGCAATAGTATTTCCTTCACAAAGAGCCATTTAGCTAGTCAAAGAAACATGTATTTATTCTATTTGGGTTTTTTTTAAGTTCAGTGTTCTATATATTTTGTGCAATGGAAATTTGTATTTGTATTTCCTCATTTTTTGCATATTTGTCACACAAAATTCAGTTTATAAATGGATATTTTTTTAACTGAAGCCCCCTTAGATTCTTAGTTAACCAAGTCTTGCCAGGCTTGCTGAATCTAAAGATTACATAAATAGTACCTGCCCAGCATTATAAAGTGTCTCAATGAGCAGCGAACTACACTGTTATCCAAATAATATTCAAAAGTAATGGGAAAGTAATTTATTTAAAACATGCCTGAAAATGTTTATAAAGTAATTTCTACATTTTTAGGACTCAAACCATCATACTGACTGCCTTTTTCCCAAATGGCAAAAGCATGGAACAGTGGCAAATCCTCCCAGAACTGGCCAGCCACCCAAATTTCCTGCAAGAGCACAGTAATGACGAACAGTAAAGGAAAACAAACTCTGATTATCCTGTCAGGAACTGGAGGTGTCACCTTCTTCAGATAAGTTCAGCATCCATTATTCTTCTAACCAAGAGGACAAAAAGCCTCATTAAGTCATTTAGAGTAATTTTAGAATAAGTGATGACTTGTTTGTTTTAAAGAACTCTGGCAATAATTAAAACAGCAGAACTAAGAACATCATACCATCTGTCAAGCATGACGGTGGTAGTGTAATGATGTGGTTATGCTTTGCTGTTTCAGTACCTGGATAACTTAACAAATGGAACCATGAATTCTGCACTTTGTCAGTAAATCCTGCAGGAGAATGTCTGGTCATCCATCCATGATCTGAAGGTCAAGCACAGAAGGGTTAATGGACTGTTCATGCTTGTGGACAAAATGTCAGTCACAGAAATATAAAAGAATAATTTCCAATTACAGACAACATTAGGTTGCAGTTGTTGCTGCTAAAGGTGGCGTAACCAGTTATTAATATTAGAGGGCAGTTACTTTGTCTAACACTGTTGATACAGATGTTGTAGAACAAAATAATCAAAAGCTCATGTTTCTTCATGTTTTCATTGTCATATTACATGTATGAGGACCTGTAACTATTTTGTGTGATACATATGCAGGAAATAAAGGAAATAAGGAGTTGAAGCAAACTTTTCATGTGCCTTCACAATAAAGACCTTCGGGGGGTTTGAATGAGCGGCAACAGTCCCCTCAAGTCCAGACTGAACTTAATATTATTATTCCAAAATAGGCAAGCAGATTGATTTTCAGATTCTTTCTTTGAATCAACAGCAGCCCTGTAAAGGTCAGCCCAACTGTGGCTCTTTTGAATGAAATACAGGCTGCTTCTTACATGCACAAACATAGGGCAAGCATGAAAATAACACAGATGGACAGAAATTCACAGCAACATCTGCAACATAAATTCAAATCTCACCTGTGACTGACCTGAATCTCATGCACTAATTTTCACATTGTCAAATCAATTCAAATATAATTACCTGATTTTTTCAAAAAGTAGCTTTACAGAATCTGGGTTTGGCCCCTTAGAGATCAAGACAAAGGTAAGAGGGGCGAGAAAATCTTAGAAGGAACCGATTTAAAAGGGGAATTTATTCTATTTGACATTGAATTGCGAGAATAATGGAATAACACAATAGAGAGAGCTAATAATAACAGATTTTAGTGTACAGACGCAATCAGTGATCAACAGCTGAGTCACGTTGGTCTTAATAGTCTCTAGGTCTCTAATTTGCTGTAGTAGCCTGTGCAAGTAGGGATAGTTTTGACTGGAGATGAGGGAGCACTTAGCACATCAAACGATTCGATTTTAACACAGAAGCAGATTTCATGCAGAATTGTGACTAGGTTCACAATGTGCATTCGGATTAGCCAGCACATGTTTACAGCTAGTCATTTTTGAACAGCTAGAGACATATTAATATGTAGCACAATACTGTGGGCCCCTATAAACCCTTTCAAATGACCTAATGCAGGTCCAAACTTCAATTGTGTGTGGGTGGAGGTAGCTCAATGGGTAGGATACTTGCCGCTGGACCATGAGGTCCTGTGTTCGAATCCTACCTCCAGCACCACCACTGGGTCCCTGAGCAAGACCCTTAACCCCACGTTGCTCCAGGGAGACTGCTAAATGCCGGAAATGTAAATGTAAATTCCTTGCTCTCATAACTACAGAACAACAGGCATTAGTTTCCAAGTAATTGCTTCATTGTATCACTACGGTATTCACAGCTGAATCACTGCATAGTAGTTCTTTACTAATTACTAAATAATTCAAAATATAATCAATCATTCGTAGTTTTTAATGAATAATTCGTATTAGATACTGCAGAACGAACAGTATTGTACACTTCTGTATATTATTCCATTCATGTTATTAAACAAATAACTGCCATTATCGTAGAAACTGGGAGGCCACAATGTCATTTTTCAATGTCCAATACTTAAACAGAGGTAGTGTACTCAGTAGGACAGAGGGAGCCATTTGAGGCACACCCTCTTGGAGACTAAATTGTTCATAACAGTAACTGAAGAATTCAGTGTCTAATAGAGGTGTGTCGATCCAATACTCAGCAGGGGCACATCCCTACTTGATACTGAAATATTAATAGTAGTTATCGAACACTTTATTTATAGGTTTATTTATCGTTTCACTCCTGTAGACCAACTGGCCTGTATAGATTCTACTGTTTTTCTCTCCAGCGCACCTGATCCAGTTCATAATGTATTGACCTTCCTGTTGGGGCAGGGAAACTTTTGAACTGTGCAGGGCAGTGGGTACCCAGGACTGGAGCTATAAGAGAGTATCTAGCCCTAGAGTGACCCCACTATTAGCGATTCCTGCTGTGACACTTGTATTACGCTGGAATTGTGGTGGGTTTTGTATGACAGCAAACCTGATCTTTCAGTAAAAATCTCCCTTTCTTATGGCGGCAATTTAAAACGACAGACCTGAGCAACACTAAATGGAGAGTTTACAACCATCATATATTAGAGTGGCGGGCCTACTAAACCTTATGAAGTCCTTCTGTGCAGCATGAGCTCCCGCTCCCTCAGTCTCGCTCTGGTGGTTTTCTTCCCCATCGCACCAGAATTAGTGCCTACAATTCCCTTCTCTTTATTTTCATTGCCATTTAAAGAGATGGCGCTGCTTTGAATGCTTTCGTTCAATACCCAGCCTTTCAGAGTCCACTCACCGTCAGTGTTGGAGCTCAGGGAGGCCTGCTGAGTTCAGGCCTGGACATGGTTTGAAAGCATCACTGGCTGTCAATTGTCGTCACTGAAAGAGCATTAATTGATCGGTTTCATTTTTCCAACCACCTTAATATACGTCCTCTGGTCCAGGGTTTATGAAGGGGCTATTGAATTCCCTTTTATTGTGTTGGACTTAGCTCTGCAGTGTATTACACTCATTCCCCTGCCCTGAAAAGTGGCAAATCATTATCTTGGTTTAATGGTCCATATAGTCATATCTAATCTCTATTCCACGCTAGAATATCAGGTTTGTTACATCTACCAGCTGTACCGGCCTAAACTACCAGCCTAAAATTTTGCAGGTGTACCTGTAAGTACTGCGGGGCTTCAATGGATCAGACTGGTTTATAGGACCAGTAAGAATTTTTGAGCTCTTGGGAATTTGGAGGCTTTGTCTACAAATTGAACTTTGTCATGTTGCTTTATTTATGTCATGATATTTTTTGCAGTGTGGCAGGGAGACTGTTTAAAGAGTCCATGGCACTTAGGGAATGCATTTTTCATGAAGGTGTGTATTGGTCTGCAACTGCGTTAAGGTTGAAGAGGACCTGTAAAACTAACATCCACATGAATGCCAGGACCCAATGTATCCCAGCAGAAACTTACCCAGAGTGTCACACTGCCACACTTAACTATACGCCTGATGTATCAGAATCAAAATCCAGGATATCTACACCAGGAGATGCAGGACCAGAGCCTCGTCCCACCCCAGTAACACTTTCATCTGCCTTATCAAGAGTCTTACAGCTAGAACAGAGAAACTCAGGAGCTTCTGTCCTTAGGATGTTAGACTTCTCAACCAAAACATGCCATTTAGACAATGTGTGTATATATGTGTGTTTCTGTATGTATG
>JBBKCR010000027.1:1148048-1158164 GCA_037577295.1 Ladigesia roloffi | reverse complement strand
ATATATGTATTTATTTTATTTTATTTTATTTTTTCACAGTGTAGTCATGAAAACTGCAATGTAGATTAAGTTCTAGTGTTTATGGTAATTCAGACAATACAGAATTCAACTGCCTGTAAATGAAGGACCTAACAAAGTACATGAATATAAAATGTGCTGCAGTTTGGGGCTGTAATGCCATCTGTAAAGCCAGTCATGATTTAGAAGTTTGCCTGCAGAAAAAAATTTAGCAGCCCAAAAGTGACTTCAGAATTGAGGTTCCCCCTTGCACTCACTGCAGCCTGTGCTTTTTAGATTATTTCCTTTTTTACAATATAAGTAATTAAACACACATTTATTAACACGGAGCTTTTTTTTATAAGTAAAAGTAAGATAGAATTAAAGATTAAAGACTAACAATAAAATATAGCAGTATTAAAAATAAAGATTTGAAGAAAAATAAATAAAAGGATAAAGGATAAGTGCAGATGTGAAACAAAAATCAATGAAGTGTTTTGAATATTGAATAATTCTTTTTACAGATTGTTCCAAACCTAACATATAACATATAATAGGTATAAAAGATTTTCAATGGGTCAGATGGTATGAGCAGTGTCACCGGTGCTTCTCTGTGGAAACGACTTTATTGAGGCAACAACATGGGCAGTTGGCAGTTAGCGCAGAAATATGGACGAGTTTTAAGTCACAATATGCTTTACTGTGAACTATAACAATGTAAAACCCTTCACTACAGGTTGACGTTTTAGACAACATCGACGTTAGTATTCCCAAACTGATCTTAGATCGGATTCTTTCGTATCTATCATGGTCACTGTCACAAAAACTGATTGTGGATCAGGAGTCTTGCACATGGTTGTCAAAGTTTTGTTTATTTTAATTACTCATAGTAACTCACACTCTGTCCTAAACCATGTTCACAAGCCTGAACCACCTTAATGAAGAAGTGGATTCAATTTGTTGTATTCACAGAGACAATTTGGGTGACTATTGACTGCAGTGTGCGATAGCAGGGTTAGCTTTGTCATGAACTAAAGAAGCAAAAATTAAAGTCCATATCAAATAAATGTGTACATTTTCATTTCAGTACAGGGAAGAAAATGTTAAATATATGAAGTGGTAATCAGCTACAGGCCACAGAGGAGGCAGATAGAGGTTTGGTTGGACAAAAGCTAGAATATTCCTAATCATAGAAAAGCTTCTTTTGTGTGCTGAAGGTGGTTCTTCTGTAACATCACTACTGTAACCTTTATTTTTAAGACTGTAGGTGGAACTTTTTCCTTGTCTTCCCATTCCCGATGTCCATAAACTGAAGCTGATGTGAGGGTAGACAGCTCACGCCCAGGGCTGCCCACCAGTCACGCATTCCTGCAGAGGGAGGATCACAATGTTGGTCAAGGCAAATAGTAGTGAAAAAGACCTCCTATACAATCTCCTCATTTCACTACGTCTATATTTGAATCCAGAGTGGACGAGGGAGAGGCTGACAGGCTTGCCCACAGCATGGAGGACTCCCAGCCATGCTTACAGATCCAGAAAGTATCCTGTTGAGCGAAGTCCACACCACAGTTTGAAAATAGAACTGTGTGTACGAGGAGTTTAAGATGTTTGGAGCCATACAGAAACAATAATGGACAGAATTTTTTTCACCCCCTGCGATGACTCAGATCATTACACCTCCTACTATAAAACAATACCATCCTCTAACCCTCTACAGACCTTCTGCGGCCTGTAAAAGCCAAAGTGCTCATAACCAGCCCTCCTGCTCAGGGAGGGAGAGAAAGCATTAGCGGTTTACTATGAAGACCTAATAGCTTCATTGATCTGATGCATTTTCCACAATAGCACATTCAGTGCATACTGTCCAAGTTGTAGGTCCAGGAGATTCACAGCAAATACATACACCAAGACCAGCACATATCACATTAGCACAATAATAATAATAATAATAATAATAATAATAATAATAATAATAATAATAATAATAATAATAATAATAATCATCCTCATCATCATCATCATCATCATCATCATCATCATCATCATCTTCGTCTTCATCATCATCATCATCATCATCTTCATCATCACCATGAATAATAATAAATACATAAATACATGCATGCATACATACATACATACATACATACATAAAAATAACAATTATGATAATAATAATAGCAATAACTATGCACACCATTTGTTTACTAAAAAAATGTCTGAAACTGTTTAATCACAACATTGATGGCAAAAGACACATGGCAGGTCAGATAATGCATTTCTTCACAAGAGAATTGGAACATCAGTGCTTCTTGCCAAATTAAACTAGGCCAAAATACATTATTACTGTTATCCGGCCTCCTTGTACTGAATCAAGCCACTTTAACCATCCCAAAATGAAAGCCCTCATTTTCTGGTCTTTGTGCATGGCTATTTCATACAGAAATTATGCTCATATCATATCAACAGTGAGTAGAAGGAACCATCTCTTACTGTCAAAAAATAAAGAAAGATGGAAAGATATAAACAGTTCTTATCTTGTTCTTATCCTATATTTTATTATTCTTTCTCCACAAACATCACCAACCACATCTGTTTATGTCAAAAGTTTAATTTTAGTCCAGTGTTTCAAGTGTTTGAAATTCACACAACTCCAATGAATATCATGAAATTATACAAAGGTCAGTGCTGAACTGTGAAAGGTTTAAAAAAGCTAAATAATTCTACAGATCCATGCAGGACTTCTTGTATTTGCCTAGTTGGTTGGGTCGTCCTACTGTAAGATAGTGACCCAAGACTCACACTCCGCCAGAACTAGTTCAGAAAACAGAACAAGATGGTGAGCTGGAGAATCAGGAGTGGCCAGAAGTCTTCAGATTTAACCTCATTTAGCTGCTTTATGATGAACTGGACAGAAGAGTGAAAGCATAGCAACCTATAAGAAGCTCACACATATGGGACCTTCTGCAACATAGTTGATAAGAACTTTCTGCAGAATGAATAATGAGACGTTAAACTGTTTAAATTTCAAAACAAAAAACAGAAAAATTGGGGTGTCCTGATCGGTGGTGTATATATATACACATACAGACATGTGTTTTTATACACTATATATGTAGTTATCTATATCTTTACACACACACACACACACACACACACACACACACTGGAGTCTGGAGTCTGAAAATGTATCAGGTATCAGACCAAAACTATGCTTTGAACTGGGTATGCACTGAAGATCTAATTTTGTTGTATCACAAAATGTATGGTACAGCTAGGCTTTGTTTCTGTTTATAAATGCTAATATGATGTAATCAGATTTGGTGATGGTGCCTCCCACTGATAATCCCAACTTCTCTTGACCTGTATTTATTGTTTTCAGTTTTATCTGATGAACTGCACCGGGAGAAGAAGCAGACGAACTTGTTGCTCATTTTCATCTTGACCATGCCCAGATGTCTTCTGGGACGCTAGGGCCTCTGTCTTTTGTCTCGGGAAGCATGGTGAGCCGGTGTGTTAATCCAAGAGTGCATGCAGCATGTCCCTCTCTTTTTTAAAGGCCCTTTTTTCATTATGTGAAGTACAGTAGTTCTTGTTCTTGGGGGAGTCTGAAAGCAGGCCCTTGTTGTGCGCAGCCATTCGCCCATTTTCACTCAGAACAATGCTCAGCATTGACTTGAGGTGAATTGTTGTGGTTTATTAGTTGTTGATCTGTACGTGTTCCTTTAAAACATCCTTCAAAATGCAGGACCGTAATTTTGATGAATAGACGAGACAGACCCCCATGGCTTCCTTTTAGTGCTCGCATAAATGAGCCATTGTTCTGCTTTGGATTGTCTTCTTGTCTGTTGAAGCGTTCTGTGCTATCTCTTTAAAAAAACACTTTATCCATTCTTTTAAAATGATAAATTGTTGAAACCGCAGGTATAGTATAAAAATTCAAGGCCCAAAAATTTCAAGAAGGCTATGTTCACATTAACGAGCACCACATTATAATCTGTACATACTCATATAAAACCTTTCTTCCTTGAAAATCCGCTTCTCTATTAAAGAATACCTTCATGGTAGGCCCTGACTCTCCTAAAAAGTCCTTTTACCATATTTTACCATCTTTAAAAGTCCAATAAAGCCCTGCGTTGTCTGTGTGTGCCTCCAGGGGCAATTGGGGGATATTTAGGAGACTCAAAACCTCTTTTGTTTGATGCCCTGAGTCTTCTAAGAGGAGACACAACACCTTCTTTATCCCTGGGGAGATAATAATGTAAATTAGGCCACACTGTAAAACACTTTTGATTGATCTGACAATCCAAACTAGGTATCGTACTGTTTCGTCAATATCACAAGGTGATAACACAACTGTGAAAAAGCAACCTGAACGGTCTAGACCTGAATGAAGATACTGAGACACATAAATGTGCACACACATACACACATACATGTACTGCGGTGTAATGCACTTCAGAATTCTTAATGATTTTAATTTGGAAGGTGCTGCAGGAGCCCACATCACTGCCATGCTGACACACCAGGGTGCCAAGAGCCAATTAAAATGTAGAGCTGATGAAACAGCCTGGCCTCTCTCTGAAGGGACCACCCCTCCCACCCCACACCCACACTGCACAAGCTTCAGCGTCCAACACGGGGTCCTCTCCCACTGCTTCTGCTCAGCTCTACTAAAGAGAACCTGCAATCTTCAACATGAAGGTTCTTCACTGGTTCTTGGCCTGAGTGTGTGATCAGGGTTTTTTTTTTTTGCTTTAATTGGTAGAAGGTTCGTTTTACATCTGTATGGATTTCATTTACCAAATTATCACTCCAACTAACTTTTGTGGTTCCGTCGCTTGGAGGAGTGTAGACCAGCTAAAGTGCCCTTCCTGCCCCCAGCTTTAACTACTCTCCAGAATCTCTGAAAGCTTCGTAAAACACTCCTTTGTTTAAACATGTCTGGATTAATTCCTCATAACAACCAGGACTTTAAAAGGTCGTCAGCTTTCCTGAAAAGTTATTTTGTGACTTTTCCCCCAATATAGTGTGCAAGCGGGTGCATATGAGTAGGAGTATTGAAATAAGAAGCAGACAAGCCCTTGGGCCATGATTTTTTTAAATAATAAAATGTCTAAAACTGTTCCCAGTGGTTGCAAATAACATTTTGCATGTGCCTATACTCCATTTTGGAACACTGGAGATCTGTGTATTAAATTTTTGGCCACCTGTAAGGTTTTTGCCTGCAGTACACACTCCTGTATGCATGTCAGTTCGTTTACACTTCTCCCCTGAGGTCTACTTATGATTTTGTGGTTTTATGTACCAAATATATTTCTCCATCGCCATCTTCCAGCCTCTTTAAATCTCTTTGAATTAAAAGGGCTGTTTTTGTTATTGTGCCTATAAGAGGGAAAACAATTTTTCTAATAAAAAAGACTGACAGGGTACATAAACACTGTCAAAGTTTCAAAACGTTTCATTTAATCCCAGGTCCAAGCGGCCCATACAGGAAAACTGCAGCAATAACAACCTGTTCCAAATTTACTGTTGTCGGGATATTTAAAAAAACCAACACGCCGACATATTTCTGTTTATCCAGCCTGTAGCAGATCGGTTCCGCCAATTCATACTCTAAGTTATAAAGTGTGCTTCAGCATTGACTGCTTTTGGAATGAGGCATAGTTCAGGTCATCCAATCAGAAGAGAGATCATTTACATATACCTGTCAGTAACAAATACAGGCTGATTATTTCAAAGAAAATGTAAATGTGAATGTAAATATGGTTTTTGAGTGCCAGCTGTGTATTCTTCTCATTCAAGAAGCTGTCCATCCAACATAAATTAGCAGAGACGTATATTTAATTATTTAATTCAAAGAAATGTGTTTGTTTTGGGATATGAGAATGAATTGTACATCTTGACACTTTAAATAAGTTTATGTGCTATTCATTTTGAAAGCTGAAAATTTTTGTTTTTTCATTATATGGGCCCTTGAAAGAACATATAAACATGCCCTTCTGAGTATGGCTGGGTTTATACATCATATTTGCTCTGTGGGTCGTGCATGTTGAGTGAGATATTTCTGAGGGTGTTGACTAAACATCTAGAAAGGTACAATAGGACTAGCGTGTTGTAAATTGTTTCAGTTATTCACCCGACACAGGGATGATTAGAAAGAATTATGGCCATGACGACTCTGATTACCACTTTTGAGCGAGTGGTTATTAAAATGCGTGCTAGTATTGTGATTACTTTCTCAGGAACAATGATTGCTTATGTACCTGATAATCAAAAGTCATGGTTTAAATCAAATCAACTGAATCTGTAAGCCTGTCTGAAATGAGGATCAGTCTTATAGTCTATCTAAACATGTAGTGTGTTCATGAGCTATAACTCAGAATCTATACATTCTTAAGTACACAGCCACCAGATACATGTTTATTTTGACGTTAACATTGAGGAAGACCGGAATAAAATGATCTAACACTATATCTTTTTATAGTTTTTCTTGAGAAGGGCTTGGGAGGGTTTTTGGCTGACGCAAAAGTCAGTGTTAGAGGTGGAGTTTGCTGAACTTTTTTTCATATTCTGTTGGTTGAGCGAAAAAAGGAAGTGTGAGAATGGGAATGGAAATATTGCATGTAAAAAAAAACAAACCAAAAAACGTAAGATGTCATCTTTGAAACGAAAACAGATGAAGGAATTGCAGGCGCACCAGAAATAAAGAGGTACGAGCCTCCATCCTGGCTGAACACAGCGTGTTCTCCTATAGGAGCACCCCGGGCTTTCTCTAGGCTTTTCACTAGGCGTAAGATGCAACCTCAGAAACATCCTGGGCCTGCTCTGCCTTTGTCAGTGGTGTGTCTGCGGAATGTATGAGGCCTTCAGATTCTTCTTCTTTGCTGAATGAAGGTTATTGGTGAAATAGCCCGGCTGCCACTCTCATTGTCTGACAGAGCATCATGTTGTTGATGAATGCGGCCGATGCAGGCCATTACTGGATTACTGTCATTCAAAATAATGCAAATATTTAACACATATGAGAAAAAACATTCTCTGCATAACTGCCACAACTTTTGGAGAAATATTCTAATCTGAACTCTGCATCTTCATATCTTATGATGTAAGACATACATGCGGCCAAAAAATGAGCCGTGTCCCTGCTTACACCATCGTTTTGTTTCCTTTTCCCCCCATAACCCAGTAAATCGGTGCTACAAGGGGCTCCTTTCTGTGGAACCGTAGAACCAGTTTTCTCTCTAGAATGAAATGAGCAATTGTGAAGGAGCTCTTTCTTGGAAAAACTGTAGGTAATAGAAGTTTCTCCAACAACCTGAGCAAGCCAAGACTGATTTGGGAAACCTTATTTTCACGAGGAATTAAGACATTTACTTCTTATGTCTCCAAATTTGTGTTCAAGGTGACTCTTGCTTTAAACCTCCCACAATGGCCGCCAGCTTTACGCTCACATGCACACACAGACCCTCAGTGTTCCACGGCAGCACAAAGCAGCAGTGTTCAGAGAGGATCGCAACATAAAAACAACTAATCGCCCCTTCTTTCTTTTACAGGGTTCTTTGCCCCATCTATCCTAGTATTGTTCACGCTCCAGGATCCCCCTATATTTCTCTCACTGTGGTCTCTCTTTCAGTGGCCGGGCTGATGAAGGAAGCTAATGAGCATGTGGCTGCGCTGGTTCCTCCACGCATTGTTCTCTTTCCTCCGGACTGCCTTTGGCCTCGTGTCACATCCTGTGGGTGTCGGACAGAGGAGCACAGGCCCATCCAACAAACAAGCTTCTATATCCACCACACACACACACACACACACACACACACACACACACACACACACTCCCTCGTGCTTATATCTTTCATAGAAACCACTCCTGCACCCCATGGCATGCCACCAGCAACCTCTACATAAGATCATATTCGCTGTATAAAATTTTTTTAAAAAAAGCTGAGATCCAAGAAAATGAATGTCACTGCTGTTCAAGCTGGTGCCTGATTCCACACCTATTATATAAAAAATAAAGGTATTCCAATCTATGACTGTAATTTCAGGGACTTTCATTTGGTGGAGGAAACATAAAACAGGCATTGTAAAAAAAGAAAAACTATTTTTTTATTATTATTATTAATTTACAAGAATTATAAAAGATATTGGACAATGACAAAGGCTTTGACCTTTACTGGAGACCCTCTTCAATTTAATTAAGTGTTGTATGGCTATTCATAATGAAATGTAGCCTAATTGATTTGATGACCTTAAAATGTCAATCTGACAAATTTAGGTAGAATTTGTGATTAAAAGCCTTGTTCTCTGTGTGTCCAGCTATAAAAATAGACCCAACTGTAACCAGCTAATTTCCACTGAGCTCAGCAGGCAACATATGGCACAAATGGCCTTTTATTCTAAATGGAAAGAACTGTCAAAAGCGTTTTAGCAAGATCTTTTTAAATTAATTTATGGCTGATTATCTAAACAGACACAGTCTTACTATACACCTTATACAGGAACAGCCAGTAGGTCACATGGTGTCATTCAGTTGATATGGCCATGGGTTTGCAGGATGTTCCATTTCTGCAGATGTTCATATATGCAGAAATCCTGTATACACAAATATCATAGCTGAAGAAGGCAGATTATTTGGGTCCGTGATACATGGGCCTATTACTGGAAATATATGAGAAAACTGTTTGCTGTAAGAGAATTCATTGAAAATGAGATCAGTTCCATGTCTTGTGGTCACAGAAACAGTCTCTCTTTAAGAAGAACCTGCATCTCACATATCCTGATGGTAGGCAACCTAATAAATCATTATTTGTCATGTAAAATCAATTGCTATCCAAAAACATTGCAGTCATAGAACAAACTGTGCTAATAGAGCTCTCCACATCACAATGAAGCAGGCCTAGCAACAGCATCTATTGTGAAGGTAGAGGCTGCATAATGTAATGCATGACAGGTAAGTAAAAACAGCAGTCCTTCATAACAAAACAAAATGATTAACTAAGACCACGTACACTGAGCTTTTAAACATGAGGCAAGCCAAAAGCGTGTTAAAACATATCTTGTCCAACATTTGGCGACATCATTTTTTATTTTTGTGCAGATTTTATGGAACCAATATAGGACTGTGTGTCTACAGCAATAATTTAACACAAATAATACAGAAGAACCATAATTCTAGAATCAACAGTCAATGTTTATCTCATAAAACATCATGAGCTCTGCATTGGTAGCCTATAAAAGCCCTATTTTGCTTGTACCAAATATGTATATACAACATAATACAGGCATACAGGCTGAAGCACATTTAAAAAAAAAAAATTATTCTGTCAGTGCCTACAGTTTAAAAACAAACACATTCCCAAATTAGGGACGCAACGATATTGACAGATATTATTAGCCAATACTGATATTTTCCTTTGCATATTTATTTGCCAGATCAAATGGCAATCTATAAAAATGTATCATTTAATCCATCAAGAGTTAAAGTGCAGAGAAAGATTACATTTATCTCTATAGGATAAACAGTGTAATTAATAAAGTGAAGGTGTTTTAGTACATTGACCTTGCACCACCTAAATATTTTGTTATAATACAATAAATATGAATTTTAAGTACCAGTGAAATTTCATTTTTTAATGCCATTATCTACCAGTACCAATACATATCAGCATGCATAGTTTTAACAAATTATTTTATGCAAAAAACATTTTTAAATGGTCACATCTATTTATGCTATAAGAGTTCTGCTTGCAGAATGACCATACTTTACTCAGAAAAATAGAAGACCTGGAGCACCGTGTGCTCTTGTCCGTTGAGCTGAAACGACAACAAAAAAAGCCCATTCCGGTTGCTGGTCGTGGATAAGAGCTGGGAGCAGAGTGTGAGTCAGAGATGCTTCACTGCTCAAGGACAATCCTCTTTGTGGGAATGGTGTGGTTCAAAAGAAATCACTCTCTCTGCATCAATTATCACTATGCCACGCCATAGGGAAGCTTACGCTGGCATGCGGTCAGAAGTGTGTTTGTGTGTTTGTGGGTGTGTGTGCGTGTGAGTATGTGTGTGTGAGTGTGTGTGTTTGTGAGTGTGTGTTACCTCTTTTCTTGTCCACAGTGTTCACAG
>JBBKCR010000027.1:1107521-1117560 GCA_037577295.1 Ladigesia roloffi | reverse complement strand
GGGGGAGGGGGGGGGGGGGTGGTGTTGTTTGGTTGTCCTTTCCCCCAACCATCACAATTAAAGCATGCCCCTCTGCTCCTGCTTGTGCCAGTGTGGTACTCAGCAAGCCAGCCATGTGCTATTGCCAGGGGACAGAGCTGCACTTTGGTGTGTGTTTGTTATCTGCGGCTGGCTTTGGTCAGTTAATGTGATTGCCCTCGACAGGGCTGAGGCGTTTCAGTGGGCTATTTAACATCGCTCTACCTTCCTCTTTCAATTTGCCAGTACTTGGTTTTGCCTCATAGTGGGATTAAAGTGACTAAACTCACCAGTATGGTGTTAAAGGTCAGATTTCGGTTTGGTGGCAGTTCTGAATCGCCACCAAAGACCAAATAAGGTAGGGTACCTTATATATAAAGTGTTTTAATATGACATGGGACGCGTGTGTGTCCTGTTTGCAGAATGTGGAAAGGCTGAACGTGTCTTGCAATTGCGAAGAGGTTTCAGCTGACCTGCAACAACAGCAGCGGCCTGGCTGTGTGTAGGAGACTTTGTTTTTTTTTTCCTCTTCAGGAGGACGGGTTGACCTTTTGAATGAGCGAATTGATGCCCTTTTGTTAATCTATTCAGCTTCGGTCATGGGTGCCCTTGCAGATACGGCTGTCACATAGAAGTGTTCATCTTGTGAGAAAGAAATAATTAGGACAATATTTCGATTAAAAACGAGACCCCCCTCCCCTCCCAACACCTGGATGACCTGGCGCAGTGTGCTCAGGGTAATGGAATCCTCCATCTCAGCTTCGCCCATCCCTACACGGTGGCTGTTTGCACACGTCCTTATATAAACACACATTCATACATATTCATGCGCTACTCGATGCTTCTGACTTTGGGGAACGGATGTACAGGCACCGGGTCCCTTTGTCAAGAGAGCTGGCAGGATAATGGGAACACAGTTTAAGCCGCGCTTAATCAGTATGTTTTCTCCCGCTCATACTCCCCATAACAGATAATGGACAATCAGCGGGCAGTTACAGAGGCTCCGTTCTGAATGGTCAATTACTCATCTTTGTCTAGTTAAACATACAGCACAGCGGGCACGAAGCAGATTGTGGCACAGCTACATTTATTACAGGGCCAAGGCAAACAGGAACCCTTTGAGAGTGGAGTGAGAGCTCTCGGGGTACAGGGTAATGTAGTCCATACATCTTTGTGTCGTTCTCTATAATTAAGATGAAGTGTTTACCTGCCTGCAAAAGAAGGACTGTATGATTTTGTTTGTCTGACTACAACCGCAGGCCCGAGCATGCGAGGCTTACGCGTCTGAAGGCCGTGGCGATCTGGTGTCAATCAGCCAGCGAGGTTGGAGCCTCAGGTCTGTTCCTATGGCGCGTTTTCATTCAACGCGCCTCAGAGCGATGGGCCGGCATGTGAAAGTGTAGGAGCGAGTCTTAAGAAGGAGGAAATTCCAGAAGGACAGAGCCTGGTGCGGTGGAGGAAAAGATAAGAAATTGAGAAATAGAACGGGCTTCTGGCGGAGATTGAGGGCATGAGAATGAGAGATTGAAAGAAGACGATAATGGAGGGAGCGAACAGGGGAAGGGAAATTGGGAAAGCAACACAGGGGAGTACGAGAGAGGGAGAGAGACAGGGAGAGTGTGCATTCAGCTGTGAGATGAGATGTCTGTCCAGTGCTGGTCTGAGGCAGCCAGGCCTGGGACATAATGTCCTTGGGCAGCTTTAAGCGTGTGTATGGGGGAGGTGGGTGAAGCAACGTTAGAACTGTGGTTCTGGCGACATTAGTAGCAAATTTGGGCGCTAATCAGACAAGTTTTGGGAGGTGAGTCTACATGGCTGTGTCTGTTCCGTATTGGTGGGATAGTTAGACCAAAAAAGCCCATTCAGGTACATAAATATAAATTAAAGTGAGTGCTTAGCAACCACCAGGTCCATATGTGCATGTGCAACATGTGTTTTTACGCTGCTGTGGCAGTAGTCCTCAGTGGCTTACAATAGACTGCACAGAATGTATTATATCCAGTGACCGGTCATGAAATTCAATGAGGATTAACTGACATAAATAATTGCGATTAACAATTGATTTGATTCATTTTGTAGCAGGACGTACTGCACTATTGTGAGCATGATCATGCAAATCAATACAGTTTAAGAGAATCACAGAGTTTAACATGGCTGGGGGAATAGTTTGCATTAGCTAATTAGCTAACAAATAAACTACTAGTACTATGCTCTGCAAATGTGTTTCTTGCTTTGATTTAGTTATTATTTTATTTATTACTTATTTAACCAACCGATGAAAATGTTCAGTTTGCTTGTTGTGACAATATAATTGTAAAATCTTAAATATTCGTTATTATGTAAAAATGCCTTAGTCTCAGACTTGCTCTCAGATGAGCGTTTGAGAATTTTTAAACACCCATTAATTGCAAGTCTGAGACATCAGTCCTGGTAGGACAGGGCACTTCAGACTTTACCTTTATTCCTCATGAAATAAACCGGATTTAGCTCCTGATTCAAAGTCCTTGTGGGTCTTCAAAACATTAGAAGAGGGAAAATCTCTGCAAAGCTGCGATCTGGAAGGAGTCTAGTTTGTCGTGTCCCTTTTCTGCAGCATTGCATTGAGAACGTGAATGTTCAGGTGACATTTTATGATGCGGAGACGGGTGAAATCGATTAGGCATAGCTCAGAGCATTTGCTTTTGCATACTTGCCTGGGGAATATTTCTGGCCTTACACGGATCTAATGGGAAGGTAGCCAGGAAGTGAATCCCAGTGTGCTATTATTTTCTATTGTCACGGTTACTCACCACTCACCTGCAATTCCTAACCACCGTCTCTCTCTCTCTCTTCTTCCCTCTCTGTATTATTTTGTGTGGACACAGGCAGCGGACTGATGGGCAACTCTTCAGCCTCCTTCATGGGGACCTTTCTGGCCAGCAGTCTGGGTTCCCCTCCCTCGCACGCACCTCACCCCTCCAGACCACCATCCTCTCCTTCCTCTCCTCCGTACCGTGGGGGGCCACACTCCAGCGCCTCTCAGATTTGGTTCCCACATTCACATGAAGGTAAGTTGGCTGCTTCATCCACCAACACCTCCGGCTTCGTCTGTCAGTTGCTTCGAATTCGTGCCTGGGACAACGCCTCATAAATCTGGATGCACAAAATGTAGGTTGTCAGTGACTGAACATACTTACTTCAGCCCAGGATTTGTTAATTAGCTGATTAATTCGATCAAGTATATTTGGGCTGAAGAACAGAGAAGGTTTGGATAACTATTTGGACAAAAGTATAGCCACACATGACCATTAAACGAACAGGGACTTTAATGACTTTGATATGGAATTGGTCACCCCTCTGCCATTATAAAAGCTTCCACTCTTCTCGAAAGGATTTCCACAATATTTTCTTGTGTTTCTGTGGGTATTTGTGCCCATTAATTCTGTGCTTCAGCATTCTGTTGGCAGGGATGCTGAACGAGAAGATCTGGCTCACAATTTCCATTCCAAAAGTGCTGGATGAGTTTGAGGTCAGGGCTCTGTTTGAGCCAGGCAAGTTCTTCCACACTAAACTCATCCAACCATGTCGTAATGGACCTTGCTTTGTGCACTGGGGGACAGTCATGCTGGTATTGAAAATCATGGCACTGTCCAAAATGTCTTGGTATGTAGAGGCATTAAGACTGCCCTTCACTGGAAGTAACGGGCCTAGCCCAAACTTTGAAAAACAGTTGTGTCCCAATACTTTTGTCCATATAGTCTATGAGGTAAGGGTATTCTTGGACTAGTGATGACAACTACTGGTTTAGTTGTGTTTATGTGCCTGGAGGATTTGTATGCCTGCTGGGATTCTCATCGCACTACTTGCCGCCGCACTGGATCGTTCTGGTCCCTTCTCTTCTGAAGGCCCCGCCCTAGTGGTTTTCCAGATTGCAACAAGAGGGCAAAAGTTCAGCCAAAGAATCTTGTGGTCTTTCATACACGTCAGCAAGAATGTCAGCCCTGCGCTGCCCGAAGCGCACGCGTGCACACACACATACACATCATACGTACACACTTTCGAACACATATACACACTCGAGGCAATAAAAATGCTACACAGTCCACAGTGGTCACAGCTGTCATGTGAAAGCCAGTGTGGCTTTTCCCACCCCGCCCTGCCTCTTGTTCCAGAACCCAAGCTCCACCCGTCCTCCGACCTGCCAAACCAATGACCACCCTCGCCTCCCTTCAGTTCTCTCTCTCCCCGATTCCACCCACCATCTCGTTACAACTCGCCACTGAGACAGATGACAGACTAGAGAAGCTGATAGAGTGAGAGGCAGAAGCAGAATGAGGAGCACAGACAGACAGACAGACAGAGGAGTGGAACTGCCCCGGCATGCCCGAGTGCCACTCCGAGCTTGTTCTGAAATTTGAGGAAGGGGTGTGAGTCCTTGGCCGTATTGGAACGTGCCAAGCGCTCGTAAACCATTAGGAGCTCATCCCAGTGTCGTTTGTGTAATCCGGAAACTCAGCCCTGGTAATTACAGAGCCCAGCACTCTCCTCGTGCCCCAGAGTTACTGTGGCACATCCCTATTTTTTTTGCGTGTCAACACTCTTATTGCTTTCCAAGTTTCCGCTCCGTTACAACGGGCATCGCACTCTTTTTGTTCATTATTTTAAGCCTCTGTAGCTTATGTTAAGTGTATGTTCATATAACAGCAATGATCATTAGGTTATAATTCTGCGTATACATGTTTTACTGATCAGCACTAAACTCGGCCTTGTCCATAAGAGTGCAAACATCCCACCGTTTCCTTAGAAGTCACCCTTGGGAGGAGGGAGTGTGCCTGGAGCAGATTGTGGTTGGTTCTTTTGGATTGCAAATGGTCAGCTAACCCATTCCTAGTGGTGACAAATTCTCTTCAACTCAGGCCAAGGCCTTTGGAGGAACTCTTGCTAAGTTGCTAAAAACAAAATTTACATTTACGGCATTTAGCAGACACCTTTATCCGAAGCGACTTCCATTCCCTAACTACAGGGGACAGTCTCCCTGGAGCAACTTAGGGTTAAGGGTTTTGCTCAGGGACCCAGTGGTTGTGCTAGGGGTAGGAATCGAACCCACAACCTCATGGTCCAGAGGCAAGTGTCCTACCCACTGAGCTACCTCCATCCCAAAATGCAACAGAGGACAACACAGACAGAAGTCAAACTCAATCAAAACCTTCAACCTGTGGGAACGACTCGGGCGAGAGGAAATATTGGCGGGATCCGTGTCAGTCATCTGCTTTGAAGGAATGGGACATTAATAAGAAAGACGATGATAATAGTGACATTACTAAAAGTAATAAGGATGATTATGAGCAGGATTATTATGATGGGCTATTATCTCTATTGCGGCTTAATTGTGTAGAACGCTGAGGGAGCGTGATTGAATCCAGGCTCTTCATCAGCCGCGTTCTTTCCCCTCACGCTCTGTAAGATAATTGCTTATTGTCTTTTCACCAGTATGCATCGAAAGCAAGTCATTGAAATGAGGGGCATAATTATACAGCCTCTATAGTGCTCTATGGGTGCATGCAGTCTCCCACCAGCAATGTTAGTCTGTGTGTGTGTGTGTGTTTGTGTGTGTGTGAAGAGCTGAGATATGAAAAGGTTCCTGAAGGCCTTTTTCTTAAATCTATCATTTAAACCAAATGATGGTAAGTGTGTTTAGAGTTCCCCTCTACAGTTGATCCAGTGTGTGTGGTAAACCTGAGAGCGGTTTTAAAAGTGCAGTTTTTTGTGTCATGTGGCTCTGGAAGTGTGTGTACCTGCTAGGCACAAACTTTCCTGTGTGTCTGTGTGCCTCCTTGGCCCAGGTTTGTGGCACCTCCAGCAGTAAAGGATGCCACCCATGGCATGGGGATGGGTGGGTACCGTCTTCAAAGGCACGGATACAGTAAAACAGAACCAAGAAGCCAGCGGCGAGAGCAACTACCATAAAGAACGAGTACAGAGCTTTTCCTTCTCGCTTTCCCTTTTTTTTTTAGAGTAGTCTTTATCTTTTCCAAGTTGGAGGATTACAGCTGTATTAACCTTACATTAAACAAGGATGTAATGTTATAAATAAGCTTATGAAATCAACAACATGAGGCCTGACCAATGGAGCCCATAAACACCAACTATATTTGATTTCCGTTTGAAAGGCGGAGGGTGTGTGTGTGAGTGTGTGTGTGTGTGTGTGTGTGTGTGTGTGTGTGTGTGTGGTGGGGGGGGTCAAATCTGGAAAACACAGGGAAAGCCCACAGGGCTGGGAGCCAGCTGGCCGGCGTCCAAATTACAGCTTTAACTGTGCCAAACTCCAGGCCTGCCATCTCCTCTGTTCCCCCTTTCCTCTCCCCCTCTCTCTGTTTCTCTCTTTCTTTCTCTTTCTATTTCCCCCCTTCCCTCATGCTCATTTCATTCTCAGTCTTTCTCCCGTCTTCCATGCTTCGCATATTATTTTCTTGTCCCTCCACCCAGGACTGTATGAACAATGTGGTCTGTCTCTCTCTCTCTCTCTCTCTCTCTCTCTCTCTCTCTCTCTTTGTCTCCTTGCCTGTGCCAAGCTTCATCCCTTCCTTTCAATTAACAATTCTGAGGAGCGACATTCCGCCCCTCCTCCTTTTCGTATCTTTCTCCTCTCCTCTCTCTCCCTCTCTCTCTTTCTCTGCCTCGTCGACATTGCTCTGTCACTTTTTCTCAATTAGTGCTCCTGACAGGCAGCTCTACCTGCCCCTCCTCCTTTTTTCTGCTGTCACTCCCTCCAGCTCTCTCACTTTCTCTCTCTCTCTGGTTTCTCCAATTCTATTTACACCGGGCTGTTTATTGCAGGGTTCTGTTTACTGGTGTGTATGGAGAACAGAGGAGTACAGCGTTTCCATTGGGGGTGCATGATTTGGTGAAAAAATGGAACAGACATAAGCACAGCATGGTTGCATATGGGGCCCTGGAGCTGATCTGGCTGGCCCTAATCTTCGGGTCGTCCGCCGTTGTGTTACAGGCATCGTTAACACACCCTGACAGGACGTCGATAGCTTGCGATGAGACTGCATTCTCAGTTTCTTCGTTCTGATCTATCTTAAGGTCCGATACTTATGCACCTCCGGCTGCAGCAAGACCTACTTTGTCTGCCGGCTTCTCCTTTTTCCGCTGATTGCTGCCGGAGCGAAAGCCTCGGGATCTCGTAAATCCCCTCCCCAGGTGTTGCATTGTCCTGTTGTGCTGAATTGGCCCCTGTCAGTCACCAAGAATCCTGATCGTCTTTCTCCGAGCGTCAGCATTCAGCTGCACAGCCAGGCTGCAGCTGCAGCACCTTCCGTCTCTTGTCGCGGCTGGATTAGCAGCTAAACGAGCCTCCGCGCCACCCCAGTGGTGCCCGCAATCCCCACTCAGAGAAGTCCCTACCCAGCCCCAAACAGCCTGCTGCTATCGGGCACAACCAGACCGCGCTGTGAAAAGGGATTATGATGCCAGGCGTCTCACACCGAGAGAAAACACACACACACACACACCCCAACTCACACACTCACACACACACACACACACACACACACACCAGACTGCGCTGCTCGCTACACCGCACTACGATGCTGCATGGCAAGCAGAGGGAAAAAAAATGTCTTGTTTAAACGAAGGCTCGTTTTTTTTCCTCCCTTCTTTTCCCGAATCCTGAATGAATTGGCATAAATGAGAGTGCTTATTAATGCTGACAGGCGGTGAAGGAGGGGAAAAAAGCCTTTATGTAATTATCACCTTCCTGCGCTCCCCTAAAAAGAAAGCCAAGCCTTCCGTGTTATTGGTAAGTTGTTTATTCTGCAGCCGGAGATTCATTAATTAAGATCTGACAATCGTGAGGCCTCTCCAAGACTCGGTCATTAAAGATTCCCCTTACACATTCTTTCTCTCTCTCTCTCTCTCTCTGGTCTCTCTGGGCCTCTCTCTCTCTCTCTCTCTCCGTCTAGCTCTGTCAGTCTGTGTGTCTGTCTGTCTGTTTCCTCTTCAGTGTGACATTCAACACCGTGAAGCCACGCGGCTGCAGCGCTTCCCCGAACTGCGTCTGCACTTTCTGTGGTCATGCCACACACATGCCAGTGCGTGTACTTCTGACTTTCATTTGGTTTGCACCATCTTGTTTTCCTTCTCTTTTTTTCCCCCTCAGCTCTCTCTGCCTTGGGGCTGAAACTCAAGGGCAGTACAGGCAGGTGTGAGGACACAATCCACCTGGACCTGCAGCGAGGTCTTTAGAGAGGGAATGTTGCTTTTGTACACAAGAGATGCCCTGAAACTCGGCGTCCGAAAGCAGGACACAGACACGCGTTGGCTGTGGCTAGAAATCGACCTGTGGTAGGCAGGTGCTGTCAGACTGGAGACACACTAGAACCCCTCGTGTTACAGCGCTCAGAGCTGTTTAAGTTTGAAAAATATCGGCGCCGTCTGGCAGAAACCCTGTAACTCCTTTGGTTTACGTAAATTTATACTATTGGTCAGTCTCCATGTGGCTCTGTAAAATGTAGAGATGATTAACCAATGAAAAGTGTTGAAAATAGTTATACCAATTTCGATGACACAGTATTCATTTATTTAGTATATACATCATTTTATTTCCTGAAAATGAGCCGTTTTGGACACATGAGGTTTTGGCCCGACAGCGAAAATAAGGATAATTTTTAGTTATGAGGAACTTTTAGGGTCTTGAACGCACTTCCCTCAAGTCTGAGGACAGTTTGACACACTGGAGCAATGGATTGGTCAGAGATAAGTCCAGAATCAATCCAGAATCAATGGTGAGAGATTCAGTTGGTACTAGATTCAGAAAATATATGACCTGTTTGAAGATTCTCTTAAATTTGGGAACAGGATGACTTGATTTACAAGCTGTTGCTAGGAGAGCCACGTCACTTTCATTTGTGCCTTTTATGTAATAAGTCAAGATCGCAAATTGATGGACATGGAGTCAATATCAGAAAAAATGAATCAAAGAATAAAGGAGAAAAATAATAAATCCTGCAACAAATCTGTCTCCTCACACAGAATGACGTAACGTGAGCTGCATGTAAGCTCTCAGTTTTAAATGCTATTTTAGGTACTAATGTTGCTCTAAAATGTAATTCTGTTTTATCTTTCTACAGCTCCGCATCCCTCACATTAACAGCAAATATGGGAAATTGCTTTCTTGGACAAAGCTATTTTTGGACCTAATGTGGGATAGAGATTTGTGGATGAGATTTCAATTGTTTGGTTTATTTCACATTTGACAAATCAAGTTGGCTTTTTTCCTTTAATTTTTTTCCTTTCAATTTCTTTATTTCCTTCAAATTCTACTATTTTAGGTGGCAGGTTTTTTTTTCTCTCCTAAGAGGAGGAGTGTGGGTGCAAACTGGAGAGAGTGGAACTCCCACAGAATATCATCCCCAGTGACATTTGTTTTATTTTTTTTACTGTGCTTTTTAACCAGGCTTCAAAGACATGTTTGCTTTTGTTGTAAATGCATCCATATGGCCTTGTTGTGCTAGTGGCAGATGCTGGAAAGTCCAGCGAGCTGAAATAAAGATGAACTCTGGCCTTTGGCTTAAACTGTGCTGGGTTCTGCTGCCATGGCTTTTTGCTCATTGTTTTGCAGCGTTATCTCTTACCTCAGCACCAGGGAGGCCGTGAGATTAGCACAGTGAGAACCATATGTTTGGGAGACAAAATTCATCCATTACCCAAATCCCCAAGACTGAGCTTGTCTTGTTGTTTGCATTGCAAACCCAAATAAGAATGGCAAATATGACATCCAAAGCCCGTGGTTATTGGTGTATGTAGAGCACCAGCTGCATTGGACCTGAAGGATTAAATCATGACCAGAATCCTAACAGCTAAAGGAAATATGGTTCAGTCACTGCTGTCTCTCCTTATCAGAGCTCCCTTCAGTCTCTCTCTCTCTCTCTCTCTCTCTCTCTCTCTCTCTCTTTCTCTCTCTCCCTTTCCCTCTCCCTAATTCCCTCTCTCTCTTTCTCCCTCCCTCTCTACATCTCTTCTTCTCTCTCCCTCTCTC
>JBBKCR010000027.1:1096083-1107259 GCA_037577295.1 Ladigesia roloffi | reverse complement strand
CTCTCTCTCTCTCTCTCTCTCTCTCTCTCTCTCTCTCTCTCTCTCTCTCTCTCTCTCTCTCTCTTTCTCTCTCTCCATCTCCCTCTCACTAATTCCCTCTCTCTCTTTCTCCCTCACTCTCTACATATCTTCTTCTCTCTCTCTCTCTCCTCTGCTTTCTCTCTGTCTGTCTTCTTTTCTTTTTCTATCATATTCATTTGCCTATTCCCACTTGCTTTTTTCTACTACCATCTCTCTCACTCTTTCTCTCTCTCTCTTGCCCTTTTTTCTCCCTGTCCTCTTTTTATATCTCTTTCTCTCTGTCTGTCTCCTTTTCCTTTTCTGTAACATTAATTTGCCTTCCATCATCACTCCCTTTCTCTCTCTCTCTCTCTCTCTGTCTCTCTGTCTCTCTCTCTCTCTCTCTCTCTCTCTCTCATTCTCTCGCACTCTCTGTCTCCGTCGTGTTCTCTCTGCTCACTTTTGCCTCTTCTTTTTTTTCTTCCCAGCAGCCCCAGGGTACCCTCGCTTCTCAGGGAGTCTAGCCCACACATTCCTTCCCATAAGCCATTTGGATCACCATGCCAACAGTGGTGTCCTCTATGGGCAGCACCGTTTCTATGACACCCAAAAAGGTAGGTAGATTAAGAAACAGACAGTGTAATGAGGGGAATCTCCTGAACTGATTATCATCTAGTATGGTTTCTGTCTGTCCTCATTTCTTTTATTTAAACAAAAATGTAGTGTAGTCCTACAAATCCAGCACCCATGGGAAGACGTTCGTGCTGTGTGGAGCTCTGAATTATTGACGATCTTGTTTGATCTTCTTTGCAGAGAACTTCTATCTAAGAAGCCTTCCATCCCAACCCCCGCTCATCTCAGCCAATCATGGCATTCCACCCATGTCAAGGACAGGGCCTGGGCACCCCCAGGGCTCCTGCAGTAGAGAAACTGGAAGTGGGATGAACTTGCACAAGGGCCTTAAGGAAGCCATTATAGACCGAGGTGTGGTCCCAAGCTCGAAGGACAAAGACAGGCAGACTAGCAAACAGGAGTCTAAAGATCGCCATCCTCACAACCACCATCCACAGCCCCAGCACCATCACCCCCATCAGCCTCAGCATCATCCCCAGCATTCGATTTCCATGGAAGATGTTAACGGCCGGGCCTTGGAGAGACACAAGGCTTCTGTGCTTATGGAGTACAAGGACCATTCACAGAGTATGAATAAGCCTCTCAGTGCCTGTCTGCTCAATGGTAAGATGCAGATTGTTGACTCTGGGGCTGGAAATGGGGTTGGGGCTGGTGCTGGGTCCAAGGGATCCATGGTCAGCTGTGGAGGAGAGGCGATGGTTCGGGGTGCTGCAGGCACAGCAAATGCTCAAGCCAGACATATGGGCAACAGCAACACTGGACGCTGCACTAAAGAAGCAGCAAGCGGGGAGATGAGAATAAGTGAACAGCCTGCTTCAGATTGTCTGGAAAGGGGCCAGACGCTGCACCAGTCTTTGACCTACTCTGTGCCTCCTCCTTTGCCCATGGGTTCAGCCCCTGCTGGGGGGCATCCAGGGGGATTTCACTGTTTACAACTTCACCCAAGCCATCCACACCATCCACACCACACACATCACCCACACCACAGCCACCACTCGCACCATCACCCAGACTTCTTCTGCCCTCCTCCACCTGCCCCCATAACCAACCCCTCTTCACATGAAAAAGGGATTGGCAGTGGTGGAGCTAGGGAGCCTAAATTAACTGGACCCACATTTGTGCCATCGGTAGGCCACCTGGGGGAGAAAGTGGGAGGCCCCTTCCAGCTGGGAAACCCTGAGTGCCAGGGGGTGGGAGGTGGGGGAAATGGTTCCAAGGACAAGGCCATAGAGAAGGCCAGTGGGGGTGGGGGGCATCCTGGGAACTGGCACAGAAAACAGCAGGAGCAGCAACAGCAGCAGCAACCACCACCCCAGAAGCAGCATCCCTATAGAAAAGCAGAAAAAGCTCCAGACTGGATGCACAACAGTCACCATCACCTACAGCAGCAGCAGAGTCATGCCCAGCAGCATCAGGCCGTGCGCTCCCGCAGCGCAGACTGCATCAACAGCATGGATCCAGATGTTTATAGGCCTACACTGGCACAGGAGCCCAAAACTGGCCATCCTTTATCTCACCCCAGTAACATCAACTCCCAAACATATAGGGACTGTTCGCACACTGGACCTCCACCCAACTCTTCGCCTCTTGCTGGGAAGACCATGGCTCAGCAGGCCCCTGGTGGTGGAGGAGGGAGCTGCTCAATGCAACGGGAAGGCCAGAAGGTGGCTCGTATCCGCCACCAGCAACATGGCAGGACAGGTTCAGATGGTTCCTCATCAGAGATGAGCCAGACCAGTGGCAGTCAAGAGATGAAGCGGAAGATGGACATGTCCCCATATGGCTACAACAACAGTGGGCAGCACCATTCACATCAGCAACCTCCTGTACCACCTTGGGCCATGCACCTCCACCATGTCCACCCAGAGGAGGACCAGCGCAAAGCCTACATGGAGTCTGTCAGTGGAAATACAAACGGCAGACAGCAGCCTCAGCTGCACCAGTCGGCAAGAATGGGTCCTCCACAGACTCTCCCAGCCCTCCCTGCTCCTGCACAGACCCAGCAGGAGGCTTTGGGATCACAGGGCGAGGGCAGTGCCATGAAGAACCTTCTCAAATACAGCAACCAGCAGCAGCCTCTTCTCTTGTCCCAGAAAAGCCCGTTTGGAGGCCTGGGAAACCTCAAAACAGGACCCAATGGAACCAGCTGCACCTTGCAGACAAGCAAACATGCCTTACCTTCTAGGAAAGGCCCAACCAATGAGAGTGAGAGGCCTGACTGTGGAGGACGGAGCAGAGACATGGGAGAAGCACCTCATGTAGAAGGAGAAGTGCGACAGCCTCCCATTGGAATTGCAGTTGCTGTGGCTCGGCAGAGAGAACCAACGTGTCGTCCACCTGACAACCACCCAAACAGCCGCCAGGGGCGGGTCCACTCTACTATGAAAGGTAAGCATGAACTTTAACCAGCAGCCCTACGTGTTTGCACATGACCCCTGTAAGACCTCACTGATGAAAAATAAACATCAGGACTTGCCAAGACCTAAAGTGGAAACAGTTTTTCCTGCCACTCATTTAAATGCTTATGTGAAAAGACTAGGAATATATGTGACGTTTCACTGCTAGGGTGTCAGGCAGGAGTTTCTGTACAGACCAGTTTGTTTATAGATAGAATTAAGACGGAAAACTTCAAGAAAAACTGTAAACCTACATTTCTCACTTTTAGGTGCTCCACGATCCATGTATCCTTCAGATTCACCCGGAGACGAGGAAAGGAAAAGAATGAGTGGGGAACACATTGGTCATCCGTGCCTGGACAGGGAGAGAGACACATTTATCAGGTAAATAACCCATGTCTCTCTCTCCCTTCACTCTCTCACACAAACACACTCTCTTTCACTTGCAACCTTTCACCTTCTACCCATCTGTTTTCTCAGGGATAACAAGGAAAGGGTAGAATTTGCACGGATCCATCCTTCCAACAGTTGCCATGGTGACCTCACCTCTCATATCATGGTGCCAGGTGGTAATTCTCTCCAGTCGGGCCAATTAGGAGATCCCGCTGCACACGCCCATTCTGCTCACCACCATTGGATGCCACGTACAGGAAGTCCATCCCTCTGGATGACAGGCCATTCCTATGGTATATAACACATATTCTTTTTATTGCTGTGTATGGCTGTGTGTGTCACGCTCTGCCGTTTCTGCTTTATTACCTCTGTGCTAAGCCATGTTGTTGTTTTGGTTCCCTTCCCCTTGATCAATGTATTCAATGTTGTCTAATCCATGTCTCCACTCTCTTTCCCTGGTGTTTTATACTCTGACCTAGTATGTGTGTCCCTGTCAGTGTTTTTGTTCTTGTCCGTCATCTGTAACCTTTTCCATGTCTTTAGATTGTTGTGTTAGTCTGTTGTAATGAAGTCTTGTGGGTTTGCATTTGCCATCCCTCTTATCCGCCTACACACCGATTGTTAGTAATAGAACTCAAAAAGGAGTGTGGTAGACTGTTAAAAATATGTACCTGGTAAATTTAATAGTCATTTTTTTCACAACACTGCTCAGTGAAATCTTTCTCTGCTGTCCTTGTTGATCAGGTATCAGCCACACTGCCCTCCATCAGAATCTTCCCCCGGGTTTCTCTACAGCCATGCCTGCTCCACTCCAGCCTGTACTGCCCTTGCCTCAGGACCCCTCTGCACAGCTGGTGGTGTTGCCCAGTGAGCCGGCCTCCCACCCAGCTACTCATCACTTAGGTAATGTGAAATCCTTGCCTGATCATGTAATACGTTAGTTTAACCCTTCAGCATCTCTAGCTGTTGTCATTGTAAACTTTTCCCATGTTAATCATTTTTAACATATCATATTTCATGAAAATGGCTGTGAAGTGCACCACTGTTTGGAAGAAGTACATTGCTCATGGTGTTTGGGGTTAGCTAATGGACAAAACTTGTGTAGAAACTCCCCCTAAATACAGCTATTTCCTGTGGACCACCTGCTACTGCCTGTGCAGGAATAGTCGTCGTCTGGATGGGTCAGGATACTCCCCTCCTCAAAACTTCTCACACACAGGCAGTGTGTGTGCTGTAACACACTGGAGGAAGAGCTTCTTTGGACTCTGAGGTCTACACAGGCCTGTGCTCCGCAAACAGGCTGTGAAATTTAATTAGCTCTCTGTCCTCGACAGAGCTCGCTTCCTTCCGCTCTCTGCAGGAATCCAGGCTGAGTCAGGAAGCGCATCCACAAAACTCTTCCCCCGGGAAACATTAGCCAAGCTGGGTTAACATTTCAGAACAAAGGTCCATGGTGTGTTGGGGATGGGGGGGATATTGAGCACGGAGGGTCAGGGTAGATGTGTGAGTTCATAAGAGCTGTGTGAAAGGCAGAAGAGTTAAAAAACACATTGGGACCCCGAGAGGCGTGGGCTGGGGATGTGTCATAGTTAGTGTGCTCAGCTGTCTCTGACCCGCAGCGCGTTCCCTTGGTGGGATCCCATAGCATAGGCAGCAGCTCGCTAACATGGGAACCGGGAGCTCTTCTGGACTACATGCTTCAACATAGGCCCACTGTGACTTTTAGAGAGGGGGGCTTTAAGGGGCAGGCCAGGGTTGATTGCTCGCAGAGGCAAAAACACTGCCAAATCCCAGACACTGGCCTTTCGATTTCATCCCATGTTCTATCAGCGATTTCTCCTCCTCATCATCACCAGCATCATGATGCTGTATCTCATCACTCAAACATTCCAGAAAGCTCTTGGCACAGTGTGTATGTGAGAGAGTGAGAACGTGGGAGTGCTTCTGTTTGGGTGAACAGTCCTGCTCCCATGCCCTTAGTGTAGGCTGTGTTTGTGTAAAAGAGAACAGAGGACTGCATGTGCGTACATGTCTGTATAAAAACGTGATTTTGGCGGGGTGATGGATTTGCAAATGAGAAGTATATGCATTAATAATCTCGTATCTCAACATAATTGTATTACTCTAACTGTCTCTCTCTCTCTACCTCTCTCCTTCGCTCTGTTTCTCTCTCTATCTCTCTTTCATTAGATGTGATGGAGCAACCCGGTCTATGGCCCCCGGTGTACAGGGCCCGAGGGCCACACTCCCACATGCAGCATCCTGCTGTGTACTCTCGCTCCCAGTTTCTACGGCAACAGGAGCTGTATGCACTCCAGCAGCATCAGCAGCTGCAGCATCAGCAGCATCCTAGCCATCAGCAGCAGCCTCAGCCACAACAGCAACACAGAGGATCACACAGTATAGAGCTGCAGCACAGAAACTGTCACAACCAGGTAACACACAAACCACCCGTTTGACATAAACACTGTTTGCAGAAACTCACATGAGAGCAGATCTCCTTTTTATGATGCAGATTAGAGTCCAGATTCAAATTTTGTTCAGAATTTTTCAGAAATCTCACCTGCCAGCTTATGAATGAACATTAGTTCACACCAACGTACGTTTATGGCATTCGGCAGATGCTCTTTTACAGAATAATCATGATACCTATTAACAATTTGTCATTGTGTTCTTGCTCAGACAATCTGATCGGAATAGTGTGGTGTGCTTGCGGGGGGAATCGAACCCCCCACCCTATCACCTGGAATAGTACTAAGCTTCCATCACCAACTAAGAGCATCTCAGTTATATACTGCCCCTTGCTAATATCTATCAATTCATTAACAACAGTTGAATTATAAGTGAAGTGGGCCTACTCTTTAAAGTGTGTTAATCAGTATGAAAAAGTATATTGCAGAATTACTTGGACTGTTCTTCGGGGCGCATGTGTTTGACACCTGATGCTGAGCAAGAATGTTCTCCTCTTCATAGAGATCTACAGATGTTTTTGTGCAGAGGGGAGTAAACAGCATTTTGAGCCAGTGAATCACGAGTGTTCATTTGAGAAATCCCGCTATCAAACCACAACAGCTCCCATGGCTCCAAAAGTTCCACAGAATCCTTGAACGATTCAAGGGTGTTTCGGTCTTAGTCGCTGTGCACAGCACAGCGTAGTATGAGGAGGCCAAGTGCAATTGTATCACAGTTCCAAATCAATAGACATCGGAGTCTGCCTTTATTCTTGATTCAGCAATGCACAGGTGGCACAGTGTGCTTCTATTGATAAGTGACTGCATGACTTGGCAGACAGATGCATTTGTTAGCTTCCTGTTAGCCAAAGGGTTCAACTCACTTTATGACATCTGAAGAAAGACAGAGATCCAGAAGCACTTCATGGACTTACTGTTACTCTTACTCTGCCTTAATCCCGTAACTCACAGATGCAGAAGAAGCCAGAGGAGCAAAGCATGGAGTTGGAAGACATCCTTTCCGAGCCTAGGACACCCAAACCTGCCAAGACTTATGCCTATGGCCCATCAAACCAGACCACTTCGCCTCCCAGGGCATCTACTGTACACTTGTCGCCATGTTGCCAGTCTCCTTGTATGCACCCTCATCCGAAAAGCACAGCCTCCACCCCTTGTCCTGCAGCTAGCCCAGCTGCTACTGCTCCTCGGTCCCCTGCCATCAGCCCCGCCCCGTCACAGCTGCCCAAAGCTGCAGAGTCCCAGGACAAGAGGGCCGAGGGGCAGCCTCCACAAGACTACCCCCAGTCTATGGAGCCAGGTAAGAATAGACTGCATCTCTGGTATAGACCTGGATGTAGATTCATAGTTTTATATTGTGTGCGTCCATGACAGACATGCTCAAATAATGTGCTTATAAATAGCTTTGTAATTAGTTGTGTTTCAAAGAAAACACATACTTTGCCCATTTTTTCTCACTTTTTGTTGCTCGAGTTTCTCAGCCACCAAAGCAGTGCCATATGTAGATCATTATATGCACCAAACTTCCCAGCACACTTGTAGGACCTTCTCGCGCTGTTTTTAGACTGTAGCTCTGTGTGGGCGGCTACGTTGGCAAGTGCACGATTGACTCAGCTACGGAAGATGGCCGACAGCTCAGCTCCCAAGCTTTACCCGTCACCTCGGTAATGACGAGAAACACTTCGTCCAGGGCCTCCACTCCCACCACCTCCCTCTCAGTCTCCACCCTTTTCATCATCATTAACACCTCGCTAAGCACTACAGTGTGCCAGAGGATATAAAAGTGCCAGAGCAGCTGAGGAAATGCAGCAGCGCTCTCCTTCAGAATTACTCCCCAACAGCTCTACTAATGCCAAGTACTAATGCAAAGATCAAGGCAGGGTTCTACTAACCCATACATGTGGTTTCAGCACATGCTGTCCTTTGCTCACATTGTTTGGGATGTGTAAATAAAGAGGAATTCTACATGTTTTAACCATTCTGCATGATTTAAACCATAATTAGCATCTGAATCTAAATAAGTGTGGTGTCTCAAAACACTAAATTAAAATTCAGAATTTATTTGTCACATACAATATTATACTTGGTGCAACATGCAGTGAAATGCATTTTGCAATGCCTGACCTTAAGAAACAATAGAAGAAAACAGTAGAAACAATATAAAGGTAAGATGGTAATTAGGGTAAAGATAAGTAAGTAAAGATAAAGTGCAGATTCATTACCAGAACTGTGTGGGTATTAATATAAATGATCTATATAATACACATATAAGAAATGTATGGGTTGGAGAATAAATATGAAATAGGAAGTAAAATTGTAGAAGGAACTATTCGTTGTACATAAGTGAATGATGTGCTCTGTTTGTGAGGATGTCTGCATCTGTTGCTCTTTTGTAAGTTGCTTCTTTGCCACAGATCTCCCACCAGAATTCACCTATCCCTCTATCACCATGGGATACAGAGGAGGGCCCTCTCCTCAGGACGTACGACTGGCAGAGCCGGCTGAGCTGGAGACCATACCAGTGGAGCCTGTGGAGCATGCCCCTGCCCCTCTCTCCAGCCTGGGAGAGGGACTGGATTGCCATGCAATAGTAAGACCTATCCCGGAGTCTCAGATTCCACTGGAGGAAAAGAACGAGGAAGTGCATCTGATGGAAGGGCAGAGAGAACATGTGCTAGAACAGAGCAAGGAGCCAGATCCAGTGGAGGCCGGGAGCTGTTGTGAGCCTGTGGAGCAGGAGCAAGAAGAGGAACAAGCCGCATTGCTCATCTGTCCCCCTGCTGAAGCCTCAGTCTGTGAACCAGTGCTCTGCCCTATCCCTTGCGCAGAAGAACAAGTCCATGATGTCGACTCCATCATAACCTGTGAGAAGGAAGTGGCAGAGGTCCTACCAGAACAAGATGAAGGAGTGGTTCCTGAACTGGAAGCTCAAAGAGATCAGAGAGCACTCGACCCAGAGCAGTCATCCACTCCAGACAGTTCGGTTGAGCTCCTGTCCAGCACAGCCGCAGTAGAAGGAACAACAGAGGAAGCTCAGGAGGCAGACTATGGGCAAATCATGTCCACCCCACCATCTCCTGTCCATGCCACTCCTTCCCCTCAGTCCCTTGTGCCAAGTTACTGGAGCCTCGAGCTGCTGATCGCTGCGGCCTTCTGTGGAGATTGCCCTCCACCTTCCCCACCCCCTACAACTCCTCCGCAAGACTGTAGAGGCCAGTTCTACCCCAGCACACATGGCATAGAGCTCCTAAGTGAACTGGCTGATTTAGAGCTCCAGCAGAATCGTCACAGTGCAGGCAAAAGTGAAGGTGAGTTCAAAAATAATCCACAATACTGAATAACCCACAAAACCCACCAATTACCAATCCAGGCATAATCTTCTCAGGCAAATACTGACTTCCGCTTTAATCTGTTTGAGCCTTCTTCACTTAAACACTTGAAAAGAAAGACGTTTAGGACTGGGTTACTTTTCAAGAGCACCTAGAAAGCCTGTATTAATGATGATCGCCCCAAGGGAGAGGAGAAAACGGGCTGCTGCCATTACACTTTGTCCTGAGGGAAACAGTCCTGTGCCTATTGTTCTGCAAACCTATCTGTGTACTCTTTGCAAAACGGAGCAAATACAGTTGTTTGTTTTTCCCCCTTTGAACAAGACATGGTCTCTAAAAACTTGGTTTGCAAAACCAGACGATGGTTTTTTTTTTTTCATTTCTTTTTTTGCGGCTCTCGAAGCATTGCCAGGGCTAATTAGCCCATTAGCACTTTGTTACAAACATGCTTTTAAAAGCTACCCTTACATGAACACACTTCTTTATTCATGCAAAATGATGTTTTGTGTTCCTACGGAGCATCTGAATGCATTTTAAATACATTTAACTAGTCCCAGAAGATTCCTCTTGGAAATGATCTAAATTGCCTTGTCTTTCATTGTTGTTGCATATTTGAAAAAGGCATATACAAAACAAACTGCCTCAGCTGCAGTAGACAAAACAATGTGTCTTATACATTATAGATGATCCTTCTTTGTCCATGTACCTACATAAGTGGTACTTTTATACATGACAAATGATGGTTTTGCTTTTGCAGAGCAAGGTTAACATGTGACATTGTAGTTCATTTAACAATAACAACGACTGTAATAAAAAGAACAACCACACTGCTCATAGAAATCAGCCCTACCATTGACTCTGTTGAACAGATCTGTCTGCAGGAAATCAGCGTGCTGATGTCTCTCATCTTTTCTTCTAATTACACAGGAGAAGAGCAGTTAATTTTTGACCTTCATAGCCTAGCTACCCTGGCAGCTGCCCGTGCCCTGGAGTTGGGCTCCAAGGAAAACAACATGGCAGAAGCTGAGAAGCAGTTTCCAGCCAAGAGGACCTTCAACCTGCGTCGGAAATGTAATTGGACCCCTCGACATGAGCCGGTATTAAAATCTGTTTTTTTTATACTAATGGCTTTGACACTGGAATGGGATCAGTTGTCAACATTATTTTACAGTTACATTCAATCTGATAGCATATGCTCTCGTTGACAGGTGTGTCCTGTAAAGGGCGCTATGGAAACTATGGATGGGCAAGAGTTGGCTATGCGGGTGAGGCTAGCAGAGTTACAGCGGCTCTACAAAGAGAAACAAAAAGAGCTAGCCAAGCTGCAGAGAAAGCACGACCACCAGTAAGCACTGCTTTCCAGCTTCAGTTTTTCCGAAAAGCCACGAGTGAAAGCTTAAGCGCTTCGATTCAGGAAGCTGTCGGTCACGTTTAAGTCGCACATCATGATAAGTCGCTTAGGCAAACATTGCTTTCCTTTTTTTTCCAGGAAAGAGGAGACTCCTCGAAGTCCGGCACGCCGCGGTCCGGGACGACCACGCAAGCGGAAATCCACCCCAGGCCTGGGGCATGTGCCCCCCCCTGAATCACAGAAGAAAGTCAAGTAAGCAACTCATGCCTCCCCTCCTCCTCCTCCTCCTCATCCAAATGTACAGATAAGCCCTTCATATCGACACAATCCTGCAGACTGCTCCCAGTACCATAAACAGGAAACATGCAAACTTGTCTGACCTCAGAAAGGAAGTCCAGTTTAGCCTTATCTTAACCTAATCAGCGCTGATCCTGAATTGCATTACATGGCAAGCCAAGGCAGCACATTGGGTTTGTAGAGCTTCTGCTTTGTATGAGCACTGTGCAGCGTTGAGGTTTGAGTTAAACCAGAACCTAAACACACACACACACACACACACACACACACATGTGTGTGTGTGTGTGTGTGTATCTATATAAATATATA
>JBBKCR010000027.1:1064507-1091053 GCA_037577295.1 Ladigesia roloffi | reverse complement strand
TGCATGTGTATTTGTGTGTGTGTGTGTGTGTGTATAAACATCCTGCTAATCCTCATTGGCCACGGCATTGCTGTGCTGACGGAACTGTAGGTGGAGGCCTTGACAGGCATGGGTTGTAATAAGAGCACTGTGAATTCTCCTGTAATCTAATCCAGTGCTTGGAATGTGGCAGAGCTTTGCCGTTTATTACTGAGGTCAGTTTAGGTCATAGGGTGAAGAGGTCACCCTAATGAAGCTGATACATGCCACGGTGTGGTTTCAAGTATACTACATGCAGCTGGTTTCTGTTGGAAGTATTTGTTTATGAAAGCAAAGCTTTATCTTAATCCGAAGCAGCAAAAACAGATACATTGAATTCCCTATGCAGGCTGATAGATGCTAACATAAATGCATGCGGTATGTTTTTCCTGCTTGCAGAGTTCAGATGAGGGCCTTGGTGGGCCGCCATGGCGCTTGTTCTTGGACATGTGCATCATGTCTATGGCTCCTCAGTGCCATGCAGGTCAAGAGAGGGCTTGTCAATTTTCAATTAGCTCTGTCATCGGTATCCATGTGCAAGCGGCAGAGGGGCTTAGTGGTAGACCAGTGCTCTCTCTCTCTTTCTCTCTCTCTCCCTCCCTCTCTCTTTCTTTCTCTCTCTCTCTGTCTCACTCCCTCTGTCTCTCCCTCCCTCTCTCTCTCCCTCTTTTTCTCTCTCCCTCCCTCTCTCTTTCTTTCTCTCTCTCTCTGTCTCACTCTCTGACTCTCCCTCCCTCTCTCTCTCTCTCTTTCTCTCTCTCTTTCTCTCTCCTTCTCTCTCTCTCTCCCCCTCCCCATCTCTCTTTGGGCAGTGTTCCATTGTGTTCCCAGCTGTCCTGCTGCCTTGTCACCTCCGCTCTGTTTCCGCCCTTGTAGTTGTGTCCCCGTGCCGGGCGGCTTGCAGCCACGACGTGATACCGCATGACAGTGACACCCAGACACATGGGCAGCTAGCCAGAGTCCCTCACCGCAGGCTAGGGAGGGGTGTATGTACATGTTTTTGTGTGTGGTGTATGTGTGGTCAGAGAGGTCTTCCTGCTCTCATTAGACTAGTAGCCAGAGCACTCTATATTATTATAGAATATTTTTCCTCATAGTTTTATTCGCAGGTTTGCTTTATTATAGCACTTTTTCTCTATAATTGGATGTTACTAACTGGTGCGATATGAGATTCTGCAAAATTCAATGCTGTTGCAGTTGCTTGTCTTTTTTTTTTTCTTTTTTAAATTATTTTTTCCACTTATGTTCCACTTATTCCAAAAACAGTCGGAATATATTTTTGCATGGCTGTTTTTGTACTGTGCCTTTAAGGGCATTTTCATAATTTATTTTTCTGGACCTGGGGCTGTTTGCTCTGGGAGTTTGATGCAAAAAGCTATTTTTGAGCCCAAAAGTGGTCCAGGCTGCAGATCCCTACAGATACAGTAAATCTACTGATGTATCCAAATGCATTGATTTTTGTGACATCAAAAAAATATATAATTAAAAAATTTTTCAGCAGCATAATGGATTCCAAATATGGGCCAGACAGACAAAGAGATTGGTACACTTTAAAATGAAACCATTTTGGCATATTGCAAAGAAATACTGTTCCCAAATACCCCCAAATACTATTTTTTTTCTTGAAGAGCAGATGTTTCACAGAAGCACATGGGTGACTTTCTACTTTTCATCACGTGTCTTATAATTGAGGGCAGTGGGTTAGTGGGCAGTAGTCTCAGAGCCATTCTGTTGAATTATGTGTGTATGTGTGTGTGATTCCTTTTGGCGACAGACACCTTGTCTGCAGTATGTGTGTCTAGAACAAGCGCCATTCCTTGCTAATCAATTCTGTTTAATTAGTCACCAGGAGCGCTCTCAGCAGGGAGGGGCTATGTCATGTCGAGTGTGTCAGTGTGTGCTGTGGCATAGCCTGCCTCATGGGGACAGCACCCAGACACACACACACACACTCCACTGCAACCTCTGTGCCCAGCCTATCAATCACATGACTCCAACATCTTGCTCTCACACATACAGACACACGTATTTAGCACAAATAAAGACAGACACACGAACACACTGCTGCTATTATGTAAGAAGCACAGCCGTGTCAATGAGATTTACCTCTAATTTAGTGTTGGCATTAAATTCACATTTATAACATTAACGATCGTCTCAGCACGTCAAGATTTCAGTCCCTTAATGTTGTAATGTATATGTCTTACATACTCTTTGCATGGCAGTTGCTGAAGAATCAGTAATTAATAAACAATAATGCAATACTTGAATATCTAATTTGCTTACAGCAGATTTTTCATTTACTTACTTACTCAAATGGATGCCTATATGGAAAGTCTTGTTCATTTTACTCCTTAATCTTCAATCACCTTAAGGAGAAGCTGGAGCTGTTTGAGCAGGATGAGATATGTATTGTATTTAGAAACGATTTGGGTGAGCATTAAATTCTATTATTTGTTAGCCAAATTAGCTTCACTGCTCTAAATTGAAAGAGGCTAAATTTGTCCATATGCGTCTTGGCTGATTGACTAAATGTAGAATTTGAGGGAAATACTGCAAAAGAGATTTTTCCTCAAACATTTCCTACAATAACTATATAATAAGCCTAGAGTTTTAAGAGGTGAGGGGAATCCTTCCCTGATAACCTGACGGACAGCTCACCAGAGCCGTCCTCACAAAAGGAGGAAGGAGGGTTAATCTTTTTTGTTCGAGTGCAGCCCGCCGTGCATTTGTGTGGTCCGCTGGGCAGGTTTCCAGGGAAATGCGAGGGCATCCTCTCCCCGCCTGAGGCAGCCCGGCTAACTGTAGGACAGAGGCATCGCGGCACTGATATGGAAATGCAGCCAGAGCGCTGTGATGTTCAATGAGAACAACAGCGCCGAATACAAATGTCTTTGCCTCCAACCATTTGCTATATCTTTTCAAAGCCGCCGCTCCTTTTGTGTGAGCGGGGTGTGTGTGTGTGTGTGTGTGTGTGTGTGTGTGTGTGTGCGTGAGTCCTAACAGTGTGCCTGCTTCTTATCCTACGCAACAACACCAGGTCTGCCGTCAGATCCTGCATCTTCAAGCCTGTGGCTGGGAGAGGTTGTGTGCTTGTTTCTCCCCTTTTTCTCTCTCCATCCCTTTCTTCTTTGCTTTTTTTTTGTTGTTGCCGCTCGTCAGAAGAAGAAAAAGAGCACTATTAGCGCCCAGTCAGAGAAGGCTGTGTCTCTTTCTCTGTGTTTCTCTGATCTCGCTCCCTCCTTCCCGGCAGCTATGAAACCCTGTGGCGTCCTTTGATTGACAGGTCTGCGGGGGCGGTGCTGAGCCTGCTGGCAGACGAGTCAGGTGGAGGAGGAGGAGGAGGAGGAAGTGGCGATTCTGCGAAGAAGAGGAAGCTGTCAAACCGGAGCTTTGGCCGTCTTGGAGCCGCACAGGTCAGTGTCCCACTACACGTGTCCCTTGTGTCTGTATTTCGATCTTTCTCTCTCTCTCTCTCACTCTGTCTCTCTCTCTCTCTCTGTCTCTCTCTCTCTCTCTCTTTATCTCTCTCTCTCTCTCTCTCTCTCTCTGCCTTCCTTTCGCTCCTCAATATATTCCCACATGTCTCAGGCTTTCTTATTAGGATTTGGCTAATGCCTTTTTAATTAAAGGTCCTTCTCAGAGAAAGCTTTATTCCATGGCTGTCTTTCTGCTTTTCGTGATATCCCAGAGTGTGGGTGCTTCTTTAACTAAATTGCGCTCTCTCAACACTACCGAACCATGGTTCAAATGATGGAACCACTTTCTTTTGCTAATATTACTCCAGGTTTGTTGCAAATACATGCATGTTTATATTATTAAGATGCTACAGCTCTTAACGGATAAAAAAACCCAAGTGTTGGAAGTGTAAGAAGAATGAACTATAGACGCTTGTATAATAAGAATAATAATTATGAGATTTCCATAGTTCCCAATCTCCATCCCCTGTCCAGCGAGAGCCACAGTGGCTATATATTGTAACTGACAGATGTATAGGTCATATATATATTAGTCTGTGAGACTGGGATTTAAACCTGCTCTCTCATTCATACAGCTCTTAGTTTCTTGTTACATTGGAGACTTTCAAGGGGATCTGTTGCTTTTCACTTGGCTTTTGTCATTTTTCTGATCTTTGACTTATCCATAGGTTTCCCATGAGCCCTGTCCAGTATAGTCAGCAGAAGGTATCTGTTTAAGAGGTCTGCTCTGACACATGTGGCACACAAGCAGCTGGGCCTCAGCCTACGGTTTATAGATTAAAAAAAGAAATGTGGGAAAGTTTTAAAATGTCACTAACATGCTAACTTTGACTGTCCTACTACTGAATAAATCATTACAGTAAATTATCTATAATTCATTGAACTTCTATTCCCTTAGATGAAGATGCAGTGCTGTCAGAAGAACCCCCATGAGCACCATGTGGGGCAGCTGAAACCTAAACCCTCTGGAAACAGGGCAGCAGTCCGAGACCGAGAGAATTCGACCAGCAGCTCTGCCATGGCACACCTTTACGCATCCCAGCGGAGTCCCAAAACAGAGTCCGGTCTACCCAGCACAGCAGCCAATGAGTCTGAAGGCCAGAGCGATACAGGTCAAAGCCACTAGTCCTGTTTTCAACCACTGGCTACAAATTAGCACTCCAGTGTGAATGTGAATGTCTGGTAGCTGACAGCGTGTGTCTTGCTGTCTTCTCTTCAGCAGGCAGTGGAGACAGTGGTGCCCAGGACAGCTGGAAGGGCCATGGAGAGATGGTGACGATGAGAAAGGATAAGAGGAAGAGCACAGGGGCCTTAAATCGAGCATCAGCTCGTCTGCAGCAGCCCAGGGCGAGGATGCTGCGGGCTCGGGGACAGGACGTGGTGGAGGATGGAGAAACGTCTGCGCTGGAGAGCGAGTCCTCTGAGCAAGGCGAGTCTGTCCAGAGATCCTAAAACCAATGAAAATAATGTCGTACATAACATTTTACTCAGTCTGAATGAATCCCGTCAATAGCCAGTTGAACATGAGCCATTGTAGGAAGCCATTGGAAAGAAGACACTGTCGTTAGAATCTGGAATCTGCCATTTTCCGTTCCGTTTATTAGAGTTTCGGGAAGCAACTGATGAAAATGGGCAGAGAGTACAACTTGAAAAAGGAGAGAGTTGCTTATACGAGGTCCAAACCTCTTATACTTTATAACTAGACATCCTGTAGAGAAGGACGAAATAAAGCAAACAGGGATAATGGAAGTTCAAGTACAAAAACATTCAAAGCCTCCTTGATATGTGTCTGGCCTATGAGATAATGTCTTGAGCGCATGTGTTTCTTCAGCTGGGCCTCAGAAACTATGGCCACGGAGATACATTGGCCATATAATATTTACTGTATACCGTTATCGGCTACTATCTGAACTGCTGGAATTTTAGTTACATTTTCATAGACCAACTACCATGACTAAGGTGTATACAGAAGGATAAAAAAGTGCATGCAGTCTGTTTAAAGAATGTGTGCTTGTGCTGATCCATAGCAATGAGTCTGTTTTTAGTGTTGCCCCATTCTAAAAATGGCCTTCACACAATAGTTATTATGCATGTCAGTCCGTTCCTGTGTAAGTGGGTGGTCTGTGACCACAAAAAGTGTCAACTCAACAAACCCTACTCATTAAATAACCATTCAGTAGGGTATTGCAAGAGCCAGTTACCAAAAAATAATATTTGGAATAGAAGTGTCTATACATAAATGAGGCAGCGTGTTGCATAAACTACCTCATATGCTCTTTCTTCTTCTTCTGGCTCTTCTTTCTCTCTTGGCAGGCCTTTGCACAGTCATCATTTTCTCTTCAGAAAGTCTGAATTTGTGTGCCCCCAGTGGTCATTTGAGGAGATGTTAATTTGTTAATGTTGAGCAAGTGAAAGACAAGAGTGTGCGAGACTGTATGTGGGAGAAGGAGTGGGGGGTGAGAGGGTGTTGATGAATGGCTTGTAAATGACAAGAGTGTCCGGGGTGTGTGGACATCCGACACTTCTCACTGCAGGCCCTCACTGGCAGACACTCTGCTGCAGCTGCAGCCTGCCGCCTCACAGGACAGCACAACAGCTGACCGGGCAATAACGCCTGTCCCTCACACACACACACACACACACACACACACACACACACATGCACGCATACATGAGCAGAGAAGAGTGCTTGGAAAAGAAAACATGCCATTCACTCTTTTATGACTTTATAAGTACACTGCTGGATCCACAGCTCGTGTCCCTCTTAGATTCTGTTTGTTTAGAGTTGCTATTTTGCATATTTTTTTGTGATTGCATCAGTTCTTCTGACATCTTTGTTTTATTATTGTTCTTTCATAGCTGAATTTGGTGCCTCTCATCCTCCTACAGTTTTTGAAATATGGGCATGGTTCAAACATCAAAACCTCCATCTATATCCCCTTCAGTGCGCTTGTGTTCAGATTTGTGATTGGTTGATCAGGCACCGAGTATTTTTTTGGTCTCTGTAATGGGGTTGAGAGAGAGAGAGAAAACAGTCAAGTCGCCTTTTAGAACTAGAAATGGTCTAAAAGCTTTGAACTTACCAAAAGAAACATATTTCTGATCCTAGAACGTATAAGTTTTTTCAGTCTTTTATGAGAAAGTCTGTTGCTGTTATAAGTGGGCTGCATGACATAGATCCAACCAAAACTGTCATTTACTCCCCACAGAAGAAGAGGAAGAAGAGGGCAGCGAAAACAGCGATGAAGGACAAATTGTCAAATCCCCTCCCTCAAGGGAGCTCCAGTCTAGTTCCATTGTAAAAGATCCCTCTCCCTCCTCTGTTGTCAAACTTGAAGCCAATCAGAAGGCGAAAAACAAGAGAGAGCGACAGGAGCTCTATGGTAAGTTTAAAATGGTCCTTTATTATCTAAACTTGGGTTAAAAAACATATGTGTATCATTTTTGCTCTCATCTCGAATATAACAGATCCCCAAAAACACGTTTGATTTTTTAAAAATTGCTTTTTAAGTTTTACACTGCTGCCATGATCCTCAAGTTGCTCACAATTATTAAAACTGTATTCCACACTTTTGCGTTTTGTAAACTGAATGCATCAATCAGCAAATACTTGCCTCAAACCAAGTTGTAAAGAACGTTTTGGAATGTCCCCTCTCACAGCACACCTGATCCAACAAATCAGCTCATCAATAATACTTTCCTTCTCACATCAATAATACTTTCCTTCTCCCCCCTGTGGAGGGCTTCAGAACCAGGGATAGGAATCTGTCATATATGCAATTATTTGCTATTTAAAAGTACAGACAAGAAGTTCACATTTCAGCTACTACAGTTTGAATTGTAATTTAATTGTAACATACACCCTATAGACCAAAGTATTGGGACACATTTCATAATTATTGAATTAAAGAGGCCTGTTACTTCCAGTGAAGGACAATCTTAATGCTTCAGCATACCAAGATATTTTGGACAACGCCATGCTCCCAATTTTGTGGACACAGTTTGGGAAAAGCAGTTTTCTATTATAGCATGACTTTGCCTCAGTGCGCAAATGGGAATGAATAGGTACAAATGCCCACACACACTCAAAAATCTTGTGGAATCCAATGCCTTTAAAGTCCCTGGTGGTGTCAGGCGTCCTAATACTTTTGTTCATACAGAGTAGTATTGCCCATTTCGAACAAGGGGAACATACAATTGAATGCCACCAAAACTTGCTACCCAGCCATCTTCACACTATTTTGTCATATAACCTAACCCCTAATTGGTGAACAAACTCCTACAGGTTCACAAATTCATTTTGGTGTTGAAGGCGAGGTGAAGGTGAAGAAGAAGAAAAAGGCCCCCTGCAGGCCTGCACCTGTCACTTCGGCCAAGACCCCAGGGGTGAGGAGGAGACCAGGTCGGCCCAGGCTGCAGGAGAAGCCTTGGACGGGTCACTACCGCAAACCCACAGGCCTCCTGTCCTTCTCCACCACCAGTGAGAGGCTGAGGAGGGCCACACGCAAGAGCTCCATGCTGCGAGGAGCTGTTAGCAAGGTAAGCACAGAGTCAACAAGAAGGCAGAAAACAACGCTCTACCAAAGCACCTAAAAGGAATAGTCATTCTTTACAGGACCATGGAGTGTGCAAGACATATATTGAATCAAAACGGTCTTGTATACAGCAAGATGCACCATAAACATGAGCCCAACAGTTTAAAACAAGGCTTCAATGTTTTGCTTTTGCTCAAGACCTCTTAAGTCATCAAGTCCTCTAAGGATCGAGAGCCAAGTTTTGAAAACAAACACATATTATACACCAACTTTTACATTTTTCTCAAAATTTCAATTAGAGGCAGATGGATGTTCTGGACTGTTTGAGTGTATTAAGGTAAAGTTGACCAATCAGACTCCAGTTTTGTATCCAACTAGGTTTCGTAGCTTCAGGGAACCAGATTTGGTGGTTAAACCTCCTTTTTCATCCCTCATCTTCTTCTCTTTTTGTCTGACAAAACAGAGAAAAAGTTGCTGGTCGGGGTTGGCCCAGTCCCCTCAGAGCGATGGCAATGACTGCAAACGGAGGACCAGATTCAGACAGGTATGCATGCATTTTTTGAAAAGGATTCTTTAAAGTGACAATAGTAGCATTGATGGACTGCAGATTTCTACAAAAAAAAGAACATACCAAAACACAGCAGTCATTAAAATGCTGTCTTGATTAGCCTGATAGGTGAGCTTGTTCTTGTCTGGTGCTGCATGTTTCATGGTTATGTGGTGTGTGTGTTCCAGTCTAAAGGCCGCGCAGTCAGCCGTCTGCTTGAGAGCTTTGCGGCAGATGATGGTTTCCACCTGGGCGAAGACAGCAGCTTCTCTGATGAAGAAGAGGACGGCAACTCTTCCTCACACTCCAGGAATCCTCCAGGTGAGCAGCAATAGGAGTTTGGCCCTATGCTGATTAATGGTGGGAAATATCTTGCCATCAACATACTTTGTGTTATATTTTCTGTATTTAATGACATGCTGACTGACATATTGGTGTTTGTATTCTGCTCTCAGTTCCTCCAAACTGTGTGCTGACCAAAGAGCTTCTGACGGATGGGCTGAAAGTTCTGATCTCTAAAGAGGACGAGCTGTTGTACGCTGCCCGAGTGAGAACACTGGATGTGCCTGACATGTGAGGACACTGCTCCATCGTACACACACACACACACACACACACACACACACACACACACACACACACACACACACACACACACACAGCAGGTCATCCATTCATGAAATTTGGCGATGGCCCTTTAAGTAAATCTGTCCCTAGAGGGTTTGCTGGGTCTCCATGTCCACATTAGTCTGCATTAGCCTGCAGGACCTGAGCTTTGATTTCTATCCATTCATTCAAGTTCCTTTATTATTGGATTTTTTGTATTCAGAGTGAGAACAAGAACTCAAAACTTTCCAAGCAAAGTTAACAAAGAGAAAACTAACAAGCATATATAATATTTCAACCTCATGGTCCATCCATTTAAACATCTTATTAGTTACGTAGTCACAGCAGCATTGCCTGGATGCACATCCAGCTGTAAAGTGAAGTGGGGCCTGCATACATGGAGCAGTACACAAGTGCTGGTTAGATGTTTAGGACCTGCTTTTTAAAATGTGTTTTATGCTTTGTTTGCTGTGTTGGCAAAGTCCGGTCTTAGCTGGTTGAGCAGTGAGGTTGGGAAATGTTTCAGAAGAAAAAATGTGAAGAAAGTTGTTTTAATTTGTTGTTAAGACTTAGGGTACGCAGGGCACCTTTTTGCTGGGTTGGGGTTGGGGGCTGGGATATGGGTGGGGGTGGGTGGGTGGTCTGGGTGGGGGTTTGGGACTTGGGTGAGGGCATTAGGTTCAAAAGGATTAGGGCAAGGAAATCACCAACATACGCAGGGCAGGGGTCCTCCAAAACCAGGGTTTAGGGACCACTGTGTCTTTGAGGTGCTGCAGCAGCTGAGAGTCAGTCGCTAGCAGAGAGTGAGAAGGGGGGAGCCGGACATGGGAAGCCTAGCATTACACACACAGCTGAAAATAACTCCTTTGTACTCTCTCCTCTCATTCTCTCTTTCAGCTACAGTATTGTTATCGATGGCGAGAGAGGAAACCGCCCCAGAATTTACTCCCTGGAGCAGCTCTTGCAGGAAGCAGTGAGTTCTCCTTCAAAATTGGAACGCAAATGTCTGCCCACGCTCTGAGCTTTGGCCTCTCAGGACTATCCTCTTATATACACACACACACACACACTCTCTTTTCTCTACAGCTACCACTCACACACCACCAAACCCCTGCCTCTACTTTTAACACCACTTTCTGCTATCACCACATTCTTCGAAATCCCCTCTTTCCATCACTGCACCACATTGCATCCTCATCCACAAAAATCTCTCCATTTAATGCCATTTCCTGTCAGAAAACATTTCTCTTACAGACCCCCCCCCACTCTTAATCATACCAGCAGGTCTAATTCTGTTCACACCTCCTCATTTAGAGCATTATCTGTTAGCTTAATGGCTGAGTTCCTCTGCCTCTCCTTTTCCTTTAATGACAATTACAAACCTGCTCTACCAGATCCAGTGTCTTTACATCGACCACAGAATGGTTTTTGACAAGGGAAGCCGTATATAACAAAGAGCCCCCCATTGTAGAATTGCATGTTAATTTGTCACTGCTTAATGAACCCAATTACATTAATACGAATGTATTAAAACCAGTCATAAGGAAGAAAACCAATCATAAAGGACAAAAAAGTAACATACTATCAGAAAACTGCCTACAGAAAACCCTAGTAGTTATATATCACACACAAGATTCACCACTAGTCATGGATAAGATGACACATTCATTAAAAAGGCTATATGTGCAGGAGAGATGAGCATTTATACAATGATGGGTAGTTCTATTTATACCACGTTTTAATAGTGGTATAAATAGAATTGTTATATCCTATATTGAAAATGACCACTGATAATACAGTAATCCATTCTTAACACACTGACACAAGACTGGTGGGCATTAACTACATATTTACAGCAAATAATATGAGGTTGTGTCAATACCATGCCTATGTAAAGTTGAAATAATTGATTGCTAGTTTGAATCCTATATTGGTGCCTTCCTAACAATAGCATAGTTGAAGTTCTTTGACCCATGTCAAACATGTGTTGTTCTGCAGCCCCCGCCACTGGGACTTTAGATCCTCTTGTCAAAGTGAACAGCACTCAGATTAGAACCACATTCCTTAGGACCTCCACTCTCAGCCCACAGCTCAATCCATTCAAGCGTCACCGCCCATTTTGCCCAGCGTGCAAAATGCAACCATCCCCCCATTGCACCCTCTATATTAGTATGCCTTACAGCTTCTGTCCTTGCTGCCACTCCAATAAACAATTTGGTTCATTTCACTGAGCTGCCTCAGGCCGGAGGTGTACAACAGAAGCGTGTGTCTGTGTGTGAGGTTCTTCTTCTTTATGTGTTCCCAGCTGAACCCATGGGGTTATGCTAACATTACAGTTTATCTAAGCCATCACTGAAATGGCCTCTAATTATACACTGTAAACCGCAGTGCGTTCTTGGCTGACATTCTTTTTTTTTTTTTTTTTGGTGCCTGCGTTTACTTGTTCCTCTCACTCTTTGAGGGTGTGTGGTGTGTATGTATTGACGAATAGCCGTGGTTTTGCTGACCATTGTTCCACATTCTAAGACCATCCTGCTCCATGCATCAGTGGAAGCTGAGTAATTGGCCCAGAACTCTCTCAGCACAAAGCACAACTCGAGAAGAAGTCGATATATACACTCCGCACTGGTTTTGAGGATTACTGCCTGAGTAGACACACTTTTAATATTTTCAGTGCAATTCAGATGTATTTATATCATTAGATATGTATCTATATAAAAAGTGACAGAGAAATTACCTTGCGACCAAACTGGGAAGGCTAGCTCATGTGTCCTTCATAACGTGACGTGCTACTGTTTTTCTCATCATTGGATGGTTTAACACACTCAGAGGAGACTTACTGCCATTAAAACTGTTGGCTAGCATTGTGTTGTGTGATCTTTTCCATCTACAGACAGCAAAGCTAGCTAGATGCATTTCCGCAAGGGAATGTCAAGTGTCATTGCGTGTTTAATATAAAATCAGTGTTTGGAAACACCCAAATATTAGATTTTTATGGCTCTTAGTCATTTATGGGTACAGATGACTGAACATGTAGCAGCATTCATGGCTTATTTATTTTATTAAACCACAACAAACACATGGCTTCTCTATATAACTGACCTGAGACTTGAAGTGTCTTGACGTGTGTTTATACTACAATCAATTTTCAGTCCCTGATCATTTCATCGGTTAGCTGTGTACGCGTGTACTGAGGGGACTCACACTCATACACTCTGTGACTGAGAGCCGATGTCACTGATAGTAACTGGGACTGCCAGTTAAGGAGAAACTTTGCTGGCTCACTGCCAGTTCATGCATTTTACCTTTAAAAATGTGCCTGTCACAATGAGAACCGAATTGCTTTGCGGACGTTGGCTCTAACCAACTGCACAGACATATTTTATTGTCTCTAATGCCCCATTGAAAATTTCTCTCATCGACCCATATATATACACACACACCAAAAACATTCTCCAGGGCTCTTCAGCAACGGCTCCCAAAGCTATTCATATAAACATTTCACAACTTCTGTTTCAGGTTGGTTGAATCCGACCCAATGCTTAGCTCTTTCACTCATGTGCGCACACACACACACATACATACACACACATGCACACACACACACAGTTGTTGTGCAGCTGCTCCACTGTGTAAACAGCAGTCTCCCAGCAGCTGGATCTAATTACACAAGCACTTCTACTTTCCCCGGCCTTCCATTTCTCCAACAGCCTTTTTACCTTTGACTCCAATCTACTGCCTCCAACACAAACCCCCCCACACACACACACACACACACATCACTCTCACTCACTAGCTGCCATCCCGTCTCACACTTCATCAGTCAGAAAGAGCCTGTCGCCATAGCAACCCTAAATTAAAGCAACCTGAAAGAAGGCTTGGGCGAATGGCGGATGCTGGGCCCGGGCTGTATTGTGGAGAAGGAGAAACGCTGGCAGCCTGCAATAACAGCCATACCATTCACAGCCTCTTTAGTATTAGTCAGCAAGTCAGCCTGCGCCTCTGCCGCTTTCAGGCCTGACTGGCACTCTGGCATGAGATAAGTGCAGCTTTCTGTGCTGCCACACTGCCTGCCCACTGTGCGCGCATGTATATTTGTGTTTGTCTGTCTGACTTTTCTCTTGGAGCGGCACTGACTAACCAAGTTGTGTGTGTTTGTGTGTGCCAGGTTTTGGATGTGCGCCCCGAAACAGATGCAGTGCTAACAGAGGGGACAAGAGTTTGTGCCTACTGGAGTGAGCGCTCCCGGTGTCTTTACCCAGGCTTTGTTCGCAGGGGTAAGATACACTAAGATTTCTCTCAGTTGGTCAAATAGAGATCCATGTATTCCTTTTTTTTCGTCTGTGATGTGACTGGATCTTCTCTTTCAAACATCATATTTTTCATTTTGCCTACTAGGTGGTGCTAGTGATGAGGGTAAGCCAGGTGGCGTGATGGTGGAGTTTGATGATGGGGATAGAGGACGGATTTCTTTGCACAACATCCGCCTCCTTCCTCCTGGGTACCAGGTCCAATGTGAGTCCCTTATACACTCTCATACTCTCAGTAGTGCTCACCTTTATTCTAAACAGGAGCCTGCAGAGATGCCATGAAGTCTTCATTACTAGCATAATTAGTTTAATTCGTACATTCATGCTGATGTTTTGAATTATTTTGCATCCTGATTCTTCATTGTGGTAGGTGCTGAGTTGAGTCCAGTTCTTGTCACCACTTCTCGACCAGGCAAGGCAGTTTCATCTCAGGATGGAAGAAACTCACATATCGACGTGTCTTCTGAGAAAGCAGCTAGTACAGAGGAAGCCAAAGCCCAAGAGAAACCAGTGAGAAGACCAGGTGGGACCATGTGTATTAATGGAGTTCAGTTGTATAGTTAAAAGCAGCATGACATACTTGAAGTATATACATATAATCTACAAGGAAACCGTGTCTTGGTAATAATGTTTTTACATGCCTGTTTTACCAGGGAGACCTAAGGGTTCGGGGCTAAAGAAGTTTATTTCAGACAATATCACCAAGGACTCAACATCTCCACATACCTGGCCTTCAGTAGATGTTCCTAGAAAGAGAGCACCTGTCAATCTGTTCCAGCTTAATGGCTCAGCCCCTAAGAAGTCCTTGAAGAACAGAGAGGCAGACAAGTTTCCTCATACACCGGTCTCCATGAAAACACCAGCCAAAGGGATCTTCAGTAGCAGCTCCTTCGAGGTGGACTCATTCAGCAGCATCGCCAATGGCTATTCGTCCTTCTGCAGCCAGGCCTCTGGGGCACCTCTTGGGGGCAGGAGCAGCCCCTATGGGCAGAAAAGAAGGTCTGATGACCCTGATGTGCCTCGAGGAAGAAAAAACGAATTCCTGATCAAGCTGGACCATGAAGGCGTAACATCTCCTAAGAACAAGAGCAGTAAAGCCCTGTTGTTGCTCGGAGGTTCGGGGTTTGGCTCTAAAAGCCTGGGTGCTCCACCCAGACCTGAGGCTTATTCCCACCCTGTCCTTCTGGTAAAAGATAGCAGAAAGGGTGACAACTCAAGGGCAGAACTTCTTCCAATCCAGAGAAAGCCCTCACCATCTCTGCGAATGAGTGAATATGGCGATCTAGGTCTTAGCTGCCACAGGGACTGCCACAGCTCTTACTCGGACATGGACGAGGAGGAGGAGGACGACGACCGGAGGAGGAGAGGGGGTGGATCAATCTTACCCTCGGCCTCCAGTGGCATGAGGACCGCTGGTAGATTCCTCTCTCGCCTCTCCGTTTCCTCGTCTTCCTCAGGATCATCTAGCTCTTCCAGTTCAGGGTCCCTTTCCAGCTCCAGTCTTTGCTCATCAGATAATGACTCCTCCTACAGCTCCGAGGATGAGGAGAGCTCCACGCTGCTGCTGCAGAGTTGCCTGACCCCCCACCCCTCTCTGCTTCAGTCCCCCAAACCCCCCACGGGACCCACACAGCACTCATTTGTGGCCAAAGCTGTGGCTGTGTCCAATGCCAAAGGTGGAAATGCCAACCACAGTGCTGGCAGCAAGCCTCTGAAGAGGAAGGAGTGCCCCAGTTCACCTTCCAAACCCTTCAAGGATCTGGTCAAGAGACAGAAGTTGCCACCGGACCAGAACAGGCCCAAAGTATCTTCCTTCCTTCCAGCCAGGCAAATGTGGAGATGGTCTGGGAGCCCCACCCAGGTAAGCCAGAAAGAGCTGAACTTTGTAGTCTACCAGTCTGTCTATAGCATTTTCTAAGGAACATTTGACATACTAATTTCCACTGGAAAGGCTTGTAAGGCTGTAAGGCTATTGACTGGTGTCACAATGTTTCTGTTGATGAAAAACCAGTATATCATACACCACAAAAATAAGCTCGGTGTAAAAGTTCTAAATGACATGTTTCTTCTTCTCAAGAGACGTGGGCTGAAAGGAAAAGCTCGAAAGCTCTTCTACAAGGCCATAGTGCGAGGCAGGGACATGGTGCATGTAGGTGACTGTGCAGTGTTCCTGTCCGCTGGCCGGCCTCACCTGCCCTACGTCGGCCGCATCGAGAGCTTCTGGGAGTCCTGGACCAGTAGCATGGTGGTGAAGGTCAAGTGGTTCTACCATCCTGAAGAGACCAAACTGGGCAAGAGGCAACGTGACGGCAAGGTCAGAATGCCTCCTAAAAATGTAGGGCTATGACTGATGATTCTTTTTATGACAAAGTTATCTATCTCATACATTCTTCTAGTTTTTCATTTACTTGACTTTTACCATCTCTTAAATCTTTGTCTGTAGGACATTCTCTCTTTTATGGTGCATAAAACAACCAGCACCCTATCACCCCCTATGCCTTCTATAGTGTACTGCAGATTTGCAAAATGACAACGTTCTCTAAATTACCAATTCATTTTATAGCTGTTTTTGCCTTTAACTGCTACTAATTTCAATCTAAATGTGTTTTTTTTTCCCCCAGCATGCCCTGTATCAGTCGTGCCATGAAGATGAGAACGACGTGCAGACAATCTCTCATAAGTGCCAGGTGGTGAGCCGTGAGGAGTTTGAGCTTCTGAGCCGGAACAGGAAGCCTGGCAGCAGCCTTCAGGACCTGTACTACCTGGCCGGCACCTACGACCCCACCAGTGGCCAGCTGCTCACTGCTGATGGGGTCTCCATCCACTGCTCTAGTTTAAAGGACTGTTGAATCCTGGTCATATGGTCCTTACAGTTGTCAATGAGCATGTGACCGGAGACCAACGGAAGTGAGATGGGGTGAATAGTGGGGTGATTCTTCTGTTTCCAAAAGGACTTGGAGCCTGGAGAAAAGGGATGTTATAAAGATAAAACACCCACAGATTCCCAGTCTCCTCTCAAGGTACTCCCATGGTCCAGCTTGTCTGAAGGGGGGAAAAGCGTAATCTTACATTTTACAATATAACTTTATAAGAACCTACATTCTATTTAAGGTCACCAAAGCAAGACTCATTGTGGGTCTGAAGAGTACGGCTGCCTGTCCGAGAATCTGGCAGCCGAGTAAGAAACTGAGACAAAGATGGTGTGGTGTGCTCGTCAGGCACCATTGTCGTGATTCCAGGGATATTTAAGTACATAATAGATTTACGTATATTATGTTCACGTATGTGTATACTGTAAATAAGGAATTAATTCCTATCAAGCCATACACTTCAGTACCTCTTGCCTGTCTTCTTATTCAGGTGTATAGTGTACAGGTTGCTTGTGTGATTGGTTACTTTTTTGTTCCTTTCTTTGTTCATTATTGTCTATATGTATATACAAAAGTTATTTTATATGCGCAATGTACAGTACATATGAGGCTTAACGTCCCATCTTTTGATTGATTTATTTTTCTATGAGTGATAAATATCAACAGGAGAGATGAACTGAACTTGTATGCGTTGCACTGCACATTGCCTGCTGAGACAGAAAGAGAAGAGGCTTAAATGAGTTCCAGTCATTGTTAATGGCTGCACTTTGGGCATTTATTTGTCGATTCTATTTGAATTCTCTTTTGCCCTGTTCATTTACATGCTTCCCCTCAGTCCAAGAAGTTTTAAAGTAAAAAGGAAGGAAAGGAAAACAAAATCCTCCAGAATTAGTTAAATAACCAATGGGAATGTATGAGGGATATTAAACATGAGAGAAATTGATGATGGAAATTAGAGGGGCAGCTAAGATCAGGTATAAAATACCTGAGGAAGGCAGAAAATGTCTCCAAATCACAAAAAATGTATAAGTAACATAGGCCCTCCTGCAATCAACGTGTTTCTTAATGTCTTGCACTGCTTTTGTCCTGTTTTGCTTTTTGACAATGTTCTTCAGCTGTCTAGCCATCAGTCAATGATCGCTGCCTATTGACGCAGACTGCCTTGCCAGCACCAAGGCATAGAGAAGCAAAGAAATAGTGACGTGCCAAGTGTAGCGCGAGCTGAAGGAGCCTTGCGAGGCGTTTGCACGTTACTGCGTGCTAGGTTGTAGTCTGTAGAGACAATCACGTTCAGTGGAGCGCAAGAATGGACTGTTTGGCAGGTTCACACAATCACAAGATCCCTTGTTCACTTTCTTTTGTGTGCCAAAAACATCTTGTCATTTTGATTATGCAATCTTCACTGTATTCTGTGAGTATTATTATTGCTATTTGTTTTTTTTATCATCTTATTTATTGTCAGTGTTGCTGGTTCCTCCCAGAACCAACAGATTCAAGCGAGAATGTGACGCTGTTTTTTTTGTGTGTGTGTGTGTGTATGTGTATGTATGTGTGTGTTTGTTTGCACACTCTCGGTTGGACCCTGAGTGCATGGTCTAGCAAAGGGCGCCCATGAGAGAAGAACACTGGACTTGTGCGCGGGTATGGTATGTGCCTTGAAGTATAGTTAGACCTTCACCTTCTGGCCCCCATTAACAACTTCTGCGCTCTCGCAGGGGAAGTGACATCACTCACTGACCCTTTCGCTCCCTGGCCGTTTTACCCGCATTCTCTGCGCATTTTCAAACGGATGCACCGAAGCTTCACGATCGTTCGGCCTATTCATTCTGAAAAGAAAAGAAAAAAACAGGAAGAAAAGAGCATGTGCAGTTACAGCTCGCTCCTCTTGAAAAAGTTGGCATCTCGAATTGAACTAGGCCACGTTTGTTTTTTTTTTCCCCTCAGTCCGCCGTAAGATTCAACATTAAGCGACTACACTCGTTTGAACTTGACGTAAGGCTCTGAAATAAGTTATTTATAAAGAATATTTGATGCGCGTGTGTATATTCTCATTACAAATTTGCCGTTGTGATACTGTCTTGATAAAGGAGGGCACTGGATTGAGTCAAATGAATGTACTTAGTATAGGTTAAGGACGAATATCCTAGGAAGACCTGTCTGAAAGGCACAACCTTCTGACCTTTTCTCCTGAACTCGGGCTTCTCTTGGTTAGAGTCTCTTGTTAAGATAAAATGCAACAACAACAAAAAAAAGAAACTTGATTATTGTTCCACAGGAAAGGTCAGTGTGTCCTTTTTGGGGTTTTTTTCTTCTTAAAAACAGAAATTAGGGATGCTCACGCTGGCTGGTCTGAGAGGTCGGTAAGCTGACATCATTTAATTATTTAAGAGCAAGTCACTTGCCCATGGCAGAAGTGCAATATACTACTTGGACTTTAACATTTGAACAACATACAGCAGTCGCTTTGAGCAAAGACTGATAGGTTAACAGGAAACGATCGGGAAGACGCAGGAACGTCTGTCCTCCGAAGCCGCCTTTCTTTTTTTGTTTTCTTTTTATCCTTCAAATCTGTTTCCATTTGTACATGAGTAAAGAGAGCGGATGTGTACGTGATATTCTGCCTGTCATTGCGTTTCTTGGTTAATATGGAGATGTTTTAACAATGTTAAGGAAAGCATAATTAAGTATATTCTTTGTCACTTTTTTTTTCTTCTCTGTGATGAAAATTGTTGTAAAGACTGTAAATGTGTAAAGTAAGGTCTGGTTTTGGGGTAAACATTTTACAAAAAAAAAAGAACACTTTATGAGTATCAAACTGTAAACGTGCTTTAGTATTAAGATTTTTTTATAGAGGGCCTATGAATAAATATCACACACTCAAAGATCTGGTCTGTGCATTCACTGGATGACTGGTCCTGCCTCTGTAGGAAGAGTCCGCCTGACAGCCGCGGGGACGTAGTGTTCAGACTGACTTGCACCTGGCATTGCAAATCAGCTGTTAGAAGTGGGAATAAAAAGCAACTGGAAAATACTAAGGGGTTTTAATAACTTAATAGCTATCCCATGCAGGTTCAAAGAACATGATGGCTGTGCAGAAATCAAGAGGGAAGAGAAATGGTTTACTAAACTTTTGGCCCCAGGGCTCTCTCAGTTTGTGTCTAGGTAAATGAGAGCGCATCAGTCATGGCTGAACACAACTGGCCATTATGAGATTATATTTGGCCTTAAGCCTGGGAAAGATCTGGGCAGGATATGCAAAGTCACAACGCATGGAAACCATATAGCTGGGTTACTTTTACATACTCGGCCAATATGTGCCCAAAACTTGCTTGTTTAGTAAGAAACAAATGCAGGCTCCAAGATGGCTTCTACTACTGCTTTTAGCTGTGCTACATACACTATTGAAAAGTATTGGGATGTCTAACCATTACACCAACAGGTATTTTAAGGTTATTTCATATATAGACTTTAATAAGGAGTTTGTCCCCATTGGCAGCTATGAAAAGAAGAACAAGAATTTGGCCCATTCAGTTTGGCCTTGCAATTTCAGTTCCAGTTCATCCCAAAAGTGTTGGATGGGGTTGATGTCAGGATGGGTTTGAGGTCATTCAAGTTCTTCTACACAAACTCATCCAGCCATGTCTTTACAGGGCTTGCTTTGTGCACTGGGCACAGTCATGCTGGAAGACAAAAGGTTCTTCCCCCAATCTGGGTCCACAAAGTTGGAACATGGCGTTGTCCAAAATGTCTTGGTATGCTGAGGTATTAATATTGCCCTTCACTCAAAGTAAGGGGTCTATCCATTAAAAACAGGAGTCTCAATACTTTTGTCAATATTGTGCTTCTGGTTATTATAGCAGCTTGTCACAATGTCAGAAAATACATTAATCTTAAGTTTTAATACAACACATTTTGAATCAGTGCTCTGCACATGATCTTGTGTAGTGTTAGCTAATACGCTAACATTGTTAGCTCCATTAGTCTTCAGTGCAAAACTACATTTAAGAAGTACTTGGTGCAGGGTCTGTGATGTTTTGGGCCTATTTTTCCTCTGCAGGCCTTGAGAACCTTTTTAAAATGTGTGGCATTATGGAGAAGCAGGAAATTTTAAATGAAAATCTGTCTGCCTTTGCCGAAAAACTAAACTGGGTCATGATTGCATCTTGCAGCAAAGCACACATTCAAATCCACATAAAAATGACCACAGAAGCATCTTTTGACATGGCCATCACAGTCCCCTGACCTAAACTGTGATAAAAATGTGGAGTTAGCTGAAGATGATAACAGAGAGAACCTAGGACCCAGGGGGACCTGGACAGAGTTTTGAGAAATTATTTCATTTTGCTTGCTGTGTGTAGTTATTTTTTTCCTCACAGTGTGAGGTTGAACTAATTAACCACAAATACATTTTGTCCTTATTGTTTTTACCAACTTTGGCAATAATAATGTTTTCATCAGGTAAATATAGTCAATATAATAATGTTTTCATCAGGTAAATTAGTGTATTAATTAATGTTGCTATAAAGAAACTGTGGCTGTAGCATTCTCATTCAATTATAACTTTAAATAGCCTTAGAAATCTGAAAACTTTCAGCACCTGAAGCAAATTATGCCAGATGATGTTTGCTGGACTGATATAGATAAATCAACAACCAGCAAACCTAACACAAAAAAAACCAAATCAGTAAAACATAGAGCTAGTTTTCTCCTTTGTAATGAGAATAAAGAATACAAATCACGCTGTTACCTGGAGGATGCAGTCACTAATGCTCTCAATAGATTTTAGCAAAATTGTCTTTACCCTGTAGAATGTGTAGAACTTTCAGACAGCATGTACATTTTTTTCACCAGTATTAATAACAGCACTGAATTGCTGAAAGTGGCAAAATAAAAACAAATCTGATAAATCTGATTTTATCAACTTATAGACAGAAAAAAACTATTTGTAGCTTCAGAAAATAGCTGATCAAAGGAGAATAATTACCATATTTGATATATAAACAGTAAAATCATGGTATTAAAAATATTTTGGTGATACAGTGATGTGATACATGAAGAATTTGTCAGGTTCCTATCTCTAGCTTTCTACCTAAGACAGTGCAAACACACATACACACATACACACACACACTCCCTCTAGCCTTGCTACTGGGGCCCCATTAGGGCGCTGTGGGTCTACGGCACACTGGAGGCACAGCTCAGTGTGGAAGGGTTACCAGGGGAAATTAACGTGTTTGTGTGTGTGCGTGTGTGTGTTTCTCTTTGGGTTTCTCCTGAGCAGTTCTCACACAGGGGAGTCCCTGTACGCTGCTGTGTCTCAGACATCTCATGGAGTCGTGCTGTCACACACACACACACAAACACTTAAGTCTCTGTCACCTGTTAGATCTCTGTAGACCTTCCTGTTGGTCTTTACTGAATGACAGTACCAGGACAGAGACTAAATGGCAATAAGGTCGTTATAGGAGCCACGCGGTTCCTAGGTCAGAAGGACAGCTGGAAAAACAACAATTAATAATAAAACGGGGTCCTTTGTGGGAATTTGGCTGTGGGAAAAAGACAACCCGTCACCAGATATCCCTTATAGCCCAACACAACTGGCCTCCGAATGCGCTCTTCTGCGCTCGATTAACCACATCTTCTTCAAATTTAAAGGGCAACCGCACTCTTAAACTTTCAGCGTAATTACATTTAAAGTCATTTACGGTGGTTCAGCGTGAAATGGTTCGTAGTAGAGAAAATGATTGACTCAGGTCTATACACAGCTACTCAATGGTGTAAAAGGACATTTTCTACAGCGCAAACAGATATTTTTATTTACCATTCAAAATGATCAGTGAACCCATGCTTGTCTCATCTATTATTAACTAGCTGTAAATCTAATAATACTTCTATATTGTTTGCTCACCATTTTCCCCACATTGATAAAAGTACATTTTCAGACATCTGAACATCTGTCTCATACATTAGTTTTGTCTACATCTCGTGACCATTTCTGCAAATAATTTCGTTTCTCATTCTTCTTATTCAAATGCATTGTTTTCACATGAACACGGTTCTATTAAAAGCAGAATTGCCGTTTTTTGTCTAAATCCTAAAAGACTTAAGTGAGTTAAAACTAAAAAAGCAATACATTCTACTGCTACTTTTACAAGCAATGTAGATTTAGTTTAGGCACAAGCCAGGAATGTTTGAATATCTCTCTGCAGTTCACTTCTTCAGTACATCTATTGTTCATTTTAGTTTACAGTGTATTAGGATTTATTTTGTAAAGTACTTGTTCCCAGGCAGGGCATGGTTATGTTAACTATGGTACAAATAGGACTTCTTGCGCATGAAACTGGATGGTGTGGAGAATGTGTTTTCTGTATGTGTGTTTATGACACACAAAGTGGTAAAGCCTACAGAATCCGGACCCTGTGTACATAGCACTTGGTCCCTGTTTACTCAGGTCTCCAGGGCCGTAAAGTTTAAGTGTGTGTGTGTGTGTGTTTGTGTGTGTGTGTGTGTTACATTTAAATTATTTAGGTTTAACCTTTACATTTAGATTTAATATTTAGATTCAAGATTTACATTTTTGATTTAAAGTAAACTTTTACATTTATATTTAACCTTTACATTTAGATTTAACTTTTAGATCTAACATTTATTATCTACACAGTAAGAAAATATACCAAAATGTAACTGTTTTTTTAGCTGTAAATGTGTGAAAACTGTGTGAGCACTGCAGTAAATTATGAAAAACATCCATCTCTAAATTTGAGAAGCTGTTTTTACAAACACCACCCCATACACACACTGTGTATCATATAGCTTTAGGCCAATATAGGATTTATGACATTTAGCTGCACCCAAAGGCTTAAGTGTCTTTATATCTTCCAATAAAACGGAACCAGACATTTTAAGCTTCCCTAACTAACCATAAATACACATTTGTCTACATCTCAGAATCAACATCAGAATCAGGAAACTTTATTGATCCTGGAGGAAATTACTTTTGTTACTACTGCTCTGATGCACACAGACACACAGATGCACAGAGACAAGTACAATATCAAATCTAATGTCTAAATAAATCCAGTAAACCATTCGGTAGAAAATCTGTAAGTACTAAACACTTTATACACTTCTACTGGGGTATAAATACTATTGATATGTAACTTACATTTGAAGTGAATTACTAATGACACCAATGATGATTATGAGTATGTTACTGCTGTAATAGAGATCAGTAGTATAACAGTAATATTCACATATAAGACTATTGCATATAATAAGATATTGCACACAAGTAAATGATTTAGTATCTATAAAACTGCACATGGTAAGATGTTTGCACCCAATAATTAAGACATGAAACAACTGCCTTGTAGGTCAGAAGTGATAGTGTGGCCCAATTTTCTTAATATCTTACATTTTTAAAATTAATTTAGAACATTTGTAGAATGCACTGGAGTTTCATGAGACTGGAGTTCATAAAGTGAGCTGTGGATTGTAGGAGGAGGTGAAAGTTTCTAATAAAGGGAACAGTGCAGGGGTATTCTTTATCAATCAACATACCTCTCTCATTCTATCACACGGTACCTCTGTGCCTGACTGCTTCACTGGAGGGCAGAGAACATTTTTCTTTTATAGCTTTTCCTTAATTGCATACCTGTTGTGACATTCAATAGTGTGCAGTAATGAGCACGAACTAATTAGCTGAAGAGGTCTTATAACCGAGGGTTTCTTGCTGCGTAGCCTTTGTGCCTGGTCATATAGCTATAGTGTGTGTGTGTGTGTGTGTGTGTGTAAGCAGCTGTTGCTGAGTCAGGAGGAAAGGAACCTCAGCAGGAAGGTCACTAGATCTCCCCAGAGACTCTGAGGCAGGGGACCAGCCATTAATCTCCAAACAATACCCAGTGCCTCCAGCCACGTATAGCTCCCTGTGTGCGTGCGTGTGTGTGTGTGTGTGTGTGTGCGCGTGTGTGCGTCTGTGTGTGCTTTTCGCAAGCACAGACGCTACAAAAGTCTCTTCAGGTAAAACCCTTTATCATTAAAGGAAGCACATTTGTCGAAAAAAAGCTCATTCAGTCCATTCAGACAGCTCCTCTTGTTTGAGGTAACTGATGATGTCATGGTCGCCATGGATACCGGAACTCAAAGTCTCCACACAAGGACCCCTTTAACATCCAATCATGGGGGCTAATCGCATTTCAAGAGTTATGGACTTTACTTACACACACACACACACAAACACATACACATACATGCAAACACAGACTCACACTCAGACATATATACATATACACAAACACCCATGCAAATACACACACACACACACAGATGTATACACACATGAATAGACACACACACACACACACACACACACACCACTCTATATGAATTCCATATCCTCAATCAGTGATCAGAGATATGCTGGGGCTGGCTCCACCCGCCACATCTGATGCTGAATGGAGGCAGTTATCCAGGCTGAATGGTTCATTGTGAAGAGATTCACCAATCCCTCCCCTTCCCCCTTTCCCCTCCGCCTTTTCTTTCTCCCTCCTTCTCTCCCTCCATCTCCCTCCATAGCCTTCGGCCCATTTTACATCCGACTTTCATCTCTTTCTGCCTCTCACTTCATTTCAATTCAGTTCAATTCAGTTCACTTCAATTGGAGCACAACAGCTACCACACAAAGACGCATAATTATAGTGTCGGTGAAGAAAATGCACTAATGGGATGTTCTTAATAATAAATTAACTAATAAATAATGATTGGAAGTTTACACAAAAACATGTGGTAGAGGATATGCACACATTGTGGACAAAAGTATTGGGACACGTCTGTATATCAGGGTTTGGGCGTGGTCCCTTATTTCCAGAGAAGGACAATCTTTATGTCTCATCATACCGAGATATTTTAACCAACAACGCCATGCTCCCAACTTTGTGGACACATTTTGGGGAAGAACTTTTTCTAATTCAAGGGGCAATAGTCTATACCAGGGGTCACCAACATGGTGCCACACTCACCAGTGAGCAGCATCTAACATTTCATTTGATCCTGTTGCTATTCTTCTTTAATTGCATTTGCACTGATATACATTTAAAATTACAATATCTAAATACAATCATTTAAAACATGTTTATTATATATAAAGTTTAGAATCATTTAGGTAAACTCTGTTTTAGTTTATCAAACATGTAGCCCCTGTGAAGTAGCTCTCAGTTTCAAAAAGGTTGGCAACCCCTGGTCCACTGAGGGGTCTACACACAAGTGTGGCACACAGTTGCACTCAGCATACACCCTGCCAATGAATATTTTACCAGTTAGTCCTAAATAGTTACCCCTACAAAAGTACCCTTCCTGATCTGTACTAATCAAAAGGAACCAGCCCAGAAGCAAATGTCTTGATTTGCTTGTATCCCTACGACTCCCCATTGTGAGTGTGTGAGCTTTACATGAAAATGGTGCTACTTTCTACATAATACACTACATTATATTCATTTGGCAGATGCTTTAATCCAAAGTGACTCACAATATGAGGAAATGCTCAAGTTTCAGGACAGTGTGAGAACCATGTCCTACAATCAGGAGGATTTTAAGAGAAGGATTCTCCTCCTCTGGTTCCTTTTGGAAACTAAATCCAACAGCAAAGAACCACATAAAGAAGAGCCTGGATTGGGTTTGCCTTGTGTGTAGGGATGGCAGAGCCAGACGATGCTCCTTGATTGAATTAAAGTAGACCCAGATGGAACTCTGTTAGTGACTTGAGTTTAAATTTGGCAACCACAGGTAGGCAATGTAGATCAAAATGTTCAGTTTGTTTAAAATAAACCTTCTTACAGGAATATAACTGTGTGACATGTTTGTTTCAGCAGAAGCGAACCCTTCTTGCTTTGAGAGTTGTGCTGGAAGAGTGAGTTTAGCCAATTGTAAATTTATGAAGGCAAAACACGGTGGGTCAGAAAGGTCACGCTCTTTCATTTGTTCTTTTAATTTTCCATTAGTTTCAAATGGGCTCTTATTACATTCGGTTAGCCTCAGTCATGCAGTCACAGATTCCACATGTGAGTGGCTAAACCGTGACCTTGATACTCCACTTGTGTCTTCAGTCTTGTAAGACTATTGACTTGCTGCTTGCAATTCAGTGACTTGTTCCCACCTCTTGATGTTATTCAAGCTTGGGCAGGAAA
>JBBKCR010000027.1:1035412-1059407 GCA_037577295.1 Ladigesia roloffi | reverse complement strand
CACAGTTAGGACCTGTAGAGCAAATTCAAATTTGCCAGTGGTGTGTGTAGATTAGTAGGCTACTTCACAATATAATTATGTAATAATTTTGATAAAAGAGTGGACCAATAAAATTTACCCTCTTCTGCAAGTTGAAGAATAAACAGTTATCGTGTCTTCGGGCCCACGTCACCTTCAGGCCTTCTTAACCCGGACACACGGATGTGCACTGAGTCTCAAGACAAAGATGAACCGGTAAAGCAATCTGAATGATCTGCTAAATGTCTTTTATTGATAAAATGATGGATCCCAATAGTACATCAGTTAGAATTGTGCTGGTGGTCACATAGTTCTGCCTGAGACGGACGCCAAATCCTTCTGCCCGGCTGCCAAAAGGAGGACCTGCCAAACACCTTAGCTACCCAGCGTCAGAGAGGGGGCTTCTGGGGATGAACTGCTCTAAATTCATTCACTGAGACGTGTCTACAGTGTAAACTTCTTCACATGCACCTCTACTACACAGTGCACATTATATGTCAAAAACTAGATAAGAATAGTTAAACTAGAGAGGAATTCACTGAACATGGCTTACACAGTCGGTCAAATAGTTGGGGACATATAGTCTTTCCCATAACATTTTCAAACAAATAAGCATTTAATTTTCATTAATGTACATATATACATGTAGATCAGTGCAAAACCTTGTGTACCTATAAAAACTGAGCAGTTATTTTTTAAAAATTGAACAAATATTAGTCTATTTCCAAAATTGGAATAAATATTAATGATATTAATACAGCTAATCGTGATCTTATTAATCGTGAGCGTATTAATCATGAGCAGTGTGTGAGGACGGTACCATGCTCAGGGTACCTCAGACTTACACACACACATATATATGGTTACTGTAAACACTGGGCTCACTTGCATTGAGGTTCAAAATGATCACAACAACTGACAGAAAAATCTGTGTTCGGCTTATTTTCTCACTTACATTGATTTATATGTAAGTTTAGTACCATATCGATTACCGCACAAATAAATATATTTTCATATCATTTTCACAGATGCAGCCTTTTGCATAGCAGCGCAGGCGCCTGTCAGACAGGACACCTGACCACAGGCTACGGATTGGGTGCAGACTTTTTTATTGGTCTTACTTGTCTGTCTCCATATACTGTGTCTGTCTGACGCACACATTGCTATCATGAGGCTCCTGCCAGCAGCTGTTTGAGGAAAAACCGAATGTTTGCCAGCATTCAGACGCCTGTGCCCACAGCCCAGCCCGAGGCACTGAGAAGGAGCACGATACATTGTGACTGACCCGTCGAGTATTTACACTCCTGTGTGTAAATCAGTTGCTTTTTTACTGGCGCTGCGTGTGGGAATGCAGTAAACCATGTCGCAGGCTTAGGCCGAGATAGCAGCATCGTATTTTAAACAGTGAACACTGAGAGGGAGATACAGTCACTCACAAACATCTGTGTGTGCTCACTCACACTCACACACACACACACACACACACAGACAGACACACACACACACACACAGAGGCTGAGAGTCATGCCTGGTGGTGTGGTGGATTTATAGGGTTAGAAACAGACTGAGAAGTTTTGAGAGAATGTATTTATCCCAGTGCAGCACAGGCTGTGGCCTGGGACAAGAGTTGAGTGAAAGCTCGCTAAATGGTTTTACCTTTCTTCAGTTCTGCTTTTCAGCTGCTTTCTGTTTTCTCAAGACTAAAGTACAACTGGCAGACTCATAGTTTGTTAATCGACCTCCTCAAGTTATGTAAATGAGTCCTAATCATGCTGTTCTTTACTGTGTGTTCTTGCCGTCTTCTTTCATTTGAATTCAGCTCAATGTATAGCTGAAATCTGTCCCCATGCTCATCATCTTTTTCAATTCCATCCTTCTGGAGAGTGCCGTAGATCCTTTAAAATGAATATAATCCATTACAACAACAGCTTCTTTAGTACTATGATAAATGTATTAAACTCTTCTGAGTTGCCCAGGGGATTCAGAGTCAGCCAAACAATTGCAAAAATGTTATGTTTTATGCTGTATTGTATACTGTGTATTGTACATTGGTATCTATTTTGTATTGAGTTGGAAAAATTCATACCACCAACATGTTGTGTTGCAATGAAGAATATTTATTCATTTTCATAGACACTTATCCAGACCAGCAAGTAATGCTGGAAAATATTCAACCACACACAGGATGGAAGGCATAGAAACTTCCCAGAAAGGTCCGTAGTTCATTGCAGGGCAGATACACTATAAAGCCAAAAGTATTGGGACATCTGACCATTACACCAACAGGGATTTTGCATTTAACACTGCATTGAAATACATTAGACTTTAATATGGAATCGGTCCTCCCTATGTAGTTCTAACAACTTTCATTCTTCAGCTTTCCAAAAAGATTGTGGAGTTTTTGTAACGATTCATTCTGTAGGGTATTTATGGGGTCAGACACTGATGTTGGACAAGAAGGCCTGGCACACAATCTCTAAAGGTGCTGGATGTGGTTGTAGTCAAGGCTCTGTGAGGGCCAGTCACGTTATTTCAGATCAGACTCATCCTGCCATGTCTTGGTATGCAGAAAAATTAAGATTGCTCTTCACTAGAAATAAGGGGTCCAGCACAAACCCTGAAAAACAGGTGTGTCCCAATACATTTGTCTATAAAGTGGACACATATACACACACACACACGCACACACACTCATATACACACAGTTAAACTGAGGAATATTGAGCTCTCGATAGAAAACACAGACACAGGAGAACATCTAAACATCCATAAAAGCCTTGGATGGCCTCCCTCTCACAGCACAAAAGCAAAAAGAAAATAAATGAAAAATCAAACGAGGTGAAAGTCCCTGGTGCGGTGTTTCCTACTCAGCCCTCACCCTGGTGGCCACTACTTGGCACATTTTATATTTTAGAGCCATCCCTGCTTTAACACTTCCACTTGAGCTCAGTAAGAGGTTGATAATGACCTGATTTGTAGGATCAGATGTGTTAAATCATGAAAGCAGTAAAACATGCAGGACAGAGGTCCTCCAGGATCAGGGCTGGAAGAAACCTCCACAGCGAAGAGCAACTGTGGCAAATGTCTTTAAGAACAAAAGGGCAAAATGTTCAGAAGGCAAAAAAAAGGAATAAAACGGTAAGAAATAGAAGTGAGAATAATAAATAAAGTTACAAAGCAAGGATAATTGTAAGACAGGGTTCAGAATAATCAATCAGATTCATAAAACTTGTTGAGTGGGTTAGAAGCCCATCAGAGGACACTGTCTAAAAATAGTGCTCATGACAAATCCATGATTAGTTTCCATTTAGTTTGGCTCCACAGTCAATTATTTTGCTTAAAAAATAATGCATTTATTGTCATTTTAATCATTCACCAGTGCGGCTTATTTCATTTAATGCAGTTATAATAATGTAGAACAATTATATTGTATCACACGCCCCACTGAAATGGTATTTGTTTTCATTATTTCTTATTATTTCTGTTCTATTGTGCATTCCAACACAATATGGTAAAAAGTATTGGGACGCCAGACCAATAGGGAGTTCGCATTTAAATACATAAACTTTAATATGAAGTATATGTTCCCACTTTGCAGCTATAACAGCTTCCAATCATCTTGGAAGGCTTTCAACAAGATTTTGGAGTTTCTGTGGGAATTTGTTCCCATTCATTCTGTAGAGAATTAATGAGGTCTGGCACAGATGGTGGACAAGGAGGTTTGGATCTCAATCTCTGCTCCAGTTCATCCTTAATGTGTCGACAGGGTTTGAGGTCAGGTGTGGCCAGTCAAGCTCTTCCACACTCAACTTTTTCGACCATGTTTTTATGGACCTCGCTTTGTGTACTGAAGCACAGTCATGCTTGAATAGAAAAGTTTCTTCCATAAACGTCCACAAAGTTGGAAGCATGGCATTGTCTAAAATCTTAGTGTTCTGAAGCACAAAAGCTCCCCTTCACCGGAAATAAGGAGTATAAGTCAAACTAAAACATATGTGTCCCTATACATTTGTCCAGGTATTGTTGGTACATAGGTTACTGAACTTAAATCATCTGTGGTCCAGTTATTCCTTTAAGACTGGTAGGAAACCTGTGAAGACCTTGAAATCTTCCTTCACGACATGGTCCCAGTCCATCATATTTTCATATTATGTCCGATTTTCCAATGATGTCCAAGCATTTTCGTATTATGTTCGTTTCCAAGCACTTCCTGATATATTCTCACTCGTCTCCCCCCCACACCCCACCCCCTTTTCATCACCCAGCTATGATAAAATGAAAAATAAAATCACGCCAGAGACCTGAAACATGAAACCAGAAAATGTCTCCTCAACTGTGCAACGGCTTCACATTAAACATCTGACATTTACAGCCCATTACGACTGCCTCAGCTTTGTTTACCAGCAGCTCCTATTTGAGCATGTGGACCGTAGCATGGTATGTGTGTGTGTACGGATGTACATGTGTGGAGATGAATTGATATGTGGATTTACTGGGTCAGTGAGGGCAAGCATGCTGATGAGAGGGAAAGCAGCCTGTGGCACTGCTGTGTGTACACACTGAGCGATGAGGGCCATTTGGAAGCATATGCTATTCTCCCCTGGACACTGGGCTGCTCCACCAGCATGAAGATCTCACACTTGGTTTGTCCTCTGCATTCAAAACCTACAAATTGTTTCAACCCATTTTAGCATTAACCTACATTTTCACTTTTTAATCTGTTGTTTTCAGGCAATTTGATGCCTTGGTGTTCACCCACTTATGACCAAATATTAAAGAAATGCTGATAACTGCCCTGTTAAACACAATCACAATACAGGTACTGGCTTACAGTAAACAGTTGTGTTTTAACACCTGGGATCAAATGTTTGTTGATTTTCTAGGTGAAAATAAGTGGACACATCCATAACAAGGAGCTTAAAATTTTTTTAGATATACAAAATGTATATATTTTTGTATATAAGACGTTTTGTTTTTTTTCATTTATTTATTATTTTGTATTATTTATTTATTTATTATTTATTTATTGCTTCTTGGTCGAGAAAAATATAGAATATTATTGTAAAGCACAACATTTCCAAAAAAGAAACCAAAGAAACTAGGACTATATATATATATATATATATCACTGGTCTGTTTTTGGTGTAAAACGTCATTTCATGGCAAAGCGCCACCGTTGTGGATTAAAGGGTGCATGTGTTCGCTGGCCCTTTAAATCTACCCTCCTCTGAAGTTGGCGAGCTAATGGATGCAGTGGTAGGTGCTAATGGATGGCGAACCTGAAAAATGGCCTTATCTGAAAAGGTCCAGGACAGCTATAAATGAAATAATTGCGCGCAGCACATTCATGTGTGTCCTGGCCATAGAGAGGACTTTGAGAGAAGCCATTTGATCAGAGCTAGCTCTCGTTCGCTCTCTTTGTCCGTGTATAAATGCGTCTCTCCCCGTGGCTAGCTAAGCAATTCTCTCTGCAGGGAGCCCTGGGAATCAGAAGCAGAAATAGACAGTGAGACGGAGAGAGAGCGTTGGGCTGAAAATGGGGTAGAGTCACAACGACAGCAGCCTGGAGTGACATCTTCCCAGCACATCAGCTGACTGTGACACACGTCTAACGTACTTGTCTCACCAGAGGGACGTGATTGGGCCCAGCCCGTCTCTGAGTTTTGAGTTTGGGCTTCAGTAAACATCAATGGTTTTGAAACTCCCGTTCTCAGCACGCCGGATTTTCTCTGAAACCTTTACGGAGCAAAACAAAAAGTCTGCTTTGGCAAAAACAAAGGACTAGATATCATTACCGTGTGCAAGAATGTTTCATGTGAAAGCAAGCTCAGGGACACCAGCTACATGCAAATCTTCATGGTTCTAACACTACCGAGCTATAGCTTTTTGATGCTCTGCATATAACCAGTTCAAACAAGTGAATCATTATTAATCATAAAAAAAAGTTGACAAATAAAATCTAATTCAGTTGCAAAAATGCAGCCTTTATTATAAGAATTATTACAGCATGTGTTTCATAGTTCACTGCTTTCCCAATTCTTTTAAAAGAGGTTTTTGATGAAGTGATGTATTTTTATGACCTAAATTCAGATTTTTTATGAAATTATGCAATTATGAAAAGTCATGCAGAGTGCTTTCATGGGAAATGTCACAACTTTTTACAATTGCAGCGATAATAACCAGACGTTTGGGGTGTTTACGCCATTTAGCAGACGCTCTGATCCACCTACATCGGACAAAACTATTTCCAGAAATGGTTATGTAAACATGCCTAACGCCTGAGGCATTGTTCACTTTAAGATAAGATTTTGACCCAAAAACATTAATGGCAACTTTAAACATCTAAAATATGGTGAGGTCAGAATACTTCAAAAGAAATCGCTTTTAACATTATCATCATTACATTCAAATCATTACACAAAAATCATTTCAGATAAGATTTAATTGAAATTCATGATGTATACATCAAAACCCTGAGTCCCAATTACCCAATTATGTACTGATTCATTTGTTCATATATAAAATGAATTACACAAAAATAAAACAAAAAAAATAGGACCTTTCAGTTCTTTACACTAAAAATAAAAGTTCTTAAATGGTTGGTTCTAGGCAAAACATTTAAATGGCATAGAACTGTACTTTTTCTGTAAATGATACTTCCTATGTATTTTCTCTCATTTGCAAAAAATGTTCTTCTAAGAACCACACACTGAAAGTTGTGTTTTTAATAGAATCCTTCTATAGAACCCTGTTTAAAACTTTTAAATGTGCATTTATTCATTTTCTGTAAATTAAATGAAGAGAACACACACACATACACCCCTACAGTCAATTTAGAATCCCCAATGCACCTGACATATGTCTTTGGACTGTGGGGCCAGGACCTGTATTTGAACCCCCGACCTCAGAGACGTGAGGCAACAGCTACATACTGCACCACCATGGGGTCTTTTAAATGCTATTTTACAAAATTGTACTTTTTCAAAATTCAAAACAAATCAATCTAAACATGTAGTTGTTTGAATCTCACCATTTTGTTTTGTGAATATTGTGTGAGTTGAGTTACATAAAAAGCCAATGGTTTGGACAGAAACATGAAATTTTAGAGTACACTGGGGAAGAAAACCATATATCAGACTAAAGACGCTGCGAAGCGGTTGAATGTTGTCGCTAATCGTGACTTTTAGTGCCTGAATAAACAAGTCAGCCTGTCATTTCTACAGCTGCTGTCTAACACTGACATTTATTAGCATTGTTTAAGGTATGGCTAAGCGCCCCGCACACCTGTCACTCAAAGCTCCCTTCCTGGCAGTAGAGGCCGCCTCTTCCTGTCTCGTCTATCAGCGATGTGGTGGGAAGTGTTGATTATGGCAGTGGGGGGCTGCTATTGAGCAGGATGAGCCCTTATGTAGTTAATGTGGGTGTTGAGATGGTGTGATTTTACCATCATGTGAAAAAAGGAAACTGTTACTTTGGAAATACAGATGTCTGATACAGATGTCTGTGCAGTGACAGAAGCAGTGTAACAAGAGACCGAGCTACATTTCTCCATCATTCAGGAATCAAATGAACTAGTTAGCAGCTCCACATTTCTTAAGACTGCTGTAAATGATTCCGTTAAATACTGTGCCAAAAAATGTAGTGCCAAGCTAATTTTACCTTTAAGCTGTAATTATATTGCGTCATCTTGGATAGACGACCTTCATAAAACGGGCAAAAAAAGCTCCAGGGAAAAAGTCACTGCTGTTTATCACCCTGATAGTATTCTGAAAATGCGAGGAACTGCTAATCAGTCAGTAATATAATGATTAACATTGATACCAAATCTTTAAAAATACTTCTCTAGTTTTCTTGGAGTTATTCTTCAGCCCATTCTATGTACTGTGTGCTAAATGAACGACTTGATGTGGACCTGGAGGCATGCTATAGGCTTTGCTGTAAGACCCAAACATGACTAATGATGCCATTCATGGATCTTAATAAGAAGAAGGATCAGTTTCAAATTCATGGACCCACCGCCATACTTCTCTTTGGGGTTAGGTATTTTTCCCATAGACGTTACCTAGTTCATCCTAGTTCATGTACATTAGGGGTGTGCAGAGCGGTCGCTATTCGTATCTGTATTTGTATTTGTTAAAAGGGAAAATTATTCGTATTCTTATATGTATTTGTAATTGTATTTGTATTTGAGTAAAATGTAAATGCTGCCCCCCATACGTGTACACACCACTTCATAAAGTGTGAACAGCAGGAAATTCCTCCTCTGCGTTTTAGCCATTCACCAAGTGAAGCAGCGGCAGCTATGCGCCCGGGGAGCAGTGTGTGGAGAAGGTACCGGGGAGCAGCGTGTGAGGAGCAGTGTGTGGAGAAGGTACCGGGGAGCAGCGTGTGAGGAGCAGTGTGTGGAGAAGGTACCGGGGAGCAGTGTGTGGAGAAGGTACCGGGGAGCAGCGTGTGAGGAGCAGTGTGTGGAGAAGGTACCGAGGAGCAGCGTGTGAGGAGCAGTGTGTGGAGAAGGTACCGGGGAGCAGCGTGTGGGGACAGTTCTGTGATCAGGGTACCTCACAGGTGCCTAGCGGTCTTCAGGATACACACACAAATTTCTGACCACGCGAGGGTGTCACGGAGGAGGGGGAGGGGTTCCCGAATACAAATATATTTTAAAGTATTTGTTCGAATACGGTATTCATAAAAAACACGTTATTTGTGCCTTTCCGAATACCATATTCGGATTCGGCCCCACCCCTAATGTAAATAGGTTTTAGCATAAGATCATTTGAGTCAAACTTCCAGGCACTTAGGTTTTTGGTGTGATGACAGCACAGACTTCTCTTTTTCAAAGCCCACCAAATACTTTATTGGCACAGAGATTATGTCTAATATTTATCAAGGCTGGCAATAATTATGGAGAGCATGTGGAATTGGTTTATAGTGTCAATCAAAATGATTTTCATTAACATTCACACATTTTACACATTAACACATTTCACAAAACATTACAATTTTATAGTTTTAGAATTGTACGAAATTGTGACAATATTTTAATGAGGACACTGAAACTACATGTATTACACACACACACACGCAAACACATATTTATATACATGGAATTTTTACAATGCATGATTGTGTATTGAATTTGAACAGCTAGAAACATAGTGGTGGACAGGTTTGTCCTTTTAAATTAATTATTAAAACAAAATATCCATCAGTCAAAAACACAGTTTGGCACTCAGCAGAATGAGGATGAAAGAATAAAAAACATCTTCCCGTATAAAAATGGATGGATTTAGAAAGATTTGTCCAGGCTGCCTTTGAAAGTTGAAAAGAAAGAGTATTTCTGAAAAGAAAGAGAGTATACATTATTCCGTTTTTGGTGCCCTCGTAATAGTACTTTTGGCAGCAATATACAAAAACAAAACAACTCAATGGATCCCTAAACAAATCAAACGTCACCTCTTATTTGAATTCCAGAAAACCAATTTTATGAGAATACATCGCCTGGAAAAGGCAATTATGCCTGGAACAGGTCCGGGCAGCAGAGGAAGTAGACAGCCAGCAAGAAGATGTATTAATCAAGCAGAGATATCGTGAACAAGTCTTTAGAAAGCCTGAGGACCCACACAGAAGACAGGATTTTCTGGAGCAACAACATCTATGCGGTTGCCAGAAGCTGGAACAAACTGGATGGCACTTCATAATAACAACAGCCCGAGAAACCCTCTTCGTCTTAATCAAGGTTGAAATCTTTTGTGTTGAACTCTGCAAACTCTACTGCCACCTTGTCTATGAAAGATCTTTTCTCCGTACAGCTAAATAGCTCCATCTTCTGGTCAATAATGCTCCATCTCTGTTTCACCAGAGAGGAGTTTTCTGTGCAAACAAAAATTTAATCCAGTTTAGTGCTTCAGTTTCATTTCTTGCTTGTCTAATCACTAGAATTTAGTTAAACCTGAGCACAAGAGAGTAGTAAAAAATTGAGCATCCCATTAGACCTGATGAAAAGTGTTTTGTGCTGAGATAAGCGACCCTAGACAACTAGCCGACAGGGACCTTAACAGTCTTTGATTTAAAGGCCCAGCTTGGTTTTTTTTGTTTGTTTGTTTCAAAATGAGCAAGTTTGTGATAATACAGATTATTCCCCCTAACCACATGTTTGAATTTATCATTCATTTGGGACAGTATTGGGATATTCCTGCATTCCTTCCGGTGAAGATCAATCTTAATACTGGAAAATGCCATGCTTACAACTTTGTGGACCCATTTTGAGGGAAGACTGTGCCCTAGTGTACAAAGCAATTAAGCGCCATCAACACATGGCTGGATGAGTTTAGTGTGGAAGAAATTAACTGTCACATACAGAGCCCTGGCCTCAAGCCCATCCAACACCTTTTGTGATGAACTGGAGCAGAGATTGTGAGTCAGCCTTTCTCGTCCAACATTAGTGCCTGACCTCAGAAATGCTCTACACTATGAATGGGCATAACATTTCCACAGAAACTCCACAATCTTTTGGAAAGCCTTCCAATAAGAGTGGAAGCTGTAATAGCTGTAGAGGGAGCAATTCATGGACCTTGTTTTGGGCACTGGGTCAAGGTCACGCTGGAAGTATTGTGTTGTCTTAAATGTCTTGGTATTTTAAAACATTAAGGACAAGACTAAATCCAGAAAACAGGTGTTGTCCTAATACTTTTGTCTCTATGGTGTAACAAAACGAACTAGGATACTCTCTCTCTCCCCTCCTCTCTCTCTCTCTCTCTCCCCCCTTTCGTCCTCTATGGGTCGACCTGAGGAGGACGGGTTTTCCATTTGAGTCTTGGTTCCTCCCAAGGTTTCTTCCTCCATCTGAGGGAGTTTTTCCTCACCTCTCCCTCACTAGGGGCTCGGACCTGGACTCTGTAAAGCTGCTTTGTGACAACCTGGTTGTAAAAAGCGCTATAGAAATAAAATTTAATTGAACTGAATTGAATTGAACTGAATTGAATTGAACTTAAGCTTATGAAATAAAAGCAGCCGAGACACAGTAAGCAATCTAAACATGTATATCCTGCCTGTACAGTTTATTTTAATGTATTTTTGTCTATGAATGTGACATTATGTAAGTGTTATATTTAGACTAGCTCCAATAGGAATAATCAATAGAAGGCAATTGTACCCCAATTTGCACAAAACCGATGATCAACTAATGGCAAAATCAGGCACAATATACATAATACAGAGAGCCCACAGGACCATTAGCAAAAGTAAAATGTAAATAACTAAAAGTGTACCGGTTTTAAATGCCCAGTTATATCTACCTAAAAATACAGAGTCAGCTAGGATTGTTGTGTGCACTTAACACTACACATTCATTTCCTGTGCATTCTGAGCATTTAGCACCAACGGGTTTTAATGAAGACAAGCTAAATCTCTGCAAGCTCTTAGCTTTCCTGAACATTTTATTGTCAAATTGAAGGCAGGTGCTACGAAAATAATGAAATTAGGGCTTCAACCAGTGATTGTTTCAGTAATTGACTGATGTATAGTTCATTATATTTTAATGAACCTAAAAGCCCGCAATTTGCTGAGGCTTCTAATGTCTAATTAAATATTTCCTCAAAACTATGCTGCACAACAGGCAGTGCACTGTAATGAATAATTTTTGTGTGACTCTAATTTTGGTTTGCTGATCAAATTTGAATATATACATTGCACCTGGGTTCAGCAACAGTGGTGACTATGTGGACACCTGACTATTTATGAGTTTGTTGGACATCCCATTCCAAAACCATGGGCAGTAATAAGAGTTTTGTAAAGATGCTGTACAAGAAGGCCAGGTTTCAAAATGAGGTTCCAATGTATTTAGTTTCAAGCCACTGTTCTGTGCAGGCCACTGTCTCTATGGGTCTTGCTTTGTAAACAAGGGGCCATTCATGCTGGGGCAGGAAAGTATAACACCCAAAGTGTTGCCATAAAGCATTTAACTAAGCCAAACCCTAAAACCTGCCTTAGTCCATTATACCTCCTCCACCAAACTTTACTGACACTACGTGTTCTGTTAGGAAGTGTTTTCCTGAAATCCGCCAAACCTGAATGCATGAAGTGTGAATCAGGCCTCCACAGATGGTTCTTTCCACAGCTCCACATCTGAGCTTGTGTTGCTCCTATATGATAGAGACAGTGACATAATTACAGGTAAAAACAAAAATGTACCTTGTTTCACGCATTTAACACTACGATCATCAAAAATATTCTAGCCACCCTAACCCCTGCCAGCTAGTCTTCCCCCTTTTGACTGAAATAACTGCAGTGAGATGCTTCTTGTAGTCATCTACCTGTCTCTAGCACCATTCTGAGGAACGTTTGCAGAATTCTTGTGAGATGTTTGAGGGATTTCTTGCAAGTACAGCCTGTTTTGAGTCACCCCACAGCATCTCAATGGAATTTGGGCAATGACTCATTCCAGGACTCTCCATTGCTTAGTTTTCAGACATTCCTTGGATTTACTGGTATTTACTCTCCGATACACACTAGTATTCATGGTGAATTCTATGATGGTGAGTTGGCCAGGTCCTGTTGCAGCACAGCATCCCCAAACCATGACACATCCACCTCCATGATTCACAGTTGGTATGAGGTTCTTTTTTTCTGGAATGCTATGTTTGGTGTACGCCGAACACGTCCTCTGTTCTGGTGTCCAAATAATTCAGTTTTAGACTCATCAGTTCAAAGAGCATTATTCCAGATGTCCTGGTATTTGTCTACATTTTCTCTGGCAAATTCCAGTGTGGCTTTCATGTTTCTTGGAGAGCAAATGTTTCTTCCTTTCACTCCTCCATTTAAACCTGTGCAGTATCTTTCAGATAGTAGAGGCATGCTCTTTCACATCAACAGTAGCTAGAGCTGGCTGTAAGTCCTCTGATGACATTTTGGAGACTTCTTTTAGCATCATCTAGACTTCACTCAGGGTGAACATGCTTGGAAGGCTAAACCTTGGCATGTTGTCGGTTGGTTCTCCACCTGTAGACCATTTTCTGGAGTTTAGAATGGTTGATTGTGACATTTTTACATTCCTTACCAGACTCAAAATCTTCTTTCTGCACCTCAGACAGTTCTTCACTCTCTCTTAAACAGTCAGGGATGCACCAAATGAAATTTCTGAGGTTTAAATGGGGCAGCCCTCTTTCAAAATGCTGGGTACAGATATTCTAATCATGTGCACCTAATGTGTGTGTGAGATCTGAATAATTTTAGAAGGGAATAACGGTGGGGTTGTCCTTTCTTCAGTTTAGATAGATTACTTGACACTTTTGAGATAAAATTTCTATAAGTCCAAGAATGTTACATGGCTGTACATGACTTTACATGACTGTAGTATTTTTCTAATGATTGCTTCATATGACAAACCTAAACAGCTTCCTTTGCATTTGCTTGCATGCATGTGTTACACGAACCAGGCACATCCAGGGCAACTAGACTTCGGACATTTTTAGATTAGCCTGGCACAACTTCGCTGCTGATATACGCCGACGGATAAGTGCAGTACTTAGCCAGATTGCAGCAGGTTGATTGACAGGCTCTAGAGATTCTGATTTCACTCATAAAGCTCTGAAACTTGCAGGCCATCTAAATGACTGTGAGTGGGAGGCTAGGTTTTGCCACTCCAGTAACAGAAGCTTTTAAACAACTGCAAAATTACATCCACTTAACAAATACAACTTTCTCTCTCAATTTAGGTGAATCTGGTATGTAATTATGAACAACAAAAGAAGAAAGATTTTAAATTCAGATTTTTTATTCAAGGGGCTTTTAGTAGCCATTGGGATTGATTAGAAGACGGACATTTGTACCAAAAAACAAAACAAGGATACAAAAGAACCAGACAAGCTATGTGCTTTACTACAGGCAGATAAAGGATAGCCTGAGGTTAGGAGAACAAAAGGAGGTCAAGTACACAACTGGATCACTGTGATGGCCATGTGGTATCAGGTCCTTTGTCTACAGTCAAGTCCTCTCTCATGTGACAGCATGGTGACTGATCTGAGAGCACACACTCGGGTCAGTTGGTGTGTTTTGTGCAGGCTGTTGACGCCCAGCGCTGTGGTTCAGAAGCACTTGCGGTGGACAATGGCCGGTCCGGACTCATCATATTCAGACTTGCAGATCCACATCTGCTGGAATGTGGAGAGAGAGGCCAATATAGAGCCGCCGATCCACACCGAGTACTTCCGCTCAGGAGGTGCGATGATCTGTACAGGCAAGGACACGCTTTAGTACTGAAAAACAAAGCTATAATTTCATTTACACTGAATCAACTGGTATTTTCTATGAAATTATAGCTTAAGCACTGTAGATGCTCATCTTATATAATTAGACGAGATGTATTTGGTGCAGGTTTAGTTATTTTAAATTATATATTGAAACACTTTATACATTTATCAAGTTATCGATCTGCAAATTTAATGACCAATTCTCATGTACGCACTGTGATCAATTTATTCAAACTTCCTCAGGATGAAAAACTCCACAATGATTCTGAACACATCTTATGAATTTTATTTTTATACATTTATTTATACACCACTTTCAAGATTGCTATAAATTTGAAAGCTATAAAACTGCACCACACTAGCACAAAAGAATGAGAATTCATTTTATATATTGTAACCAAATGCCCTTTTCACTGTTCAAAATGTAGCTTACACTATTTGTATTCAGAAACACAGAGAGAGCTTTTGAAAAGATCACGTATTTTCCTTGGGAAATTTTGTTTGTCTTATCACAGAAACTTCTTGACCACGAAGACGTAAACTGGATATTTTGTCAACAAAATGTAGTAAGATAGGTAACAAGAGTTACAAAGGTTAAGATAAATAATATGGATTTTTAATAAGGAATAAAAAAACGTATTCATACAAAACATAAAGTAAACAAACATTTTTACTAATAATGTGTGTATTACAAAGTATTCAACCCACTATTTCACTTCCTGCAGTAGTCTATTTATGAAATATTAAAAAAAGGATTATTGTCAAAAAATGAATGTTTTTATTTAAGCATTATCCATAATCCCTGGTTCTTATTACTGACATTGTAAAGAAACCTATTCTGCTTATAACTGACTGTTTTTCTGCTTAGTGATTTACACTGAAAGAAGCAGCATCTCTCCTTAAGCATGAACAAAAAAAATCTGTGTTTCTATGTGTGTGACAGAAAGAGGAAGAGACAGATAGTGTGGCACCACCTCTAATCTTTAACCCAATTAGGTGCCAGCACAAATCAGCAGGGCTCTCAGCAATCTGCTGCCATCCATGTTCACACCACTTTCACCATGTAGTTTCACACTCCTACACGGAGCTTGCAAAACACAATAGTGTGACACATGCCATATGTTTAATGTATACACAGATTTACACCGGGTGTCAGAATGGCAACGTGTAAAACCACAGAAAGACACCACACTAGGAAGATCGTACTTTCCATACACACTAGATGGACAAAAGAATTGGGACACTTATGTTTTTCAGGGTTTGGGCTAGGCCTCTTTCTTCCAATTAAGGGAAAGTTTAACAATTCTGTATACCAAGATATTCTGGACCAAGGCTGGGCAATTAATTTTTACAGGGGCCACGTGAAAAATCTGAACTGTGTTGGAGGGCCGAACCAACTTGATTCTTAATTCTGCTCAATATTATTTCTCCCTTTGTAAAAAACATTAAATTATATCTTTTGATAAACTCCTGCTGGTAGTATAAAAATAATCAGTAAATATTTATGTAACTGTGTTAATTGTGGTGTAGGTAGAACAGGAAATATTTTGTTAGATTTAGATTCAGATTTGTTAAAGACCAACATGGCAGTAGACAACACTTAATGTGAGCCAGAACTGTCTCAATCACAAACATCATAATAAGAAAACAAAACAGCTGGAAATAAAAATGTTAAATCCACAAATTGCTATAAAACAATGCAAGAGCAACTCTAAAACAATCTAAAGGTTACCTGGAAAACAATCTAAGGGTTTATCAACACACAAAAACTTCATATTTGCCAGGTTACGCTAAAACATGATTTTACAGATGGTAATAAACTAAGAGCCATTTGGGAGCTAAGAGAACCAGCTCTGCTATGGAGCCGTGCCAAAAGAGCCATCTCTGAACTTCCCGTCGCTGTAAAAGGTACGCCCGGCCACACTGGTGTTTGTGGTATTAACAGCACAAATGCTGTAAATAATTTGAGCAACTACTGCGTGCTCGGCCCTGCCCAGTCCCGATCTGTCCCACGCTGCCACTTCATGGCCCGAGACACGGATGAGACCCCCATCTTCGGCGAGCCGGATTAAAACGTTTGCCCACTGCTGTTCTGGACAATGCCATGCTTTCAACTTTGTGGACAAAGTTTGAAGAAGACCCTTTTCCATTCCAGCATGACTGTGCCTCAGGACACAAAGCAAGGTCCATATAGACATGGTTAGATTAGTTAATTGTGGAAGAACTTGATTGGCCCATACAGAGTCCTGATCTCAACCCCATCCAACACCTTTGGGATGAACTGGAATGGAGAAAGCCTTCCAAGACTAGCTATTGACTAGCTATTGAACTCCAAATGAGTCTATGTTTTTGAACCAAATAGTGTATCACTCTTATGGGAATCAGGAACATACCTTAATTTTCATGGTAGGGGGAGCGAGGCAGCAGATTTCTTTTTGCATTCGGTCAGCGATGCCAGGATACATAGTAGTCCCTCCAGAAAGCACAGTGTTGGCATACAGGTCTTTGCGAATGTCAACATCACATTTCATGATGGAATTGTAGGTGGTCTCATGGACTCCTGAACATTCCATGCCTACAAGAAAGTCAGTTGAGAGCTTGTATTGATGAGGAGGTCAGAGAATGTCCTCAGTAATATAATGTAGCTAATCCTTATTTTTTAAATGAAACAGTTTAAAAGATATTTAGTCTATTTTGTCCATGGATACTAAACTGCGAAAAACAGCCTGTTGTGAAGTGACTTTCTTTTGCCACATGTTTACAGTTTATTCCCCTCCCATTGATTCTTGAGTTATCAGGTCTGTTTTACTCCAGACTGCATAAGGCAAAATATTTGGCAGCCGGTCAGAACTAAAACCGTTTACGTACTTATGAGTCTTAAAATAACAATAACCAAATCAACCCGTTTTCCTCTTGGGCATTAAGAATTCATATTCATATATACACATATGAATTATACATATACATGATAGACATACCAGTTTTTCATTCAGTTTTATCATGTAAAATCACATGTAACAACTGCTATAAGTTTGGCATTTAACATGATGAGAAATTTTGCTTATTTTACTAGCCAGGTGATCAAGCTAGCATATTGGTAAATTCCAACCATTCTAACTGTTAACTAGCAAAGAGTTTTAAACTGCAATTATCACGTGATGCTTCTGGACAGGCCCCTGGTGGATGGTGGATGCGACCCGTCCCATCACTTTCTCACCCAGGAAGGAGGGCTGGAAGAGGCTCTCAGGGCAGCGGAATCTCTCGTTGCCGATGGTGATGACCTGGCCGTCGGGGAGCTCGTAACTCTTCTCCAGTGATGAGGAGGAAGCGGCGGTCACCATCTCCTGTTCAAAGTCCAGGGCCACGTAGCATAGCTTCTCCTTGATGTCCCGCACGATCTCTCGCTCAGCCGTGGTGGTGAAGCTGTAGCCCGGCCAGGTCCATGCGCAGGATGGCGTGAGGGAGCGCGTAGCCCTCATAGATGGGCACCGTGTGGCTGACCCCGTCCCCAGAGTCCATTACCACTCCGGTGGTCCGGCCTGAAGCGTACAGAGACAGCACAGCCTGGATGGCCACGTACATCGCCGGGGTATTGAAGGTCTCAAACATAATCTGTTTTACAGGGTGAGATGGAGACCTAAACTGAGCATTCCTGTTTATTTGGCAACAGCACTCCCAGAAATATTTGCCCCAGTTTCAAGGATTTATGTATTCAAATTGCATATAAATTTTCCATCCATTTGAATGACTGAAAGAATTAAGAATGAGATTTAGGTAATAATACCAATAAACAAAGGCAGATTAATGTATTTATCATACATCTTTAAATAAACCTGATGTAAACAATCTCATACATTTGAACTAAAGGAATCTTGATTGATCCAAAACTAGTAAGTTTTAACTGATTAAATGTCATTTTTTTCACAATTAGCAGATTTATGCTGATTTTAACCAATACATTCTAAAAATGTAATTATTTAAATAAAGAAAAAAATATATATGCAAATAACTAAGTGCATGAAAGGGTGACAATGGAATGGAAAGGTGGTCGATTCATACGAAACCTTAGGCAAGGTCACTGATGTTGTTTGTCAGTGTGACAGTTAGCTCCACTGCTAAATGTATGATTGTGGATTTTTGGGTTGGTTCTAGTTCATGATTCTTCATTGCAGTGCTCTGCTAGTGTTTGAGTGTTAATTCTATCTTGGTTGAGGGACAGCAAAGCTAAATGTTCCTATCTGGGTCAGTTTACTCTCTGCTGATGAGTTGGTCGTCAATACCAAGCCATGGACAAAGTAAGTAGTTTGCAGTATGTTAAAGGGCTACTCTCCACAAATCCTCCATGAATCAGTTTTTGAGGTAAACAAGGCAATTTCAAGAGGTTTGATGTGAACTGGTTAATTATAGAGAAACATTCTGACAGCAGTGATGAAAGCATCATCATTTATGTTCCAGATATGATCATTTGAATTTCTATCCAAAGAGACATGAAGCTAAACTTGTTTTTAAATGTGCTGCTGATGATGGCAAATTGGTGATGCACTCGAAAATATTTTTTAGACCAAAATCTCATTGTCGTTGTGACTCTGAAACAAAGTCTCAGCCATCAGGCACCACATTCATAACTATTTCATCTAATAACTTTCTGTGAAATGCCTTTAGACACGTCTTCAATTTTACTGAAAATGTTGTGGAACCACCTAATCCTAAATTTCAGGTGTTAGTTCAGGAGGCTCTATTATTTAAGGAGGAAATCTGAAAAACTGGCGATAATTCAGAAGTTGTACCACCTAATGTGATTTAGGGATGTCTCAATTAGGTTTTTTTGCCCTTGAGTCCGAGTCATTTGATTTTGAGTATCTACCGATACTGAGTCCTGATCCGATACGACTATATACTATACTAAGGCGAATGGCGATTATTTGTGCTATCTTGGCTGTGATGTCCTGTGCCTTTGTGCTGTCACGAGGCATTTTTTCTCTCCTCTCCAGGCTGGGTTGCCTGGGTAAACATATATATATATATATATATTACGATCGAGTCTGAAACCATGTGATCGGGGTCCCTAATGTGTTTACTCCTTCTCTCAATCTTCCTCATTTTTCTGAATAGGATATTAAGATCAGAATTAAGGTAACTCTAAGGAGTAAAATTAAGACACTTCGAAGTACATAAAGCAATGTCTGTGTTACAATGTTATATGTTACACTAATGTTCTTGTCATTGTGTTGCACTATAGTTTGTTGTGTATTTTGTTCTATTATCTTATTATTTTAATTCTTTCTTGCTGCACTGAGCATGGCCAAAATATTCTCTTGGGAGTCTGCTGATACAAAACAATGTTTGCTGGTATTTGGGTCTGAGGTTAGATGTTCCCACCTGGGTCATTTTTTCCCTGTTAGCTTTGGGGTTGAGTGGAGCTTCGGTGAGAAGGACCGGGTGCTCTTCAGGGGCCACACGCAGCTCATTGTAGAACGTGTGATGCCAAATCTTCTCCATATCGTCCCAGTTGGTGACAATGCCATGCTCAATGGGGTACTTTAAGGTGAGAATTCCCCTTTTGCTCTGAGCTTCGTCACCCACGTAGCTGTCTTTCTGACCCATGCCAACCATGACACCCTAAATGGGAGACATGTGTGAGAAGAATGCATGTTTTGGAGCAGAGGAAGACACAGAAGGAAAATGTGGTGACTTTGTTTTTCACCTGGTGTCTGGGACGGCCCACGATGGAGGGGAAAACGGCACGGGGGGGCATCATCCCCAGCAAAGCCAGCCTTACACATCCCAGAGCCATTGTCTACCACCAGCGCAGCGATATCATCATCAGCCATTTTGTGCTTAGGGACAGATAGGAATTTAGTATTTTAGCATTTTTGTTACATTTTATTTCATTTTAAATGCTTTGAAATAGGTGCTACATTCACGAACTGACAACCTTCGACACTCTTTAAAATCAGCACAAATTTAACCAAATAAAGACGTGGCATATTACAGTGCCATGATTTGACCACTAGAGGGCAGACAAGCCCTCATTACTGAAATACTGACGTTTCCGAGTTACCTGAAAACACAATAACAACCACCAGTAGTTATTAATTTGTGGAAATTACGTAATTTTTTTGTTTAATTTAATTACTCTTTTCACTACAGGCACAAAAACCTATGTGACCTCTTAGTGCGAGCTTCAAATGAGGTCTATGTAGAAAAAGGCAGTCTCTCGGGCTATTCATGCATGCAGAACCACTTTTCAGTTTGAAATTCAAGCAGCACGTGCATTATTTATCCGCCCCCCCCCCCCTTCACGCGCCTGTCTATGTGCGGAGATTCGACTTGCCCAGTTCATTGTTGTGATATACTATATGGAAAAAGTATTGGGATGGCTGAAAATATTTACAACAACAAGGAGTTCAATTACAGTGCAATCAAATACAAAAATGTTAGTGGACCGGTTGCAATGAGCTTAGATCTCAACGTGTCTTTAAACGATCCACTAAGGTTTGATTAAGGGCCATATATGTCAGGAAGACCATGCTAATTTTATATTTCACTACAAAACAATAACTAAAAACTTGACCAAAGAGTAGAATGGTCTGTTCAGCATTTCTGAATATTGTTCTACAAATACCAATACAAATAGCTTTAGACAGCTATGTGATCCACTTTCTTGTTTCACTCTGTGATGATGACAGAGTGATGAAAACATGAAATCTTCCTCCAAGCACTGCTTAAATTCAGAATGTCAAACATGTGCTCCAGCTCTAATCAGAAACGTTGAAAAATCAGATTTGAGCTGGATGGCAACCAGCAAACCAGGGTGAATAGAAACAAGTATTCATATATTTTTTTCATTTTGTTTAAATTATTGGTCACTATATTTCATGTAGTTATGTATGCTATATAGTAGCTTTCCTTATTGAAGTTTTTGTGGTGTGGCATAGTCACTAAAACTAAAATATACACAGGGACTTCAATAACATTGCAATTACATACATAAACGTTTAATGTGGAGTTGATCTCTGCTTCAGCTATAACAGCTTCCACCCATTTTTGCCGTTTCTGTGGGAATTTGTGCCCATTCATTCTGTAGAGTATTTGTGAGATCAGACACTGATGTGGGACGAGAATGTCTGGCTCACAATCTTGGTTCCAGTTCATAACAAAGGTGCTGGATTGGGTTGAGGCCAAGATTCTGTGTGGAGAGTCAAGATCTTCCACACTGAACTACTCCATCTATTTCTTTATAGAGCTCTCTTTGTGCATTGGGATACAGTCGTGCTGGAATACAAAAGGTTCTTTCCCAACCTGGGTCCACAAAGTCGGAAGCATGGCATTGTCCGGAATGTCTTGCAATTCTGTATTAAGTATTATGATTACCCTACACCGAAGGCGTGTAGCTCAAACCTTGAAAACAAGGTGTGTCCCAATACTTTTGTCCATGAAATGAATATTAGGTCATCCACCCGCCACCCAATAAAAATCAGCACAGAGCCCCACTGAATGTTTTGCCTCAAGTTATGGTCAGGTTACCACCAGTGGAAACAGGAACACTGCCTCTTTATCGCCCATCTTCCCTGACTCACCCAACTGACCCAGAGTCAGTACAAATGTGAGCTGAATGTAGGCCACATCAGTAGCTTCCATATTATTTACAAGAGGGGCCAAATAGCTAAAAGGAAGTACACATGAAAGAGTGTTCACATGGTGTACATCTTTACATTTACGCAAAAGCATTTATATATATATGACAAAATAGGTGGGAAAACACTCTGACTTTCAACTTTACTCTTCTCAATAATAATAATAATAATAATAATAATAATAATAATAATAATAATAATAATAATAATAATATATTGTTGTTGTTGTTGTTTTAGAACATTTTAAATTATTTATATAGACTGAACACACAATCTACAACCTTACAAAAAGTTTTAAGGTTATTTAAAAGTGTTTAAATAACTATTTATAGAACAGCTAAACATAAAAAAATTAAGTCAAATTACCTGGGAATGAAGTTGTTAAAGAGATTTAAACAGTCTTCAGGCCCTGTTCCCTCCACCAGCGTGCTGCACATAGAGGGATGGTCGTGTTTTTTTTTATTCCCACCCGTTTTCCAACTAATCCCGCCTCCTTAGCTACGATTGGTTGGAATAATGTGGACCCTTGCATTCTGACTAGCTAACTACTCATACATAGCGTGACGTAGCACGGCTCGGTTGCCCAATCGCAGCACTACAAGAGACAAAACAGGTGGGAAAACACTCCGACTTAAAACTTTTCACTTCTCAAAGATGCGTATTTCTTATTCTAACAACAAGAAGCAATGTAGCATATATGAGAACGAAATCACGACACTACGCTATGTAATCGTAGAGAGTACGTCGTTAATGTTGACAGATGAAGCTGTAGGGGACACAATATGGAAAAAAGTATTGGGACACACCTGTTTTCAGCGTTTGGGATAAGCCCATTACTTCCAGTTAGGGGCAATCGAAATGCTCCAGCACACCAAGACATTTTTAACCTCTTCCAACACCTTAGGGATGAACTGGAGCAGAGAATGCGAGCCAGGCCATTTCGTCTGATATCAATGTCTGAACTCATAAAGGCACAGCAGAACGAAGGGGCACAAATATCCATAGAAACACTCCACAATCTTGTGGAAAGCCCTCCAAGAAGGGAAGATGCTGCTATGGCTGCTAAAGGGAGGACAAACTCCATATTAAAATGTATGTATTTGAATGCAATATCATAAAAAATTCCTGTCTGGGTAATAGTTAGGCGTCCCAATACTTTTGCGCACACAGTGTAGCTATAACCTACATCAGGGCAGCCTAATGGCAGTACAAATCGATCTATTCAACAATCCAACAGTGGGTCAAACTCAGCATCGATTGGCATTTACTGTCTGTGTAGCAGATCACATTTCGTTCTTCTCACAACAGTTCATCAATATCAGCAGGACTTGTTTGAAGGATTTACTTGTTGACCTTAGGCCATGGCCGTTTGTCTTGAGGGAGGATTAGACAGCAGGATTAGGCCTGCAGGCCACATTAATGATAGGTTGTGTCTAACGTGTTTTAGCATTGCCCGAGAGAAAGTGCTTCAGGCCCTGAGCTCTTGCAGTGCAGAGGTCCACTGCAGCAATACTGAAGCTGATGAATAATGGAGAGAAAGCGACATAGTGCTGCCCTGAACATATGACAACAGTAGAGTTTCAGTTTGCAGCAGCATCATTCACAAACACAAGAGGTCGCAAGTTCCAGGAGTGGTCAGAGAATGGGCTTTCATTGATATAGCCAATTATTAGAGCAGTGTTAATGCTTCACTAATACAATAATGTATTGCAGTTGAGTACACACTAAGGTGGTAATGTATTAAAGTGATGTTACAGAGTTCAGTAACAGAGTCCTGTATAAGAGTAGAGTTACAGTTATGTGCTTCAGTAATGCAAAATGTATTACAGTGGTGTTACAGTAGCATGCTTCAATAAAACATTCAATTATTACAGTGGTGTTACAGTAGTGTGCTTCTGTAAAGCAGTCAATTATTACAGTGGTGTTACAGTAGTGTGCTTCTGTAATACAGTCAATTATTGCAGTGGTATTACAGTAGTGTACACCAGTAATACAGTCAATTATTACAGTGGTGTTACAGTAGTGTACACCAGTAATACAGTCAATTATTACAGTGGTGTTACAGTAGTGTACACCAGTAATACAGTCAAT